>CAUYUJ010018837.1:983757-1503757 GCA_963575745.1 Prorocentrum cordatum
TCCTCCTCCCCCGCTCCCCCTCCTCCTTCTTCGGCTGACGACCGAGACGAATGAAGACAATGAGCGAAGATCCCCCCCACAAATACCCAGGACGGTCCCAAGAGAGCCCCAAGCTGGCCCAAGAGGGCCTCCGACAGGATGCAAGACGGCCTCAGAGGGCCCTTCGATGGCCCAAGAGGGCCCCACGAGACCCTCCACACGTCCAGGAGGGCCCCAAGACGGCCCAAAAGAAGCGCACAGACGGCCTTCCTCCTCCTTATCCCTCTCCTCCTCCTCCTCCCACTCCTCCCCCTCCTCCTCCTTCACATCGTCATCATCATCATCATCATCATCATCATCATCATCATCATCATCATCATCATCATCATCATCATCATCATCATCATCATCATCATCATCATCATCATCATCGTCAACATCATCATCATCATCATCATCATCATCATCATCATCATCATCATCATCATCATCATCACCATCACCGCCGTCGTCGGCGTCATCACGGATGGCGACGATGACGATCAGATCAGTCCAAGAGGCGAGGATGGATGACGACGATGACGATCAGATCAGTCCAAGAGGCTCTCTCGGGAAGTCCAAGAGGCTCTCTCGGGAAGTCCAAGAGGCGCTCTCGGGAAGTCCAAGAGGCGCGCTGGGACACAGAAACTCCCAACCCAGACCCACTCCAAGACACACATACACTGGGACACAGAAACACCCTATCTGGACACAGAAACACTCATCGAGGACACCGAAACCCCCATCTGGACACAAAAACACCTTTTCTCCCCCCCTCCCCCCCTTCGCCGCCAGCAAACGATTCCCGTTCCTCGGGACAGTTGGACAATGGTGGGGATGCTGGGACATTGGTGGGAACGGTGGTGGTGGGAACAGTGGTGCGGGGACACTAGTGGGACAGTGGTGCGGACAGTGGTGCGGACGGTGGTGGCGGGGACAGTGGCGAGGGGACAGCACGACAGTGGTGGGGACAGTGGGACAGTAGTGGGACGGTGGTGGTGGGGACAGTGGTGAAGGCGGTGGTGAGGACAGTGGTGGGACAGTAGCAAAGTGGGGAAAGTGGTGGGACAGTGGGGACCGGGACAGTGATGGGGACAGTGGGGACGGTGGGACAGCACAGTGGGACAGCGGCGAGGACAGTGGGACAGTGGTGGGAACAGTTGGGACAGTGGGACAGTTGGGGACCGTGGGGAAGTTGGGGAGAGTGGGACCGTGGTGGGACAATGGTGGGGAGAGTGCGGACAGTGAGACACTGGTGGGGGCACTGGTGGGGACAGCGGGGACAATGGTGGGAACAGTGGGGACAGTGGGACAGTGGTGGGGACGGTGGTGGGGACAGTGGTGTAAGGACAGTGGGAATGTAGTGGAAACAGTGGGACAGTGGAGGGTACAGTGGTGGTGGAGAGTGGTGAGGGCGGTGGCGAGGACGGCGGTGGGATAATGGGACAGAGGTACAGTAGGGACAGTGGTGGGGACAGTGGGGGCAGTGGTGGGAACAGTGGGACAGCTCAGTGGGACAGTGGCGGGGACAGTGGGACAGTGGGGACAGTGGGACAGTGGTTGGGGCCGTGGAGAAAGTGGGGAAAGTGGAACCGTGACGGTCGTCGTGGGAACAGTGGTGGGGACAGTGGGAACAGTGCGACAGCGGTGGGGGCACTGGTGGGGACAGTGGGGACGGTGGTGGGAACAGTGGGGACAGTGGTGGTGAGGACTGTGGTGCTGGGGACAGCAGTGGGGGATGTGGTGCGGACGGTGGTAGGGACCCAGAGTTCTTTGCTGGCGGTGAGCGTGGGGGGGGGGGGGAGGACCTCCCCCGGTTTTCGAGGGGGGGGGATCCGAACCGGTAGTGACCCCTCCCGGTTTTCAAGGGGAGGGGGGTGGGGGGGTTCGAACCAGTAGTGACCCCCCTCTGGTTTTCGACGAAGGGGGGGGGGAGGGGTTCGAAGTGGTAGTGATCTGGTTTTCTGGGGGTGGGTGGGGGAGGGGTTCGAACTGGTAGTGACCCCTCTTCGGTTTTCCTGAGGGGGGGGGTTCGAACCGGCAGTGACCCCCCCCCCGGTTTTCCGGAGGGGGAGGGGGGAGGGTTAGGGGAGGGGGGGGGGTTTTGCCAGGGGTAAGGGGGGGGGGTCCAGCAGGGGGGGGAATTTCGGAGGGGGGGGGACCCCCAGGCTCCGGAGGAAGAGGGGGGGAATTTCCCACAGTAAAGCGGCGGTGGATCACGCTCTCTCTGATGATGATGTTGATGTTGATGATTGTGCTTGTGGTGATGCTGAATGTGCTGTGGTTGTGCTTTGATTGTGCGAATGCGTGCGGCTGAGTGTGACGTGGCTGATAGTCGCGATACCGATTTTGGTGATGGCGATCATGTGTAACAGTTGGTGATGGCGTCGCTGTTGGTGATGGAGACGGTGTTGGTGAGGGTGGTGATACTTATGGTCATGGTGTGGTGGCGAGTTGGAAATGGTGTGAAGGTGTGGCGATGATGCGATCGGGTGAGAGGGTGTGCGTGTGTGTGTGTGAGACAGAGGACTGAGTGCGCGGGGTGTCCAGAGACAATTACCCTGCGACGCACTCAACCCATCTGCATTAAGTGCCAATTGGACTTGGTCCCGAATGGTATGCCTGATGACATCAAAGGACCTGTCATTGCTTGTGCGATCCATACGGGGAACGCGCGCGTTGCACGACTCACAGGACAGCAACAAAAGGACGACGACTGAGGCCCCAGACTCGATGAGGAACTGCGGGGTGCGGCGTGAACGAGCGGCATGGAAAGGTTGGAGGACGGGCCGGCCAGTGAACGCGGCAGCAGCAGTAAGACGGTGGAAGGAGGGCGAGGACGACAACGAAAGAGGCAGGAAGAGGAAGGAAGGGGGCGATCATTTTCCAGAGGCGCGCTGGACAAGCTGCGTGGCTTGCGCCATGTCGGTTTGTCGGTCCAAAGGACCAGCTGTTCATAGCTAGTGCAAGAGGCGAGCGAAGCCGAGTTCGCCCGCCAGATAACCGGTTCCCCGCTGCATCTTTGCAGCGCGGGAGCACAACGCCCGCAGGCGAACCGCCGGGTCTTCGGGCGGCCAGCGGGAAAAAAAACGAAGCGAAAGCGAATCTGAATCCGTGTAGGACGCCACGATGCTGGATCGCCCAGCAGCCCCCGAACGCGGCGACATTTTCGCAAATCTCAGCCCCCCCAGGGATGGCGAGGTCGAGCCTGAGTCCGCGTAGGACGTCCCCCAGCTGGGCCTCGAGCAGTTTTCGAACGCGGCAACCGTTTCGCAGTTCGCAGCCCCCACATGGATGGTGAGGTCTACTTGCGCCCGCGAGGGACGTCGCTATGCTGGGAACTGTCGCAGCCTTCAAAAGTGGCGACAGTATCGCATGTTGCCGCCCCTTTTCACACGTGATGAGATCTAATATGGGTCCGCGTGGGACGTCGCTATGCTGGAAACGGCGGCAGCCCTCGAACGTGGCTACAATTTCGTAGAACGCTGCCCCCCCCGCAGGGACGGGGAGGTTTAGTTGGAGTCCGCGTAGGGCGCCGCGCCGCTGGACCCCCAAACGGCCCTCGAACATGGCGACAGTCTCGCAGATTATAGCCCCCCCCCCCAGAGGGATGGCGAGGTCCAGTCTGATCCCGCGTCGGCGCCATTCCGCTGGACCCCCAGCAGCGCCCGGAAGTGGCGGCCGTCTTGTAGCTCGCAGCCCCCCGGGGATGGCGAAGTCTAGTTCGACTTAGTGTAAGACGTCATTCCGCTGGACCCCCCAACAGCCTTCGAAAGTGGCGACGGTAACTTTCAAATGTTGCGACATTTTCGTAGATCGCAGCCCCCTTGGCTTGGCGAGGTCTCATGAACGTCTGCGTGGGGCGCCTCTCCGCTGCCCCCCCAGCAGCCTTCAAACGTGGCGGCAAAGTTCGCATGCCGCACCCCCCCACATATGAGGAGGTATGATCTAGGTCCGCGTGAAGCGTCGCTATGCTGGACGCCGACCGCCAGCAAAACTGGTGATAGTTTCGCAGATCGCAGCCCTCCAGGGATGGCGGGGTCTAAACTGAAACTGCGTGGCGCGCCTCCCCGCTGGACCCCTTCCCTGCAGCCCTGGAACGTGGCGGCCGCTTCGTAGTTCGCAGCCTCCCACGGGTGGCGAGGTCTAAGTTGAGTTCGTGCAAGGCGCCGCTCCACTGCACCCCCCAAAGCCTTTGAGAGTGGCGGCAATTTCGCAGACCGCTGCCCCCCCCCCCCCCCCCCCCCCCCCCCAGGGATGGCGAGGTCTAAGTTGGGTCTGCGTGATTTGCCAGCCTGCTGGACCCCCCAGCAGCCCTCAAAAGTGGCGACAGCATCCCAGATCGCACCCCCCCCCCCAGGGATGGCGATGTCCAATCTGAGTCTGCGTGGGGCGCCGCTCTGCTGGACCCCCCAGCAGCCCTCAGAAGTGGCGACAGCTTCGCAAATCACAACCCCCAAGGGTGGCGAGGTCTTATCTGCGTCTGCGTGGGGCGTCAGTCAACTGGACCCCCAGCAGCCCTCAAACATGGCGGCAGCTTCGTAGACGTAGCCCCCCATAGATGGCGACGGATAATCTGAGTCAGCGGGGGGCGTCGCTCCGCTGGACATCCCAGCAGCTCTCCGCATTGTCAACAGTTTCGCAGATCGCCCCCCCCCCCCCCCCCCGTGGAGCTCCCAGGCAGGACGGCTAGGTAGGCTGGCGAGGTAGGAGGCAGGGTAGCAGGCAGGTGGGACGGTATGCGAGACGGGTGGCGTGAGGAAGGAGTGGAGGTCCCAGGGTTCTTCAAAACGAAAACCCAACGCAGGAGGGTTTTGAAAACGAATTCCGCTCAGGATGTTGTGGGACAAACACGATGAACATTGCATGTTCCAGGAATTCCAGGAGGTTCCTGAAGGGTTCTTTTGGAGCTGGCTGCGGGGGGCGTCTTGGGGACCTCCTGGCCCGTCTCAATACAATTTTCGTTTGTCTGCGTGGCTATATTCGGCCGTGTAGGATGCATAATGGGGCCATCTTGGGTTGTCTTGTTACCATCTTGCCAAAGTTGCAGGCGACCTCGAGTCGTCTTGCAGACTATCTGGGGCGCTGTGGCCGCCTTGGGATGCCCTTTTTGGAGTCATCTTGGACGGACATGCCACTGTGCCCCACCTTTTCCGCGGGGCCGGTGGCCTGGGTGGGAAGCCACGCAGAAAGTTTGGCATGCCAAGCACCCTTTCGGCAAGCTACCTAGGCTGCGGATCGAAGGCGCCTGCTGGAGATCACCGCCGACCCCTGCCCTTGCCGATGTGGCCAAGCATTGGGCCAACGCTCGGCCAGGCTTTGGGACTGCGTGTTCCTCCAGCAGTTGTGAGACCCCCTGGGGGAACATTTGGAAGGGAGGAGGCGGCGGAGGAGCAGGAAGAGTGGGAGGAGAAGGAGGAGAAGGATCAGTGTAAACCCAAGGCGCATCAATCATGTTGCGATACACCCTCCCTTCAAGCTCCCTCTTCACATGTCCTTACGAGAATGTATTTTCGATGCTGGAAATGCGCCGTTCGAAAACAACTGTCTAAGAACCCTCAATCGGGTCAAAGCACCCTTGCTTGGACTTTAATGCCGCGAACAAATTGACTGTAAGATCCTGACGATCCTGCATCGTACCATAACGCCCTTCCTGGGACTTCAACACCGCGAGTCAACGTGACTGTTGCGCCCTGGCAATCCTACGTACAAATTGACGGAACGCCGTCTCTGGGATGCCAGCCGCAAGATTCCGTTAAGTTGTTGTAGATTTGTGAAACGATTGTGCGCGGCGTTCAGGCGAGGACCACATTTTGAAAAGCACCCGCTTTCCATCTGGGAAGCTCTTGCAAACTGTTGTGACGGATGTGCGCGGCGCTGAGGCGAGAGCCACATGTTGAAGACAAATGCGTGTGGCGCTCAGGCGGGAACCACATTTTGGAAAGGACCCGCCCTCCATCCGTTAAGTCTCTGCACTTCTTTTAAAACGAATGTGTGCGGTGCTGGGGCGGGAGCCATATTTAGAAAAGGACCCGCCCTCCATCCGCTAAATTCTTCCAGCGCTTTGCAATGAATGTGCGTGGCGCTGGGTCGAGAGCCACATTGCCCTCCATCCGTGAAGCTCTTGCAAATTCTTGAGCCGACTCTGCGCGGCGCTGGGGCGAGAGCCACATTGTGAAAAAGATCTGCCCTCCATCCATGAAGCTCTTGCCAGCTTGGAAGGCCCATGTGCGCGGCGCCGGGGCGAGATCCACATTTTGGAAAGGACCCGCCCGCCATCTGTGAAAGTGTCGCAAGTTTGAAGCGTGAGAATCATACATGGTGAGGAAGCCTCAGCCGAAACGCCCTGCACGCCTTACCGACACGACTCGGGGTGCGACAGGGAAGAGTTATTCCCTACCTAGGCTCTGCCTAGAAGGGTTCTTACTCTCTTTGCTTAAAGGGGCCGGGCAGTGCAACTTGCCCCGGGCGGTGCCCCCGGCATCCTCCCCGCGGTTCCCTCGGTTACGTCCCCTTAGTTTAGCGTTGCTGATCTCATCTTAGCTTAGCTTATGTCATTTTAGCTTAGCTTAGCTTCATCTTAGCTCAGGTTTATTTTAGCTTAGCTTACCTTCATCTTAGCTTCGCTGAGCTTTAGCATAGCAGAGCACATCATAGCATAGCATAGCGTAGCATAGCATAGCGCAGCACAGCATATCGTAGCATAGCCCAGCATAGCATAGCATAGCAGAGCGCAGCATAGCATAGCATAGCATAGCGCAGCACAGCACAGCACAGCATAGCACAGCGCAGCATAGCAAATCATAGCATAGCAGAGCATAGCATTGCATAGCATAGCGCAGCAGAGCATAGCATAGCATAGCATAGCATAGCATAGCATAGCGCAGCTTAGCATAGCATAGCTTAGCATAGCACAGCACATCATGACATTTCATATCATATCATAGCATAGCATAGCATAGCATAGCGCAGCATAGCATAGCATAGCATAGCATTACGCAGCATAGCATGGCATAGCATAGCATAGCAACTAATGCTGCTTTCCTAGGGGCTCCAACTTCTAGGTAGGGTCGCACTGGGGTATTTTCTAAGGAAAATGACAGGATGAAGACGGGGGGGCCTTTTGGTACCGTCTTGGGGCCTCCTGGAGTCTTCGTGAAAGCCTATGGGGGCCTCTTGGTGGCCCCCTTGGACCTCTTGGAGGCTTGTGGATGTATCTGAGGGAACTCTTGGCCTTCGGAGGCGGTCTGCGGGCCTCTGTGGGCCGTCGTGGGGCTTTCTGTGGGCGCTTCAGGGGCGGCGGATAACGGAAAGCGCGCGTATCGTGCGATCCGTTGGCCGGGAGAAATGTAACCAGGCGGAGTTTGAGGGGGGTGGCTTGTGTGGTGGAAGGGATCTAGCAGCCAAGACTGAGATGTCTTCGGGTCACTGTTGGAACCTCAAGCCGGCCCAACATAGCCCATCAAGATGGCTCGAACACGCCCTGTTTCCCCAAACAATGCGATTTTCGCGAGCGACATCCTGACACAAATGGGATGTCGTCGACGTCGCTCTTGTCTACAATGGCGATGTTGCGAGGACCATCCTCACACAACTTAGATGTTGTCGACGTCGTCTTGGTTTCGGTATTGTCCAAAATTGCGGTTTCGCTGGGGAGATTTTCAACACATAACAGATTGTCGACATCGTCTTGATATCGCTCACTGCTGCCGCTGACGCCGAACGTGGATGGTCCGTCCAAACGGGGGAAACGTGGCATTCGGACCGCGGGCGGTCCAGATGGGGAACACATACGGTTCTGGAAAGTGGGCGGCCCAAACGGGGAAACACGACATTCGGACAGCGGACGGTCCAAACGAGGAAATCGCATGGCTCTGAGCACTGGGCGGTCCCAGCGGTGACCGCACATGTTTTCTGCACGCTCACTCTGTGACTGATCCAAGTATCAATGGACGGATTAGGTTGGGAACGCGAGACATTCGGACAGCGGGCGGTCCAAACGGGGAAAGCACATGTTTCTTGAAAGCGGGTGGCCCCAAACGGGGAGAGCAAGACACTCAGACAGCGCACGGTCCACATTGTCCAAGACCGCCTTCGAGACTGCCGGACATGGCGATCCTGCTTGGGACATCCCTAAACACATGAGCAATCGTCGGCATCGCATGGTTGAAGGGTGATACTAACCTCGTCTCGCAATCTCTCTGGAAGGGCCTCAAGACGTCTCCAAAGGGCCCGAAGGCAGCCCGAAAGTCTCCCAAGAAGGCCCAAGAGGGCCCTAAGACCCTCCAAGGATGCGACAAGGGCGAGGGTAAGAGCGGACGTAAGATGAGAAATATCGGACAAGCCAGCGATCCCGCGCCATCACAAACAAGTTGCGTTTTCCGTCCCTTGTGCCAAGCAGACCTAGTGGTGTTCGGCCCATCCCGCTGCCGTGCTTGGATCTGGGATAAGGTTTCTTAGGGACTTCGTAGGATCTCTTGGAGAGCCTCTTGGAGTCGTCTTTGCCGCCTCTCGGCTGCCATTTGGAGGCCTCCTGGGGGCCCGCTTGGAAGTTTTGAGGCCTCGGGGGTCACCTTCGGGTGGAGAGTCCAAAAAGCCCCTTCGAGCTCCACCTCTTGGGGGCCTGTTGGGCGCCTCTTGGTCCCTCTCGGGGGGGCCCTCGTGTGGTTATCTAGAGAGCCTCTGGGGCCGTCTTGGACGATTTCCAAAAGAACGGCGAGCGTGCGACACTCTTGCACAACAAGTCACAAGAGAACCATGAAACGACCCTCTCCTAGGAATCGCAGGGGATGTTCGAAGCGTGGGCCCCTAACCACGTCCCCGAAGCCTCTTGGAAAAGTCCCGCGAGAAACCCTGGAGGCGCCCGGGAGCGCTCCGGGAGCCCTTCGGGAGAGTGGGCAACAGTCATTGCAGGGAGCTCGAGGAGACCTGATGACCTTTCACTCAGTGCCTCCCGGCACGATCGCGGATTACTGGGGCCGAAATCTTCAGCTTCTCCCCGGGGAGCGCTTCTGGAAACGGTTTGGCTATGGGATATGTTAGAAGGGCGCAGGGTAGAGGGAGTGCGCATTGCATGTTGCAACCGTTGCGACCATAGACGCTTCACTGCGAGTTTGGTCTTGGTCATAAGCCTCATAGGGGACCGTCGGGATTGTCGAGCTTCTGCGCGCAATGTCTGGAGTTGCCGTTGAGAATGAGCGTGCTTACGCAAGTCTGATTGAGTGTCGAGGGAGGTTGACGCAATCGTCATCAGTGCTTTTCGAGGTTGCCCGCGTGGTGGAATAGTGGTTCCGAGTGTATCGACTGGCCGTGTTGCTCTCCACTTTTGCCGCGCTCCTCTCGCTCTCAGTTGTCCGGGGTCGGGTGCGAGAGCGTGACGGAGACATTGAAGCAAGGTCAGACCCAGTGGGGCTTGCGCCTTAGAATGCCGCGTTACGTTGTGAGGTGGCAGTATGGTACAAGATGTAGGGGGCCCCGACGGGGCACAAACAGTCTGGAAATCGCAATTTGCCCAAATGACGCCACAGGGAGATGGCAGCGCAGACACCCCCATTATTTTACATGCCGAGTTGCAGGACTGGCACCGCACCAGAGTCCGTGTTGCAAGCATGTGCTAGCCATGTGGTTGGTGTCAGGGCAAAGGTAAACCTTTGGCATGTGCGCGGCGGAGGCCGCAGGAGCAATGTTACAGGATCAAAGCTGCCTCTTTGTAAGAGGTGCGTAGACAACCGTAGACATTGCATGCGTGTTGTGCTCAAGGCGTCGCTTCGCGGCGCCCCTTGTCGTGGCTTGGTCGCTTGCTCGCTCCCGATCTCCGTTCACCCAGACACCCTCCACTGAGTGTTGTCTTGGAGATCGCGGGCAGGGAGTGGATCGCTGCTCTGGCCCCTGCTGCTTGTGCTCAAGCGACGGCTTGTAGGGCGATTTGAGTCAACGGCCCCTCCTTGTTAGACGACGGCATTGACCCCTCAGGGTGGTACCGAAGGGCAAATAGGCTTGGTCGGACTTGGCGTGGTCGTTGCTCATGGTCCGTGTAGCTTACATTTATGAGAGAGGGATGTAGAGGAGCAGAAGCGCTCTCATCACGATGACATATGATTGAACAGGGGGTACCGCAGTCCAGGACGAGCCACGCTCTTGACATTTCAGAGGAGTGGCCAGGTGTTCTTGGTGGTTGGGTTGTCGAGGACATGTGTTATGGATTGCCTGGCTGAGTCTGGATCCTCGTAAATCGATGTTGGTGTCTGATGCTTCCCAAGGTTCCGATAAGAACTACCTCAGCACCCTGGATCACTTGCGGTCCAAGATCGAGGATACGTAGCGGGGAGCGGGGATATGGGGAGAGCGGGAGAGTCGGAAAGGATTGGGAATTATGGGTGAAGGAGGTGGCAGGAAGTGGATGGGGGAGGCAAGCCAAAACACCTCTGCCGCTGCAGCTTGCTGTCCAGCTGTTTACATTATTGGCTCATGGCCCTCCTCACCTCGCGGGTTGCATGGTCAAGCTCATATTGCGACTCGTGCAACATGCTGACCAGTTGTTCCGTGTGAGAGGTCCTGTCTTTCACATCGGTGTAGACATACAGCAGTTTGCTGGTGACGGTGTTCTGGTAACCATTGCCAGCACAGGCACGGGCCGAGTGTCGAAAGCAAGCAAAGCCATTTAAGGGATTCCACTTACCCGCGGGCATCTGTTTAAACATGCGAGGATATATCATTCGAGGCTCTGGCGTACGCGTGGCAATGACATTCCCACAGGGACATACCTGTCAAGAGCGAAGGCATGCAGAGTGGAACAGAAAGGTCGATAGTTGGTAACAACTGGCAAGGGCGTGTGAGTTTACTGCGGGAATCTCTCCGTTAGCAAGTGTCGCATTGCAGATAAGGCAAATTCCAAAGGGCAGGGGAGCATGACAATCTTTACTCGGAGCCAAGTAGAAAGTGTCGCACGCATGTCGCACGTGTGGGGCCCACTGCTACATCAGTGTAAAGTTGGTTGGGGGTGTTTCTGTTGTCTTAGCAGGGCCGGGCCACTTCATTTTGGGGGGGCGGTCGTGCGCCCCCACCAGCCCATCCAGAAGCGATACACAGGCGATCTGCTGGGAAAAGGGAATTGCATAGACATGTCAAGACAGAGACCACCTTTTGGAGCCTTCTTGGAGCTGTCTTGGAGCACGCTTGGGAGCCCTTGGGGGGGGTCGTTGTAGGCGGCCAGGATTAGCTCTGTCGGGAGCTATATGGAGCCATCTTGGGCTATCGTGGGCCATCTTGGAGAACATCTTGGACTATCTTGGGACATCTTGGGCCGAAGAGGGCCGCCCGAAGAATCACGCCCCCCCCCCCCCCCACACCTCCAAAGGGGGGCGAGGGGTGAACACCTCCCCGAATGGGATACGAAGGGGGATTAGAAGAGGGAAGAGAAACTCCTGTATACCACCGGCCATACACCCAGAGGGTTGGTGGGATATTCTCGCCCGCCTCGCCGAAGACCTCCCCGCCAGACGTTCGCACAAGTTGTTCTGCCGAGCGCCCCACCCCCTGCGAAGTAGCGACCCCAACACGTCCGGAAGAAAAGTTGTCGGGAACCAGGGTGGCCCGCCAACCCTATTTGCCGACGGCGCCACTTCGCCAAGCAAGTGCCAGGAGCACCCCTCGGTGCGCATGGGCTTGCAGCGCAGATATATGGAGCGTAGGTGTTGCGTGGGCCGAGCACGATGGGACCAGAACGTCATGCTAAAACCACGCGCCTTCCAGCAGGAAGAGCGCAAGACTTTCGGGGGCCTCCAGGCGGGAACAAACAAAAAACGCTCGTCCAGGCGATCGGGCGGCGTCGCGGGCGCCATCTTGTTTGTTTTACGACGGAGCTCCCCCGCGTGTTCCCCACCTCACCGAGGCGCCGAGAAAGGTACAAGAGTGCCATTGTCGAGGCCCCAAGAAGGCCCCGAAGAGCGCCCAACATTGAACAAACATTTAACACAACGCCGTCCCCAACAAGGACACGGCTTGCGTTAAGTGTATTATGCGTATTGGGTAATTTATGGGCGTCTTAGAGCCCGCATCAAAGAGACCAGGGAGGCCCCAGGAGAGCCCCAAGAGATCCCCCAGGAGGGCCCAACGTTCTTCACACACAATTTAAAACAACATCGTCCCCAACAAGGAAGCGGTTTGCGTAAACCAGTCGTTTGAACAAGCATATGATGGTGAGCGTTGTAGGTGCATGTTGATCCGAAGACAGTACGGGAGTTATGTGTTTTGACCGCTAGCGTATTACCATACTTACCCAATCAATCATCAACATATTGACACTTCGTATATCCCACCAGCCCATCCAGAAACAATCGCCATCTGAATTTTCCGCAGTAGGGATAAGCATAAGCATCCAGAACGATAGGCTGGTGACTTACTTGTCAAGCCCTAGGAATCAGCTCAAGCAGACCCAGGAGTGGAATTGCTTAGCTTGCCGTCGAAGATGGAGGAGTGGCCATGTAAGGAATAACCGCAGCAAGAACTTCTGGCGCGACTTCGAACGCAAGTTGTTAAGTGGTATCATATTGCGGTTGTTGCTGGCAAGTGTGAATCCCTCATTTGTGTTCCCTCTTCCCCCTCTTCCACCTCCCCTTCCTTCTCCTCCTCTTGTCCTTCTTGGGGCTTTCATTTTGCCCTGTTGGGACATAGTGGGTTTGTTTGGGGGTCCTGTTGGATTGTATTGGGGGCCTCCTGGGACCCTCTTGGGCTGTCGTCGGGCCGTTTGCGACTCTCTGGGGCCATCTTGGGCCCATGTTGGCGGTCTCGGGAATCTTTTGGTGCCGTCCTTTGCCTTCCACGTTTCCCTGACTGCTTCCTTGAGCTTGTCGGAGGATTATGGTTTGGATGCGCCTAGCGCTGGAAAATATATTATGCGGCCACGCTGGGACGCTGAATGTGTGGTTTTGCCGCTCCAAGAAAAAGCGTTGTCGATGTAATCATCTCTTGGGGTCCTTAATACGGAGTCCTTTTGGGGCCCGGATGGGCCCAAAGCGAGTGAAAGTTGACCATTTCAGGAATTGAATAAAGGATTCGCAGGTGCCCAAGTCAGACTCGTTTCAGTATTCTGTGGACTTTTTGGGTGGGCGCGAGTGCGCGAGTGCGCGCTCGCGCGTGCGTGAGCGTCGGGGGTGAGCCTGCAGGCCAGGACGTCCAGAGCACTCTTTCCTCTTTGACCGTCTTCGGGGCCTTGGAAGCCGCCTCCAGAAGCCCAAATCGCCAACGTCGATTAGATTTGTGGATAGTCTCCACGCACTCACGTCTGCGGTTTCTCCAACCTCTAAGATGACACCAGCTTGCACCAGAAGCCCAAACATCGCCTTGTCCTCCTCCCACTCCGATTCGTCTTCCGCCACAATTGTCTCCCATTCTTCCTTTCTCGACTCGTTCGCCCTGCTACCTCCCTCGCCTCGGTTCCCACCCTCCCCCCCTTCCTCTTTCGCGCTTCCTCCGCATCCCTCTCCCCGCACGTCTGTTCGCCTCGCCCTACGCCCTCCATTCCTTTGTTAATCTTACCTGGTCCACCCTTCCTGACCTCACACCTTCTCCGCCCTCACACTTCACTTCGCCCTTCGCTACCGTACTCCTGCTCCGCCTCTTCATCCTCTCCTCTTTCTCCCTCGCCCACCGCTCCATCCTCCTCCTCCTCTCCTTCCTCCTGCTCCTCCCCCTCCTCATCCTCCTCCTCCTCCGCCTCCTCCTCCTCCCATCTCCTTCCTCACCCCTGGCACGTTGAGTGCCTAAGCAGTGCCCAAGACGGCCGAAGAGGACTCCAAGAGAAGCCCCCCAAAAGGAAACGCGAATTAAGATTTCGAGCCTTCAACCCCAGGAGGCCTCGGATACCGTTGACAGTGCGGTCCACAGGATCCCCAAGGATGCCACCCAAAATATCAGCGAGGCCCCCCAACGGACCCGAAGATTCATCCTGGGCCGCCTCCCTCTGGGATGGTCCAGTGCGCCCGCACTGACCTTTGGGCAACGCGCTCGGTGCGGCCAGGACGGGGGGCTCGAGAACCCCCGAAGGAAGCTGTAGACACGCTGGAGCTCTCGGCGACCCGGATCACAAACCCACTGCTGACGACGAGAGCGTGCAGCAGCGATGGATTTTCTTACCCCCAAGCAATCAAGGCGCGCCTTCTGGCAAAGAGGAATCTTCAAATACTACCAGCCACTCTGCGGCGCTCATGGCGTCGCCGGAAGCTGCAGAAGCAGAGCCCAACGCAACTACGCCGCGCCACCCCCTGTTGTGGAGCGCCGGCGCCCCCCCCCGCTGCCAAGCACTCGTCGACCCAGCCCCTCCGGAACGCATGCGTGCCCCACCCGGCCGCCCGTTCGAAGCGAAGTGCCCAAGCCGCCACCTTCAGCGTGGCCAGGGTTGCCCTGCACGACGGCGCGGGGAACAAGAGGCCAGAACCGGCTCTGTTGTGGAGGACACACACGTGACACAATTGCCGGGATTGCTAGGCACAGATGCGTCGCCTTGACACCACCACTATTTCGGCGTGCATTATCCCAGCGGTGACGGTCACCCGAGGAAGATCTCCGTCAACAAATACCATGACCTTCGAGCGGGGCCCGTCGTGCTCCGGGGGCACCACCTCCGAGGCGAAGCGGAGACAACAGTGTCTGGCGACATCGATAGCATCCGCCGCGATGAGGTCCAGGAACACTTCCTGCGCGTGCCTGGCTAAGCTGCGCGTTTGTCGCGTTGTCACTTGCGCGCGGAAGCGCGTGGTCGTTGCCGCGGATTTTCTCGTTCCGCGTGCAAGAGCGGCTGTGTCTTCCAAGCACCACAGCAGTATTCGCAACAGCTTGAGCATGGCGCGGATCTGCGCGCAGTGCGTCGTGGGGCTAGCCTTGCTTTGGACGGCAAACGCGAGGGCCTGTAGTAAGGGCTCCGCTGGAGGCCACGGCGCCGCGCCCACATTCCCAGCAACTTGGCCCCACATCCGCGCCGGCGAAGCGCACTTGCATGCGGTGCGGTGCCACCCAAACAGCTCCCGTCTTAGAAGCTCGTGTGCGGCTGCGAACGTAGACATGCCTGCGCCCATTTGCGATGCACTCTCACGGGGCTTGCCTGGCGCACCTCCGCGCCGCTTCGCCCGAGCAGCTTGCGGTTCCTGGGGCGAAATGCGTCCCGGCGTCTGCGCTTTGCTGGCAACCTCCATCGGCCACGCGAGGTCGCCGCACAGACGTGCCGCTGCCAGGGGTCCGAGAGTCTCGAGAGCAGCCAGCGCCGCTTCGCCAGACTCTGCTGCAAGAAGCGCGGCGCCAACCTCCGCGCGCGGCCCGCTCGCCGCGGCCGGGCTGGCGGCTGCTCGAGGACGGCGACGCGCCCGCGCGGCCAGGGCGCCAGACATCGCGCACATGGCGGACAAGGACTCGTCCTCTAGGTGCCAGAGACGCGGCCACGCCACACTGAAGCCTTGCGCACGGAGACCGTGGCTTTGTTTACTGCCCACCGCGCCGCCGCGAGCCATCGCGCTCAATATGGCCGCTGGCGAGCCTGGGTGGCAGCGCAGAAGGGCGCGACTGAGCACAACGGCGAATCGGTCGCTCAGGGCGTCTGGCGCGATGCCATGTGGCGCAACGGGCTCGCCCGGGCCAAGCTGACTACTGACGCGCAGCGCGCAGGAAGCACAAGAACTGAGATGAGTAACCAAGGTCGACCGATGCAGGTGCGATGGTATGGCTTCCTCTGCTGTCGCTGTCATTTCCCCTCGGTACTACGCGCGCCAAGAATCAGCCGGCTGCCGAGACCATTCGACGCGAGCAAAGTCGCCAGTGATCAGCTGCTGCACCAGGTGAATTTTCTGCTCCTCCCAGTTTGGCCAATCCGCCAGATTCTAATGCGATGGCGCACGGAATGCGCTTTAAAAATGGTTGCGGCTTGCTGCGGCAAACCAGATGCTGGGCACAACTGCGTTCCAATCGCGTTGGCGGGGGCACTCCTTGAGCGGCGCCCTAATCACCACTGTGGAATTTTAAAAGACATATCGAAGCGAGCAGCGTGGTCTGCGACATCGAAGAAGTGCCACCACGCACACGCGGCTGCCGCAGGCTCCCAAGCGTGGATTTGCTGCCAACGGACCCGCGCCAATGCGCCTGCTCCCGTCGCGCCAGTGCACATCGCCAAGCGCGGTTTCACGGGCGGCCCTAGCGGGGCAATGTTGCGAGGCGCCCCAGTTGAGTCGCCCTGCCAACTTCGGATCGTTCGCCGACGTCAGCTGGTGATTTTCGAGGGCATTAGAAATCTCATGTATCCATTGCGTGCAATTGTCATTCGGAACTGCGAGCTCCCGAGCAACGCGCCACGACGTCCAGGGGCGCCCGCGCGCCCGGCGCAACAAAACTGCGAGCGGCCGCGAATTCTTTGCGCGAGCCGAGACGCCGCCCAAGTAACCCCTGGATGACGAATCTAGCTAGTGAGGCGGCGCCTCCTGGGCTGCTGCGCATTCGGGCTTGCTCTCAGCGTCGGCCCCGAACAAATCGCCCTCCAAACGCGGACACACGGCGTTGAGCAAGGCCAGGTGGATGGGCTGGAAGGCCGCGCCGATTCAACCTTCGCGGCGGCTGCTCGCGGATTTCGATCGGCTTGCAGAGGCTATATTTCTTACATGTTACATGCATCGCCTTGCGGAATCGGATGCCTTCAGCGCGGCTTCCACCAGCAGTGCGGCATTGCATGGCCGCTCCCACGTTATCGAGCGCCTCATGGGCGACCCTCTTGGAGACGGCCGCAGCGCCGTTGGCCCCCGACGTAGTGAGGTCGCCCATGTCGCGCGCCTTCCCGCGCCACTGCTCGCCCTGCCACCGCGAACCTTCGCCGGCTGCGAAACGAGGCGACAAGACCACACTTGCGAGTCCAGGATCCGCGCGCGCAAGCAGAGCTGCCGCCGCGCCGGCATTTTCTGAGCGCCAGCCGCGAACCACGAGAGAACCTCGCGCCATGTCCGCGGGGAGCTCTGCGTCCACCAGGCTGGCCGCCGCGAGCATTTCAGCGAGCGGCGCCATTTCATTTTCCGGGCCGAGACCGACGCGTACATGCGCCGGCAAGTGTTGGCGCTGGTCTGCCCAAATTGGTGCCGTCGCGCGCTGGCGGCGCCGCCAATGAGCTACCCGTTGCCTGCGGAAGTCATGCGCTGCACCAAGATCGGCACAGTGCCCATGAAATCCTGACTTGTTCGCCTCGAGAGCGACGAACGCCCCTGCGCACCTCTGGAGGCGCAGCGCTCAGTCTAGGTGAGCACAGGGATCCACGCGCGCTGCGTCGCAAGAGCTGCGTGGAAGATCGCCCACTGCGTCGCGAAGTGCAGCGGGGACGTCTGCGGGGCCGTTGTCGCCGCCGAAGTTCTCGAGGCAGTTTCCTTCCCAGGAGGGCGCGCGGCTGGAATCGTCGTCGAAGTGGCTTTACTAACCCGACCAAGTGCCCCCGCGGGACTGGCCCCACTTCTTCTCGGCCTGCCCGGAGTGCTCGCCCTCGCCCTGATGGCAAGGGCTGCGCGACATTCGTTGCGGCGCGTGGGCTGAGGTTTCTTGGGCAGTGTTCGCATTCGCTTCGCCCTTGTGGGTCTTCTTGCCGCATTTGCCTTGCGGGCCATGAGCCTTGCCCTCCTTGTGCAGCAGTGGCGGCCCCAGTCTGCCTATTTGCTGGCCAGTTCACTTCTTCTGCGCGGTGGGGGCCCTTGCGGCTGGCGCCCGCAAGCACGTCGCGGTCCAGCGCGCAGAGGAGCCCCTCGATCTTGCCCTGGCGGCCCTGCTCCAGTGCGCGCGCCAGCGTTTGGCGCAGGAGCAAATCGTAACAATACACGACTATGTTGCCACCATGTTCGTCCGACGACCGAACCAGTTGGAATTGGTGCCCCAAGAATTGCGTCGGCGTGAACGCATTCGACGGAACCATCTTGAGCGCCCAGTCGCGCGCGTGGCCCAAGGCTTGGCGTCCCGAGTGTCCCTCATCTGCTCGTCGATGGTGCCGTCGCCGACGAAGATTTCGAGCTTGGGTGTTTTCGAATATTCCTGGAGGAGTACACGAGCAAGTCCTCACCCTCAGAGGATTCGACCCACTTGCTGCTGTAATTCTTCGCAATAGCCGACGACAAATGATCCATTCGCCTCTTCGTCCGGGAGCAATTCTAATTGGATGCGCTGCAACCCGACTTCATACTTCCGCGCCTATAGGTCGAAATTGAGGATGCCACGGTTTGCCTCCTCCGCCTTGGCTTTCCGAACCCCGCCCACTTGGCGATTGCCTGCGCGGTCCTGTCTGCCGGGCTGCTGGCGGCGGGCAAGTTCAACGGCGCCACGTGCCTTCGTCTAAACTTTCAGCGCCAAGCCAACGTGGGCGGGCAGGATGGCGAAGCCCTTTCACTGCTCGCTGGGGTTCTCTGCAGGCGGAGTTGCGGCAGACTTCGCGCCGCTGATCACGAAGTCGTGCATGTGGTATGTGCCCGTCGCTGTAGTCCGTGGGGTCAGTCTAACCGACCGTCTCCGCCAGCGCCCGCGCCGTGCCAGTGAAGAACAGCAACGGGTGCGAATCCGCCGGGGAGTCGTGCACCGATGCCACGAACTGCACCCATGCGATCGCATTTTCCATGTTTGCTCCACCCAACGCCCCCGTCTGCGCCTTAGCAACAAGAACGCGGGCATCGGCCTTTGCGAACGCCGTGCCGCACACGGGACTGAGACCGGGGAGTGGGCATGGAACGAAGGTGGCGACATAATGCGTGCAGGCATTTGCGAGCCCAGATGGTTGAGGCGGAGGAGGGCGCAGGAGGGGGGGTGGCAGAGCAATCCGCCCAAATCCGCTCCCCAGCAACTTGGGCGGTTTGAGGCATGGCTCGCGTCCGCGACCAAGCAGGACACGCCTGCGGTCGCGAGAGCGGCGGCTACCGTCATTCGCCTTCCCGCGGACGGCCTCTGGCCGACAGAGAGCGGCACGCGTCTCCCCCCCTTCCCAGGAGACCCCGACAGGATCCCACGAGGCCCCGTCCCACAACCCAGGCGCAACGAACGCCCTTCGGTACACGAGCTCCCAAACTGCATCCTGCTGCTCCATGGTCTCCTCTCCTCTCCTCCTCCTGCTCCCTCCGCCGCCCCTTCCTCCTCCTGCTCCCCCTCCTCCTGACCTCCTCCTCCAAGCAGGGGTGCCGGTGGATCCTCTGGCGAAGGGCTTCAGGAGGCCCGTCCATTCTGAGGCGCTCGCCTCCTCTAGGCTTCCGCTGGCCCAGGCCCAGTCGTTTGGGAACCGGGCTCTGGAGGCCAGAGCTCAGCATGAGCACGTGCCAGTGCCCGCACTTTTCGGAATCCAGGCATGACGCCCTCTCGTCGGGGTCCCACCTCCAACTCCCTTGTCGAGGGACAACTTGCTCCAAGCAGATCAGGTCCGCCGACCCCCGCTTGCCGAAGCGTAGATGCATGCGAGATGTTTGGCTGTCTCCCTCCTCTGCTTCCACCTCCCCGAAACTCAAGATCCTTTTTGCAAATGCGAGGAGGCCAGGTGGGACCCAGACTCCTCTCAGCTGCTCGCCTGAAGGTGAGATAATCCTGCAAATGTGTCCAGACGGCACCCAGACCCCTGAAGATGCCGGAAGATCAGCCACCGTGCCGTGACAATGGGTGTGCCAAGTCCACAGCCGTGCTGCCGCTACTGCTGCGCCCACGATGATGATGATGATGATGATGATGATGATGATGATGATGATGATGATGATGATGATGATGATGATGCTGCTGATGCTGATGCTGATGCTGATGCTGATGCTGATGCTGATGCTGATGCTGATGATGCTGATGATGCTGATGATGCTGACGATGCTGATGATGCTGATGCTGATGCTGATGCTGATGCTGATGCTGGTGCTGGTGCTGGTGCTGGTGCTGGTGCTGATGATGATGCTGACGATGATGCTGATGCGGATGCGGATGCGGATGCGGATGCTGACGATGATGATGCTGATGCTGCTGCTGCTGATGATGATGATGATGAGAGGGATGGTAAGGATGAGGAGGAGTATGAGGAGGAGGAAGAGGACGACGATGACGATGACAATGACGATGATGACGATGTGGTTATGGTGATGATGATGAAGATGATGATGATGATGATGAGTATGATTGTGATTATGTGATGACGATGCTGGTGATGCTGTTGCTGATGGTGATGATCATGTTGATGATGATGCTGGTGATGATGATATTGTTGATAATGATGATGATGATGATGATGATGATGATGATGATGATGATGATGATGATGATGATGATGATGATGATGATGATGATGGTGCTGATCATGATTGTGTTGTTGAGGATGATGATGATGCTGCTGCTGCTGATGATGATGATGATGATGATGATGATGGTGATGGTGATGGTGATGGTGACGATGCTGATGATGATGAGGAGGAGGAGGATGTGGAGGAGGACTTAACACCGCTCGGACGTTTCAAATTCATATGGCAAGGACCTTGGGGGAGCATGTTGGGTCATCTTTCGGAAAAAAACACGAATCAAGCCTAAGCATGCATGGGGAATGGACGTCCGAGCGATGGCGAGATGATGATGCTGCTGCTGGTGATGATGGCGGTGATGAGGAGGAGGAGGAGGATGAGGAGGAGGAGGAGGAAACGTCAGGCCAACGCGTCGGTCTGCTTGGGGCACGCCCCAAGATGCCTTGAGGGCAGACCGAGAAGTCCCCTTGAAGACAGATCGATGAGGTCTGCGCGGATTCCTCGGATCGGCTCTTGGGCCCCCTGGTGGCGCCTCCGGCGCAGCACCTGGCGCGCTCTGCGCGCCAGCCAGCACCGACCCGAGAAATCTGCGCGGATCTCCGAGTTGGTATCTTTATGTCATTGCCTGTTCCCCGAATAATACCTGAGATGAGGGGGGGAGGGGCCCCGTTCTCAGATCTCCTGAGAGCTCCTGCGCGCTCCTGGGGTTCACCGCGTGACTTCTTCAGAAACCAAAGAGGCCCGAAGACAGACGAAGCGAGTCCTGAGAAACGTTCAAGAGGGTACCAACAGCCCAAGCGCGCTCCAAAGCCAAGATGGCCCCAAGACGGTTTCAGAGACCCTCAGGAAGCCCCAAGAACGCTCAAAAAAAGGTTCTGAGAGGCCCAGTGATGCCAAATTCTTGATTTGTTATTGGTTTGGGAATGAGTTCAGCGTTCCCGTTTTTTCGGACGCCGGACACTCGAAGACGGCCCACGAGGCCCACAATATTGCCCCAAACCGGCCCGCAAGATGCCCAAGAGGAGTCCAAGACGGCACAAGAACCACCCCAAGACAGCCTAGGGGGAAGTAGGGGTGGAGTAAACTCCTCCCCAGAGGGGAAGAAGGGCGTTTAAAGAGGAAACAGTCTACACCACTTCCGCCCAGAGACCTGGTGGCATTCATTCTTGCTGTGGTCTGTCTCTTCCTCAGCGTCCCAGCACTCAAAATCTCATCATCCTCGCCCAGCTTCTTCTTGCCGTTCTCCTCATCGCCAGGGGTGTCGGTGGGGCTTGGTGGAGACAGCGGGTCGGGGGTGGGGCCCGTTCGGAGCCCTGGAGGGGTGATGCGCGGCGGGGGCCAAGCGTGGCAGGGCTGGTGGGGTGCGGCGAACGATGCCGAATTGGTTTCGCCGCGGTGCTCACACCATTCGTGCTTGCCATTGAAAGCGGTTCCCGCAGCTCGCGATTCACATTCTTCTGACAGACAGCACACATGCGCACGCACTCGCACACGCTTCGAACTACCCTGGCAGAGCACCCTAACCCTAACAGCAGCAAGGGTGAAGAGGCGGGTGGATGAGCAGGAGGTCGGCTAGTGAGAACGTGCAGGGGCAGGGGTGAGCGCATTGCCATGTGCACGTCGGTGCGCGTTTTACCAGGGATCGCGGCCGTCTGGACCTGAAATGTAGCCAGCATTGAAGGCGAGAGCTCGATTCCTGAGTAGACCGCCGGGAAGTCTCAAGCGAAACGGTTGCCAGACCCGGCGTCCTCGGGCTCCCTCGGGGCTCAGGAGACGGAGGTCAATACAAAAAGGGCTTAATCAGCCAGAGCGCAGAATCTTGCAGGACCCTGCAGAGCCAGGGGTGCATTGACCCGAGCTTGGGCGCAGGATCCTGCAAAGTCTGACTGATCCGAGTTTGCATTGACCTGGGTCAGTCTATCCCCGTTTCCCCGTCGCCCTTTTTTATTTGGGACTCTTCTGTAGTCAATTTTTTTGTCCGCAAGTATTCGGATCCTTTCGCGAAGCGCCGTTGGGGGATCTGAAAAGTGCGCGCCCGCGCCGCGGCGCGCTTACCATTTTCAGTTTTCACCGCCATAGTGTTGCGGCGCGGCCTTGGGAGGGGGGGGGGGCAACACACACCGAGCCCCCAACCGGGCAGCATAGCCATTGTGGCACGCACGATGTTGCCAGGGGGGCAGTGGTGGATGATTGTCTGGGCTAAGCTAGTGAATTGTACGAGAAGTATTTCGTGCTCATGGCATCCGGTTCGGTTGGTTAAGCTTGTGTGAGAGGTATTCCATTGGTCCTGTGGGGTTTGTTTGGGCATTTCGGCCGAGCGTTGCATTCCATCCGCTGCATTT
The DNA here is from genome assembly GCA_963575745.1 of Prorocentrum cordatum. Taxonomy (NCBI): domain Eukaryota; class Dinophyceae; order Prorocentrales; family Prorocentraceae; genus Prorocentrum; species Prorocentrum cordatum. The sequence goes on from CAUYUJ010018837.1 coordinate 1,006,370, forward strand.
TGCGCGAGGGTTGCCTTTCATATAAGGTCGCACTGGAGTTAGATATTATATGTGCTGCCCCTGCTAGTGTGATCGCGAGCACAGTTCATTTTTAGTTCATTGATTGCCAGCTTCTCACCAGCTTTATCCTTCTCTAACCCTTCTCTTCACGACCGTCATCACTGTTGCCGTCGTCTTCGTTTCTGGAAATGTGGTTCAAGGCCCTCTTCTCCGAAGGCTTGCTGCCCAGCGCTGGCCATCACCCCCCTCAAGGGACCAGCGGATATGCGGGCCGTTGTCCTTGCTGTCGCCTACGCATGGCCTGCCCAGGCAGGTCCCCCTACGGAGACGGTCATGGTCACGGCGCCTATGGCTTCCGGCGGCTCGGAGATTGACATGTCAATCCACCAGACGGCATTCACATCATCCACTTCGAAAGACCACGATTCTCATGCGCACGTAAATGGGCACTTGGTGAAGGTTTCCAACCCTCTCGGCCGCGTGGCGGTGGTGCCCCCACTTCCTGGCGGTTGTGGAACAATTGCTTACGTGCCAGACACAGCGAGGTTGTACAATCCTAGTTGTATCTTGGCCACTGACGCCGGGTATTACAATTTGATCGACACGTTCCAGTGCATTGGCAACGTCGTGAGTGACGGCAAGATCCATTACACTGAGCCCATGAATACCACCAACGTGAATTTCGGAGTCCTCAAGAACGGTAGCTTCGTCATTGGTTACATTTCGCCAGAGACCGTAGAGACTGGGATTTTTGAGCACTTGGTGGGTGGACTTGGCTGGATCGTGCGTAACGGATCAAACAACGTGGATGCCGGGTGGGAGGAGGCCTATACCGCTGCGGGCTCGAGCGGGGACGAGTATAAAGAAATGACGTCTGGGCGAACCACTATCGGTTGGGACAAGGATGGTGGGCTCATCCTCCTCCAGTATGATGGTCACACGGGCGCCCCGTCTTGGGGCGCGACAATGAATGAGCTGGCCGATAAGATGATCAGTTTCGGTGCCGTCGAGGCGATCAATCTGGATGGCGGCGGCAGCACCCAGATGTGGAAGCACGGTGTGCAGATCGGCTACAGCTCAGATCGCGCCACTTACGGTGTGCTAGCCGGGACTTACGAGGTAGGTTGCCCCATCGGCGAGGGAAAGGGCAACCTCAGTGCTTTCGAGTGCGCGCGCAAAGTCAGCACAATCATCTGCATCCACGAGGACAACAGCGGTATCAGGCCACTCACTACTTAAGAAAATCAAATTATGTGTGGCAACCCCCGCCACCGTGCCAGTGCTTAGCCGAGGCAGCCTCAGAACCACTGCCGGTCACGCCTACAACGTTTTGTGGCTTGCCACCTTAAGGCCTCTGCGGGCCCGCTGGACGCTCCCCGGCTGCTTGGGGCGAGGTGGGTTTACATTAGTCTCTTCAAGTGCTGGGTGTAACGATAGCCTCACCAAGACCTACCATAGTTCTCCGAGGCTTCTGAAGACTCTGACGCTCTGGGGCAGTCTTGGGCGCGATGAATTTACGGACCAGTCCCAAAGAGGGTCTATCTGGACGGATCCGTTGGCCGCCTCGGAGCTGTTTTGAGGCGGTCTGAGACCATCTTAAGGGGTCCTCTCTCCGTCTGGGGCCGTCTTGGTGGCACGTTGAAGCTCTCTCACTGGAAGCCGTCTGTAGGCCCTCTCAAGGCTGGCTTGGCCAGCGTTGGTGGATTACTGGAGCTGTCTGGGGCCGACCTGGGGCCCCCCAAAGCCGTCCTGATGACGTCTTCGGTCACAGCCTTGGCAAGCAAAGTCAGCTCACACCCGTGAAGTGAAACGCCTCTTATTTGCAGGGTCAATGCGCTTGGCGTCCCAGTGCCAACGTAGAGGGGGGGGGCTTCTTTGGGGAGTGCTGGGGAATCTTCGGACCCAGCGGATGTTTACTCTAGATGTCTTGGTTCGCTTAGCGGGACCGTGCAGCCATGTTGAGGCAGCCTCGGGAGTTCTCGGTCGTCGGGCCTTCTTGAAGCCGCCTTCGGGCATATTCAAAGCTGTACGGGGCCTTCCTGGCTCAGGGGAAGCCATCGTGTGCTGGAAAACCTTTCAGGCCAAAGACACCGCTCAGGTGTTTCGTTCCGCTGCCTGGGCCATACCTCAAGAGAGGAAAAACCACCCGGACCGGACAATTGGCGTTTACTAAACGGCCCTGGGCGTTTACTAAACAGCCTTGCCCTGTTTGATTCCTTCTATGGGCGCGTTTACTAAACCGCCTCCTTGGTCGGGGTGGTCATTATGAGGGTGGATTGTTTGCCCCCTAATACCAGGAGCCCTCCCCCCCGGGGGTGCATCGTGGAGGCCTTCCTTGAGACTACCTTGCTTTCTCTCGCAGCGACTAGAGCAGATGGAGGCCATCCGCAAGAGTACCGTCGCCATCTTCGGGCCTTCTTGTTGGGGCTGTCTTGGGGGGGGCTCCTGGCCGTGAGCTTGGTGGCGATGAGAGCTCTAGGGCACGAGAGGCAGGGGGGAGCGGGAGCGGTTGCGGCGGGCTGGTGGTCGCCTTCCAAAGAAAGAATCGGCCGGTCAACATACCGGCATTCCGGCATGCCCAAGCGTGCCATGGGGGGATAGTTGCGGATCCTTTTCACCACCATGTGCCTCTGTGTGTGCAGATCGGGGAATCGTAAGACTCGAGTAAGCCGGATTTCGGGTTTTTCGATGTTTTTTGACGAGCGCGTCCTGGATTTTGCCGGTCAGGCTTTCGTGGGAGGTTCGCAGCGGGAGCTCGCGTCAAATCTCAGATTTGGGTCGCGTCATTTTCACTGATGACCCCGCCAGGCCAACCCGAGTCCCCCGAACCCGAGTCTCACGTCTCCCCGAACAGAGTGCATGTGGATGTCTGGTGGTGTCGGCCCACCCCGCCAGAGTCCGGGTCGTTGACGCGAGGCCTCTAGGAGCTCTCGGGAGCTCCTGTGAAGCTTCTGAAGGGTCTCAGGGCGGCCTTTCGGAGGTCTTCAGCAGAGGGCACCATCTTATGACACGTGGAAGTGCGGACACCCAGCCGCGCTCCCCAGGCCTCCTGGGAAAGTCACGCGAAGAGCTCCTGAAGCGTCCAGAAACGCGCTTAGACATGATAGCAATCCTGGGTCTGGGGATTGGAATCGCTATTTACGCGCTACGACATCCAGTGATGAGGACCCTGAGGGGGCTGAGGTGAGGACATTCCACACCGTGCCAATGGCACGTTGGCCGACGATGCATTGGGAAACCATCAACTCCAACAGAACAGCCAGCAGTTGGCAGTCTAGAACGAAACGTGTCATCAGACGGTAGCGTGATGCTTGCACCACCAGTACGCGCAAGCGAGCCCCGCGAGCATGCAGGCCCCGCGATCCCTCCTCTGCCTTCTCTCCCTCCTCTCCCTCCTCTCCCGCGCGCATTGAGGTCGTTCCTCGGCCCCGCGAGCATGCAGGCGGCCTCGCCGGTCTCGGGCCTGTCGCTTGCCACCCTGGTCATCGGATTGGGCATTGGCGGTGCCGTCGGCTTTGTCGCCCAGAAAATGTGGAGCAAGAAGAAGGGTCAAGGCGCCCAGGAGCTGAGCGAGGACGACTCAGAGTGAGGCGGGGGAGCTGAAGGGCTCTCTGGGCGAGGGCGACTCCTCTGAGTTAGACGGGGGGGCTCAAGGGCGGGGGAGCCTAAGGGCTTCGGGCAGGCTTGCTCCTCAAAGTCACAGGAGATGGCCGCTCTCTCTCTCCTCCCGCACTCCAATTTTCTATTCGGTTTCATACGATACTGTGGTTCAAGGGTCGAGTCGCCCCCCTGCGAAAATCAATTTTTCATTACGCCATGTCTTCAGCTTCCTTCGGAAGTCGTGACGGAGCTTTACGAAAGCTATCGGATTACGTTCGAAACCCTCCGGCTTCCTCAAGGAAGCCTCGCATGTCCTGAGGAAAGACTTGTGGTTTCCATTTGAAAGCCCGTAGGAATCCTTAGGGCCCCATTGGGCGCGCTGCAGTGCCTAAGCGGTCCATCGCAGCCAAGTCCCATTCAAGTGGCGGTGGTGGCGGTAACGGTTAGAGTGGTGGTGGTGGTGGTTGTGATGGCGGTGATGTTTTGTTTGTTTTGTTTTGTGTGTGCGTGTGTGTCTGTGTGTGCGTGTGGGGGGGAAGGGGGGGAATTCCCCCCCCGCCCCCACACACCACTACTACCATCGCGGCGTCAACACTAGTGTCAACGTGGCGTCAAAAACTAGTTGCCAACGTGGTGTCAAGGCGGTAAGTCAGAGAACTAGTTGTCAGCGTGGCGTTCACACTTAAATTTGTGACTAACGCCTTTCGCCCCTCGTCCTCCTCCTCCTCCGTTGGTCACGCCCGCGCCCTCGTTCGGCGCTAGTGAAGACTCGCGTCTCCCAGGGTACCCCAACTCCTGCTCCGTTGGTCAGAAAACTGCTGATTTACGCCTCTCGCTCGTCCTCCTCCTCCTCCTCCTCCTCCTCCTCCTCCTCCTCCCTTCTCCTCTTCTGGCGCTAGTCACAAAGTAAATTGTGGACGCGGCGTTCACAACTAGTTTTGTGACTAACGCCTCTCGACCCTCCTCCTCCTCCTCTTCCTCCTTCCACCTTCGCTACACCCTCCGGAGCAGGGCGGCGCGTTTCGTTTACACCCCTCTGGGGCTGTGGTGGGCAGCTCTAGACAATGTTTTGGACGATTCCAGAGGATTATGGGATGCCCGGGGATGATCTGGACTGGTCGAGAAAGCAGATGTGTGCATTCGAAGGCTCTAGAGAGCTCTAGCTGAAAGGTTGTATTCTCCAGACGGCTCTAGCATCCTCTAAGCGGGTTCTTAAACGGGTCTAGAAGCGCTTTAGTGCTCATAGGCTCGTTCGGTGGCTTTAGATACGAGGGTCAGAGAGTTGAGAAACCGTCCTAGGGGGTGCCAGCGGGTCGACTGGATTCCCCACAGTGTTCTAGATGGCTGTAGAATGAGTGTCTCCTAAACTGCTCTATCTGATTCTGGAGAGCTCGGTAAGGGTTTTTTCCCAACCATCCTGTGGTGTTGGGTCCTCGGTTTGAAGAGACAGCGCCCCGCGTTCACTCCTCCTCCTCCCGCTGCCCCCTCCCTCCTGCCATCATCATCATCATCATCATCACCATCATCATCGTCATCATCATCATCGTCGTCATCATCATCATTATCATCATCATTATCATCATCATTCCTCTCCTCTCCTCTCCTCTCCTCTTCTCCTCTCCTCTTCACCCACCCAGTACACTGTTTCGTGGCTCCATCGGGAGCTCCACCGAAGGCCCCAGTGCCCGCGCCCGCATGCGTCACCCACACCCATTTCGGCACACCCCTCACACGTTTCGTGGCTCCATAGGGAGCTCCACCGAAGGCCCCAGTGCCCGCGCCCGCATGCGTCACCCACACCCATTTCGGCACACCCCTCACACGTTTCGTGGCTCCATAGGGAGCTCCACCGAAGGCCCCAGTGCCCGCGCCCGCATGCGTCACCCACACCCATTTCGGCACACCCCTCACACGTTTCGTGGCTCCATAGGGAGCTCCACCGAAGGCCCCAGTGCCCGCGCCCGCATGCGTCACCCACACCCATTTCGGCACACCCCTCACACGTTTCGTGGCTCCATAGGGAGCTCCACCGAAGGCCCCAGTGCCCGCGCCCGCATGCGTCACCCACACCCATTTCGGCACACCCCTCACACGTTTCGTGGCTCCATAGGGAGCTCCACCGAAGGCCCCAGTGCCCGCGCCCGCATGCGTCACCCACACCCATTTCGGCACACCCCTCACACGTTTCGTGGCTCCATAGGGAGCTCCACCGAAGGCCCCAGTGCCCGCGCCCGCATGCGTCACCCACACCCATTTCGGCACACCCCTCACACGTTTCGTGGCTCCATAGGGAGCTCCACCGAAGGCCCCAGTGCCCGCGCCCGCATGCGTCACCCACACCCATTTCGGCACACCCCTCACACGTTTCGTGGCTCCATAGGGAGCTCCACCGAAGGCCCCAGTGCCCGCGCCCGCATGCGTCACCCACACCCATTTCGGCACACCCCTCACACGTTTCGTGGCTGCATAGGGAGCTCCACCGAAGGCCCCAGTGCCCGCGCCCGCATGCGTCACCCACACCCATTTCGGCACACCCCTCACACGTTTCGTGGCTCCATAGGGAGCTCCACCGAAGGCCCCAGTGCCCGCGCCCACATGCGTCACCCACACCCATTTCGGCACACCCCTCACACGTTTCGTGGCCCCATAGGGAGCTCCACCGAAGGCCCCAGTGCCCGCGCCCGCATGCGTCACCCACACCCATTTCGGCACACCCCTCACACGTTTCGTGGCCCCATAGGGAGCTCCACCGAAGGCCCCAGTGGCGGCGCTCACATGCGCATGCGTCCCGCACACCCATTTCGGCACATCCCTGACAGGTTTCGTGGCCCCATCATCCACCGGAGGCCCCAGTGGCGGCGCTCACATGCGTCACCCACACCCACCCAATTCGGCACACCCCTCACACGTTTCGTGGCCCCATAGGGAGCTCCACCGAAGGCCCCAGCGGCCGCGCTCACATGCGTCCCCGCCACCCATCCCGGCACGCCCCTCACAACAACAGGTTTCGTGGCCCCATGGGGAGCTCCACCGAAGGCCCCAGTGCTGCCGCCCGCATGCGTCACCACCCGCACCCAATTCGGCACACCCCTCACACGTTTCGTGGCCCCATAGAGAGCTGCACCGAAGGCCCCAGCGGCGGCGCTCACATGCGTCCCCGCCACACATCCCAGTACACCCCTCACGCGCTTCGTGGCCCCATAGGGAGCTCCACCGAAGGCCCCAGTAGCGGCGCTTACATGCGTCTCCGCCACCCATCCCGCCCACCCCCCCCGCAGCAGCATCATGTTTCGGGGACCCATAGGGAGCTCCACTGGAGGCCCCAGTGGCGGCCCGCACATGCGTTTCCGCCACCCATGTCGGCACGCCCCGCGCGTGTTTCATGTCCCCATAGGGAGCTTCGCCGAATGCCCCAGTGGCACCCATCTCGGCACACCCCTCACACGTTCCGTAATCCTATGGGGAGTTCCATTGAAGATGAAACCCGCAGCTGCGGTACTGACAACTGCATATGGTTGGGTTCTTCGCCAGGCTAATTTTTTCAGGGAGTTCTAGAACGTTCAGGAAGGCTCGGGTACCCTGGAGGTCCTTGGTGAACACCACACTCGTATCGATTGTGTAGAGGGGTCAAGGCAACTCTAGAGGGCTTCAGGATGATCTTGAGGCATCAGGGGGTCGCAAGACGCTTTAGCAGGCCCTGGGCAGATTCTGAGGGCCTTCGAGGGCCCTCGAGGGCTTTAGGTGGTTCTAGAAGGTTTTCAAGTGTTCTAGTGTGCTTCACAAGGGTTGTGATACAACACCTGAGGGGGTGAGGGTATGTTTGGGCCTGTTGGGCTGTGCGCCGCCGTCTTGTTCCGTAGGTGTGCGGCTCAAGCGGATGTTGCCCCAGGAGAGGCTGGCGTTGGGCGAGAGAGCTTGAAGCCTGCGAGCCGCACACCATTCCATCTCTGTGATCCTCGCCCGGTGTCCAGGCAGGCCAGCCTCAGACTCCAGGGGCCCATGGAGCCCGGCCGCTGCTTCCGCCATCGGGTGCTCCACGAGGAGGGGGGCGACGGCGGCCCTGCGCTCGGGGTTGTGCGGCGGCTGGTCACAGAGAACGAAGGAGGCACCACGTACGAGGTGGAATACTTCGGGGCGCGTGTCGCAGTGTGCGCGCAGAGGTCCGCGGTCCGTGCGTGACGAGGCAGCAGAGTGACATGGAGATGCTCCGCGAGAATGAAGAGCGCCCCGCCATCCCACCTGATGTCACACGGGCAGCTCTCGGCGAGGAGCGGATCGCAATCGCTCTCCCATGTGTCCCTTGCCAGCCACAAGGCTGAGATGGGTGCCCGCGCGAAAGCGCCCTGTCGAGATAGGCGATAATGACGAGGACGACGACGCGGCCTTCGAGGAGCTGGAGCGCGAGGTCCAGGCATTCGAGGGCAAGGCCCAGGACAGGAAGGCGGAGGGGGAGGACAGCTACAAGGAGCGTCTCGGCAGGCTGCGGGCGAAGCTTGCGGAGACGCGCAAGCTGGCTGGCGCTCCTCCTGGCGCACGCCCGCTCTCGGACTCGTCGGCGCAACCCCTGGACAAGAAACGGCTGAAGCTCGGCGAGGTGGCCCAGGCGCGCATCGCGGGCCAGGCGCCAAGCAGCTCCGCGGACAGGGCTCGAGGGGGCGACCGGGCTGGCAACTCGGACGAGAAGGCTGTCCTACGAGCGTTGGCGGGATACTTGCGCAAGAAGGAGGACGGTGATCTTCTCGAGAGTGATGATGATCAGGCGAGCACCCCATTGCGGCACGGCGGCTTGCCTACACGAGGATAGCCATCAAGTCGTCTGGCCGCCTGGCGGAGAAGGATATGGAGAACATGGCCCAGCATTAGGATCTCGACGACTCCGGTTCAAACCAGTTCAAGACAGTGGCGGTGAAGTTTCTTCTTCGCGCGTTGCGGCCAGCGCATCCTATCCGGGAGATCGGAGAAGATCGTCATCGTGAGCTGCGGACGTCGCGCGAGCGCGCTGGTGTTATTGTGACGGGGGAACTGGTCCACGCGCTTGATTGCATCTTCTGCAGGATAAGGGCGCTGCAGAAGACCTCGAGATGGCCACCCACGCGCGGCGAACTGGTTCGAGCTGACCCCGCCCGACAACGGCGGCCTGAGCCCGTCGGTCGAAGACGAGGAGGTCGGGGCTGGCATCCAGGCGGCCGAGGTCCACATGGCCCAGCTTCTGGACCAGCTAGGGGCCCGCGGCTAGGGGTCTGGCCGGGAGGGGGGCGCCAGCTCGCGCGCCCGTTCCGATGGCCAGCGCCGCGGCGGGAGCCCAGGCCCCCGAGTTCTGCCGATCACCGGCGTCGGCGCCCGCGCAGATGCCGCTGCTGCTCTGCGCGCCCGAGTAACTGGGCCTTCGTCCGCCCCCTGGCCGCCAGTCTCCTGCGCGGCCTGCTCCAGAAGCACCAGCGCCGGGGGGGGGGCTTGCCCGCGCTGACAGACCGCCCGCGCCCCCGGGCGGTAGACGGAGCACCCCCGTCAGCGCTGGCGGCGGCGCGCGCGAGCACGCCGCGGGCCGAAGGGGAATCCGAGAGACAGCTGAATGAGAAGATCGCCCGGCATTTCTTCGAGCGCCGAGCGCCCGCCCAGTGCGCGGCCCAGCCAGGCGGCGCGCCGAGGCGGGTCGCGAAGCCAGCCTGACCAGGGAGGAGGGAGCGGCCAGGATCGACACGGTTGCCACCCCGGCACTGAACCAGTGGAAGGCTAGCGCTGCCTCCCGCATGTGCAGGAGCGGGCCCTGCGAGATGGCGACGCTTGAGACTGGCTTGGGGCCCCTCGCCAGTGCGCGAAAGGTATTCGGCGAGATTAGAGAGTCCTTGAGAGTGTTCCCTACAGGCGTCGCGCCACAGTCGCCGGAGGCTGGCGTTGGACGAGACGCGCTTCCTCTGCCAGTAAGGGCGCCGGCATTGCGTTTCGCTTGGGAACAGGAGATGATATGGGAAGGTTTGTTGAATGGTGAGGGCCTCCCGTCAACGTCATGAACTGGTCCGCCAAACAGAAGCAGCAGGCCCATGACATCGCCGTGGAAGTCTGGACCTTCCTCAGCGCCACGGGCTCGAACTGCACGCGCGTGGTGCGCCTGCGCAAGGGGCGCCGGGGAGCTGCAGGCCCAGTCTTTCAGATCCAGCTGGCAAGCTTGCGCGCGATCGGTGAGGCGGCCAGGCGGCGCGCGGGCGACGCGCTGGCTAAGGTGAAGATGCCCTACTGGCCGCATGGCCTGATGAAGAGCAGGGCGAGCTACAACTTGGGCGAGGACGCAGGACGCTGGCGCTCAACTTCAGGGCCTCGCCCCCCCCCCCCCAAGGCTGAGGACATTGGCCGCTTGGATGTCCTGGGCTACTTCGGGCCCGACACGCAGGGGCTGCTCACCAAGCCTGCTCTGTCGCCGCCGCCGGGGTCGGAGTGGCCTGCGGCTCCGCCCAGAGCAACTGTCAACGTTGAGCGGTTGGAGGACTGGTTAGTCATCGCGGCCAAGCTGGCCGGCCTGCTGACGCCCATCCCGTCGGAGCAGATTCTTCCAGGTCCAGGGCCGCGCGGTGACCGACGGCCTGCTTGCAGTCGCCAAGTCTGGTACCTCGGCAGAAGGGGCGTCTAGAGTCACTCCGCCGATCTTCTACGTGGCGCACGCGAGCGCGCACCTCCGCCCCCTGGCTGGGGATGCTATTGCGCTCGCCCCATCGCCTGCGCGGGTCAGCATCTCGCCGGGGCCTCCGGAGATCCATCCCTGGAGCGGAGATGACCAGGCGGGCGCCTTTTCCATGTGCCGTCTGCCCGCTCCTTGGCTGGGCAACGCGGCTTCGCGCGCGCCCGCGCCTGGCCGCGTCCTGGGGGCAGCTGCGAAGGAGGTCTGGCACGCCATGACTGCCTTGCCCATGGGCTGGGTGTACAGCGCCCCGATCTTCCAGAGTATCCATCGGCGCGTGGCGCTGTTGGAGGAGCCGGGCGGGGCCTGTCTGCCTCCCGCGCGCGAGTGGAGACGGGGCCGACATATCCCCGCCGCGGTTGCCGCTCCGCTAGCGCGCGATGGCCCCCGTGATTGGTGGGGTACTTACATCGGCGACTTCGATCGCGGCGGGGCGCTCGACTGGCGGGAGGCGGTTCCATGCGTAGGGGCACCAGGCCGGGATGCAGACGCACATGAGGCAGAGCTACGAGAAGAACGGCATCCCCATCAGTAGGAACAGGGCGAACCAGAGGCAGGTCCTGGTCACTCGCACGGGCGTCGAGGTTGGCGGGGTCGCAGGTAGGGCCGCCAACATCAGGACGAATAACGCCCAGCTGCATGTCCTCACCATGCGGCCCCTGGTCCGCGACCGTTCTCTGGGGAACCAACTTTTGATCATCGTGGGCCGCTGGGTGCGACCGCTGGAGTTCCGAAGGCCGCTCCTCGGGGTGTTTAACGCGATCTGGGAGCAGATCGGCACAGGGAAGTCGCCTGAGACAGCCTTGGCGAGTTGGCGCGTGGCTACCTGCTGCTGCCCCTCGCACCCGCCAACCTCAGGGCGGTGGCGATGGGCATCGCGTCGTGCTCTTATGCGAGCGAGGACGGCGCTGGCATGTGCGCGACCATGGGAGTGGCTGAAAGGGGCTTCCGACTTCCTGGCGAACCTGGGCGACCCCGAGACGCGGGGCCACCGCGTCGCGGGCTATTCGGGCAGGCGCGTCGTCGAGCTGCCCCGGGACCTCAAGCCCGGGACCGCGAAGGACGAGCCGCGCATTCTGTTGGTCAGCCTGTTCGACGGGATAGGGGGCGCGGCTGCGTCGCCGGTCCGCGCTGGCTTCGTCGTCGGCGGCCACCTGGGCAGCGAGGTCGACGAGGGGGCCCGGCGAGTCCTAGGGTCTCGCTGGCCGGGGCTGATCGAGTTCGGCCACGTGGGGGAAATTCGCGACGAGCAGCTGGAGGCCTTGACTATGTTCGTTCCATGATCGAGTGGTGGCCGTGGTCGCTGCAGGAGGGAGTCCTTCCCAGGATGTCAGCGGCGCGAACGCTGACCGGCATGGCGCGCATGGCGCTCGGAGCGGCCTGTTCGCGTGGATCCCACGCGTGCCGCGCGCCCCTGGCCGAACAATGCATGCGCCCGTGCATGGGATAGTGGAAAACGTTCTCTCCATGAGAACAGGGCCCCTCCTGGTGTTCTCCCGCGTCCTCCGGGTTAGGCCTGTCAGCGTCTGCAACTCCTCGTTCGCAGAGAACTGCCGCCCGCGTCTGCACTGGCGTTCTTGGAGGGAGGCGATCTTCAGGCTTCCAGGGGTTCTCTTGGAGGCTATGGCCAACTGCGACTTCATCGCGGCTGTCAAGGCCCCATTGAATCCCACGGGGTCTTGGGCGTCCTATGGGTGCCCCAGGGCCTCGGCAGAGGGCCCCGCCTGCACGTCTCTCCTAATTACGGCGTGAGAAGACGGCCCCGTGCAAGCCCGCGAGTCTAGCTACACCGAGTTCGGAGGCCATCCAGAGGTGGGACCAGGATCGTCGCGCATATCCTCTTTATCAGCTTGAGCTCGTGCAAATGATCTGGGGCTCCAGGGGGGTGCGAGGCCATTGTGTGCTACGCAGCGAGAGGTCCTGATGGGGTCCCCCAAGCACTACGCCTCGCCCGTAGCTGGCTCGGGCTGCAGCCCGCGACAGCGTCGAGACCGATCGCTGATGCCTCCATGGGAACGCATTCGCCTGCTGCGCCGTGGGCTGGCGGTGTCTGGAGCTTGGGTGGCCGTTTCTGGGGCTGAGACTCCAGTCGGCAGCGCGAGCCTCCGCGGCGTCGCGCAGAGCCTTGAAGTGAAACATCTGCTGGGCGAGCCCGTCGAGATTTCAAAGGGCACAATCCGAGAGTCTCCGCCGGGCCAGAAGTTAGCGCGGATCTCTTGGACGATCGCGAAGAAGGTTGGTAGTGATATCAGTTCGGTCATCGGCGTGACCTTCCGGCCGAAGGCCTGGCCAAGGTCGCCCATTGATCCAGGTTTGAAGCGCTGGCGACCGACTCTGTCATTTGCCTGGCCGGGGACGGTTCGCGACCTGCACGTCGGCGCTCTCGAGTTGAAGGCGGTGAACACCCCCCTGCGGCGCAGGGCTCGCGCGTCATCACTCAGGGGCGTTGAAGCGCTGCACCTGGTCGGCTCTCAGATATTAGCTTCGATCTTGACTCGAGGTCGGACATATTTTGGGAAGCTGCGCGGGTTGGCGCGTCAGCGTGCAGCTATCCTCGCGAGCTCAGATCTGCGCGCTGGCGTGGGTTACATTAGCGCGAAGCTGAATCCAGTGCCCGGCCGCCTCGGGAGTTTCTTTCCAAGAAATGGCACCGACACGGGTCCAAGTGAGACTTGAGTGGTTCGGCAATGATACTACAGGAGGTCCATCGAGAAATCCAGCCGACATCTTTGGAACATTTTTCTTCAGCAGGAAACTCAACCGCCCCGACAGTTTCGACAAACTCTCTAGGCCAAAACCTGCGAGCATCTCCTTTTTATAAACAAGGAAGACTTCAACAAGTCTCTCAGCTAAAAACTCCAGACATGTCCAACTCTAGAAAGATCAAGCAAAATCTCGATGCCCAAACCAGCGATCATCGCAAGCCTTTCATCTTAAAAAAAGACTTCCAAACAAACCCAAACCGAAATCTGCGACCATTTCGAAATCCAAGCCGGCGTTTGCATTTAGAGTTTCAGAGTTTTGTTTCAAGCGTTTTTTTTTTGCTCGCCAGGCGGTCAGAAATTTGTTATTGGAGTTAAGAAATATATAAAAAAAAAGCTCCAAGGTGCGCGGCTCAAGCGGCCCTCCAACCGCCCCCTGGCTGCCACTTTTATGTCAGGTCCTCTGGATTGGCTTTGGGGGCTGAACACGGCAATCCGTGTTCCTGGTGTTTGTGGGGCCCCCGGCAATCCGCGAGTGGTCTCGGCGGCTTTCCTGGCCCCCGTGCAGGCAGGGGGTCAGGAACTCGCTGCCCGCGTCTGGTGGCCGAGGAAAGGCGAGTGCTCGCGGACTGCTTGCTCTTGGCAAGCCCCCCATGAGGCCGCATCCTCGAGCGTGCGTGAGCCGCGCACTTCCAGGCCCGTGGTTGCGCGACGCCAAAGAAGAGGGGCCCCTAAACATTATAAACTTGCATAGAGGGTTGTCGATGGCTGTAGAAGTCTCGAGAACATGATCTCGGGGGGTGGGCACCAGGGGGCTCTTGTGGATCGAGGATGTTCCAGAAGGCTGGAGAGGGCCCTAGACGGCTCTAAGATGCTCCCGGCGGGAAGAACAATGGGTTAGAGTGGAATGTTCCACCGGGTCAGAGACTGAGTTGGGGCGCTCCAGCACGTGTTCTAAGATATTGCTGCGTGGCTCTAGGGTGTCCCCGTCGATAGAAGTATAGTGCCCCCAAAGAACGTATAATGCTGTAGAGGGTCCTTGAGAGTTTAAAGGCGCTCTAGAAGGTCCAAGTGTTCTCGAGGGCGCCAGGCTGGTTCTACAAGGCCTGGAGGGGTGATGCAGAAAATCTTTGTGGGCAGCAGCTCCACTGTGAAGGGCCTTTTCGGAGGTGGGCCCTCTGAGAAGAGCCTCCCTGCGAGGGGCCTTCGTAGCGGCCCCCTGGAACTTCCAGAATGTTGTATGGGGGTTTATAGAGCTTTGCATCAGGAAGGCTCGGGTGTTCCTGGGGGCCTTGAAGGGCGCCGACGAATGTCGAAAGTCTAGAGGGTTCAGGACAGAGGGCTCCTAGACTGTTCAGGACGGCTCAAGAGGATTGTATAATGCTCTCGAAGGCTTTGGATGGATTGCAACGGCACTCGAGTGCCCTCGATGGTTCTAGGTGGTTTTGGAAAGCTTCGAAGACGACAGAGAAAGTAAAAGCCCCCAACGGGGATTCTATAAATAATGGAAAGAAGGCGTAGGATGGGCATCAGAGGGCTCGATTGGTTTCGAAAGTGGTGTGAAGGCTGGAAGGCGGCCTCAGAGCATTCCAACAGCCGCCTAGGTGGGGGCGGAGGAGTGGTTTAGATCTGGAGCGGTCCATCGGGTGCAAGACTGCTTGGGGGCGCCCCGAAGTGTTTTAGGATGCTTTCGCGGGGCTTTGGATGCTTTCGCGGGGCTCTAGAATGCTCTAAGTTCTAGAGCCCCCCACCCCCAGAGAGAGCTGGAGAATGCTGCAGCGGGCTCTAGGAAGCTCTGTAATGATTTAGAAGGTTCGAGTGCTGTCAAAGGCGCTAAACGGCACCGCGGTATTTTCGAATGTGTAGAGCGGTCTGGACCGCCTAGAGGGATTCTGGAATGATCCAGGGGGCGTCTCTGAGGTGGGGCCTCTGAGAAGAGCTTCTCTGCAAGGGGCCTACTTGAATGGAGCCTCTTGGAGAGGAGACTTTCATATAGGTCTTCTCAGAGTGGCTTCTCGCAGAGCCTCAGAGGAAAAGTGGGAGAAAGACCAGTAGAGAGAGAGAGAGAGAGATAGAAAGGGAGAAAGAGAGACAGAGAGAGATAGAGACGGCAGCACATGTGATAATGAGATGTTGCAAAACGCAGGAGGAAAATTAGACCCTTGAACCTCATACTGCACCATCGTAGTCGCTGCATGACACATTGAGTCGCCTGCAAGACTTCTGTAACTACAGCATTATGTGATTTCCCTTAGTTCGGTGCTGCCAGCTAGGGATTTGCTGGTTTTGTCATTGCCTAGCCGCAACAAGACGAAGCGCTACGTGCATTCAGGCCGCCAGAGACTTGGCAGAATTGTCTGTCCCTTGGAGCTCTGGTTGACCACTGGTTGTGACAACGATGGGGATTTCATTTCACCTCCGACATGCGGCATGATTGAATTCGGCAATCGAGCCTTCGAATGGCAAGTTCCTTCTCGACTGGAGTCCTCTCTCCAGGCCTCAAGTAAACATGTTCCCGAAACAATGCTTGCACGCAGGGGTTCTTAATTGTCTAATTTACGAAGTAATGTGATGTGTATTTAAACGGTTTCGGCTGCTGCCCAGTAGGTGGGCGTCCATGGGCGCCTCATGGGCGCCCCGCGTTGGGGGACATGCGGAGGTTTCCCCTGGTGCCCGCCCACGCGCCTCGTGGGTGTCACACGTTGTGGGGATCTACCAAAGTTTCGCCTGGAGCCCGCCCGCTGTCACCTATTTTGGCGCCCCGCGCTGGGGGGATGGTGGGGGGGGGATGCAGAGGTTTCGCCTGGCGCACCGTGCGCCCACGTAGGCATTCCTTGCTTTCGAACGTAATAGGATCCGATCCTCTCCCGAGCCTGGACGCATCGGGTCCCCCTGGGGCAATGCGATTTGCACGGGATGATCCTGCCGCATCATGCATATCCCACGTGAACTACTCGTGCCATCCCAGGCATGCCGGGTACTCACCTCCACTCGTCCTATGTGCGCACACTCGTTTATATCAAATTGTTTACCCCAGCAAACACCGTTCAAGGAACTACACGAAGCCCACGCGCGCGCACACGCCAAAACCATAGACGGCACATGGTTCGCAACAGCTTCAATATTGAATCATCACATACCGCCAGATGTTGCATCACACATTTTGCAGCATTTTCTGAAGTTATATGGGAGTCACTTAGTTTTAGCAGTTTCGCCTAGAATCCGCATTCTCATCCCACCACGCGGTGCGTCCGCGTTGATCCAGCACCGGCCCAGTACACGAGTCCGTATCACATAATTCCATGCAGGCCAGGCGCGCGCCGCCACGCGAGCGTGTCGAGATCCTGTCAAAACTATTGATTCGAGATCCTTTCAACGCGCCTGCCCGGGCCCGACACAGTGGGTTCTTACAATCTATGTGGTGCAATGTGGGTGATGCAATCATTGTGGTGCAATCTGGGTGGTGCAAAACATGTTGTGCAATGTCTTTGGCGCAAAGCAATGCAAAGCAATAGAAAGCACAACAATACAAGGCAACGCAATGCAAAGCAATGCAAAGGCATGCGAAGTAATGCAAATCAGCGCAAATCAGTGCAACACAGTGCAATGCAATGGAAAGCAATGCACACTTGGCATCGCTCGGACGTGTGCATTGATTCGGCGAGGCCAATACCAGAATATCTTGAACAACGCGCGATGTCAAATAACGCACGGGGGTTGGACGTCCCCGCGATGGCGATCACAGCGATGCAAAGCAATGTAAAGAAATTCGAAGCAAATCAATGCAAAGCAATGCAACGCAATGTGGTTGCAGTGCAATGGGATTGCAAAGCAATGCGGCACAGTGTTACGCAATGGTGTTGCAATTCAGTGTACTGCGATTGCAGCGCAATGCGATTGCAATGCGACGGGGGAAGGGTGCAACGGGGCGGCGGCGACGGGCGGGAACGGGGCCGCGGGGGCGGCAACCGGGTCCAGCTCTATAGAAGGCAAGTACGAGCCCCATGAGTGCAAGCACTGCTGGGAGAATATCAGAAAAGCATGTGCATTTGTCAACAAACGACTGTCAGGTTTCTTGAATTTCTGCGCGCGCGCACATCTCACCGTCACCCTCATCAGCGCCATCGCAGCACCGCCGTCATCGGCATCACCAATCGCCGCCAGTGTCGTCATAATGAGACAACCGCTTTCATCGCCGACGCATGGACATCATCTTCGTCATCGTCGTCACCAGCATCGACGCCGTCCTTGGCCTTGCCGTCGGTCTCGTCATCACCACTACCACCATCGCTACTATCATCATCGTTGCCGCCCTTGTCGACGTCATCATGACACCGCGCCCGCCCGAGTCACCGACATGTATTGGAGTGCCCTCGCGCCAGCGCGGCTTCTGAGACGCGCTGGGATGTTCCCTTCGGTAAGCAGTATCGCGGCCGCATCACTTGTGCTAAGCCAGCGGCCGCAACAACGCCCCAGCCAGCGCCGACCACATCCGCAATTGTGGCCGCCCTGGTGTTGCAAAACAAGTTGCGGGTAGGAGGGCGGGGTATTTGCGCGAGCAGTGGATTTGACAGTTCACTACGTACAGCTATTATGTGCGAAACAAGTTGCGGTTGGACGGGTGGGACGATTGTCCGAACAGTGGAATTAACGGTTTCAAGTTCTGCAATGCGGATTGCACCACGATGATCGCACCACATAGTTTGCCCCACATCGTTTGCACCACATAACTTGCGAGATTGCACAAAACAGCTTGCAACACATATCCGACACATCCACATTGCAATCAATTGCTGCGGGGTCCACGCTGGCAAACAACTTCTTTTTGACAGGGCCAGCTATCTGGCGAATCGAACGAGATGTGTTCGTTCGCTCCTCGGTTCCGACTAGGTGTGCTCAAACAGTCATTGGCGCTGGAATGCAAAATCCTGCCAGCCTTCTGTGTGTATGTGGTCTAACGAGTTCTTGGTTTCCTCTTCCAGAGCCTTTTTTCTCCTCTGGGTAGGGGTACCCTCCCCTTCACCCTCCCTGATGTTTCTCGGGCCCCGTCGCGACTGTTCCAAGATGGCCTCGAAGATGGTTCAAATAGCCGAGGATCGCTCAAAATGGCCTCCATCATGCCCCCTGGAAGCTCCAATAGAGCCACAAGATGGTTCCAAATGCTTCCGGCTTCTGGCCACTCCACAGAGCACCACACGAAAAAAAACGCTCAAACACCAACGGGAAATCAATGATGTGTACCTTCTCGTTTTGTCACTTCCGATAGGTTTCTGAGGCTTCCATATGGCCCCAAGATACCCCAGGAGAGCCCCAAGAGGGCCCCCGAGAGGGCCCCAAAGGTGTTCAAGAGAGAGCCCCAAGAGTGCCCCGGCTGGGGAGGCGAGTACTGGACCCTGCTCTTTTGACCGACGCCCTACGAGATGACCCCAAGAGGCCCCCCAGGGCTCCCGAAAGGCCCCCACGAGGGCCCCCAGAGGGCTCCCGAAGGGCCACAAGACATTTCAAACGAGCCCCGTGAGGACACCAGAACCTTCCACGAAGGCCCCAAGAGGTCCCGAAGAGTGCCCCAAGAGAACCCAAAGAAAACCTCACGAGGACCACAAGAAGGAGCCAACATGGCTCCAAGAAATTTCGTCCTCGCTGTCCTTCTCCTCGTCTTCGTTTCCGTCGTCTTCGTTATTGTTGTCGTTTTCGTTGTCATCCTCTTTGTCGTCGTCCTCCTCCTCCTCCTCGTCCTCCTCATCCTTGTCGTCCTCGTCATCATCCGCGTTCTTGCCTTGGTCGTCGTCATCCCCAGCCGCCGCTTCCTCCTCGAGCTCCTCTGCTTCTCCTCCTCATCCTCCTCCTCGCTGTCCCTAAGAAGGGTATGAGAGAGCCCCATGATGAGCCCAAGAGGGTACCAAGAATACCCAGACATAGGTCCTTCGGATCAGCTGTTCCACCGCACGGTTCTACGCCTCTCTGATCAAGGCAGCTCGCTTGGCGATCGCTCGTGGATGGGCCGGTGGGGTACGCGAAGCGTCACCGATCGATGAGCGTGCCAGCTCCATGTGTTGAGGGTCCTCGAAGGCCCGAGCCTTCAATCCGAAAGGCGACTTATGCGAGTTCAAGCAGACATGTGGTCATCCATTGCTCCGTCTTGCCTCTCAATTGCGCTTCTGGCGCGCTTTTTCGTGCATTGCGCTCTCCAGGCGCCGCCAAGGATCCTAGCCGCCCTCTTGAGTAAAAAAAGTGGTCGTGCGGGGGCAAGGAGTCGATCGCGCGGGATACCTCAAATCCGACAGGCGGTTAGAAGCTACGCAGCATGCTCGTATCAGGTCAGGTATACGCAAGGTTCGCAACAGGGCGTTGACAAGGTACGCACCAGATACCTGAATAGAAGACGCCTGCGGCGAATTACCGCCGCCCCTGCCTTTTGGAAACGCCCGTGCGGCTTAACTTTGGGCCGAAGGTTGGCCAAGCTGCAGGACTGTGTGTCCCCATGTGTGTCCCCAGCCGTTGTGGAACCCCTTGGGGAAACACTTGGGAGAGGAAGAGAAAGGAGGAGGAGCGGGATCAGAAGGAGGAGGATGAGAAGGAGGAGGAGGAGGAGGAGAAGGAAAACGAAGAGGATGCCTTTTCATGCCCTCTTGGGGCCTCCTGGGAGCTTCCTGGGCGCCTCTTCGGGGGTCTCCTGCGGCCTCTTGTGGGCCTCTTTGGGGCCTCTGGGTGCCTCTTGAAGGACCTCTTGGCCTTCGGGGACTGTCTTGGGGTCCTCCCTGGGCAGTCGTGGGTGCTACCTTGGGCGCTTTGGAGCCGTCTTGGAGGTCTATGGGGACGTCGTGGGGGCCTTTGGGGCCGTCTTGGGGCCGTCTTGCGTGCTTCTCCAGGGCTTCGTGGGCCGTCTTGGGGCGATCTTGGGGGCGTAAGGGGCGGTCTTGGAGCGTGGGAGGCCCGAAAAGGTGAGAACGCTAAAATCATTTAAAAGCACAGAGGAACTCAATAATGTTGGCGTCCCGAGGTCCTCTCGGAGGCATCTTGGGGGCCCCTTGGGCCGTCTTGGGCTATCTTTCGGCGGTCTTAGGCCGTCGTGGGTGCATCTTGGGCCGTCTTGGAGACATCTTGGGGCCATCTTGGACTCTCTTGGGGCCCTCTTAGCCGTCTTGGGAGCATCTCGGAAGCCATCTTGGCCATCTTGGAGGCGAGTCTTCCGGGTTATCCGTCCTTCGGGTCATTCCTGGGGGCCGGCGGGTTGGGCCGAGACCCTACTCGGATCCTTTGAACGAACAAACTGGCACGCCGTGCACCCTTGTGGCAAGCCAGCAGGGGGCGGAGGACCGAACACGCCTACGGCGAATCACCGCCGCCCCCTGCCTTTTGGAAGCGCCTGTGTGGCCGAGCGTTGCGGCCCGAGCTCGACCAAGCTATCGGACTGAATTTCTCGCAGCCGTTGTGAAGAGCTCTTCGGGGAACACGTTTATGTGGGGAGAAAGAGGAAGAGGAGGAGAGGGAGAAAGGAGGAGGAGGAGGAGGAGGAGGAGGAGGATGTGGAGGAGGAGGAGGAGGAGGAGGCTTGGGAGCCTCCCTGGGGCACTCTTGGGTTCTCCTGGGAGCTTCATGGGGACCTCTTGGTGGCTTCGTTGGGCCTCTTGGGTGGGGTTGGGGCTCCTTGGGAGGCTCTTCGGCCGTCTGAGGGCGTTCCTGGCCCGTCGGAAGCCGTCTTGGGGGCCTCTCTGGGCCGTCTTGTGGCGGGCCTTCTTGGGGCGCTTCAGGGCTGCCTTCGAGGAGATCTTCAGCGTCTTGGAGGCCTGATGGGCCGTCTTGGGGCCCTTTTGGGGCCGTCTTGGGGTCCTCGTTGGCCGTCAGGGGGCTATCTCGGAGGCCTCGGCGCTCTTGGGGCCATCTTGGTGGCCACTGGCGCCGTCTTGGGCCCTCGGAAAGCCGAAAGGAAGCCCATTCCAGAACCTTCAGACCTATGTGCAATTAATGGTTTTGGCCTCTTCGGACCTTCCTCGAGGTCCTCTTGGAGGCCTCTTGGGTCGTCTTGAAGGCTTGTTGGGCCGTCTTGGGTGATCTTGAGGCCATCTTTGGCGTTCTCGGGGCCATCGTTGCCATCTTGGAGACCATCCTTGCCGTCTTGGATACCATCTTGGGGCCGTCTGGAGCGGCGAGGTGACTTGGGAAGTCTACGGGTCCTTATGTGGAGGGAGAGCCGACGGGAGAGACTTTTTATGGGTCCTTCCGGGTGGTCGGCGCGATCGGCCGAACGCTCATGGGGAATTTCTTAAAGCATACATAACTACCTAATATTTGGCACGCCGTGCACCCCTGCAGCAAGCCTCAGGGGGCGGCGGATATCTAGTGGCCTTCGGCCCATCCCGCCACTGCGCCTGGGCTGTAGGTAAGAGGCATCTGGGATGCCTGTGGGGATCTCTCGGGAGGCCTCTCGGAAGCATCTTGGATTTGGTTTTGGAGTGTCGTTGGGGTCTCTCGGCCTGCCTCTCGGGGGTCTCTTTAGAGCCTCTTGGAGCCTGATTTGGGCTTCTTGGGGGCCTCCTGAAGGTTGTGGTGGGCCTCCTGGATGCCTGCTGGCGGTCTCGGGGAAAATCTTGGGGTCAAGGGCTCGAAATGTCGGTTCGTGTTCCCCCTCTAGGCCATCTCGTGGACCGGCCATATTGGGCTTCCGGGGGCCTCTTGGGCCGCTTCGGGGCCATCTTGGGCCGGGCCCCTTGGATGTCCTGGGGCCATCTTGGGGGCCTTTTGGGCCGTTTTGGAGCACCGAAAGTTTCGAAATGTGAGAATCGGGAAATTCTTTACAAGCCTGAGGGGAGTCACTGTTTTTTGGCCTCTTCGGGCCTTTCTGGAGTACCTCTTGGAGGCCTCTTGGGCCGTCTTAGGGTCCTCTTGGGGCGTCTTGGGGCTATCTTGGGAGTCTTGGAGCGATCTTTGGGCGAATGGGGGCCATCGTGGCCCGTCTTGGGGGCCTCTTGAGGCACCTCTTGGCCCGTCTTGGCTCTTTCTGACCTTCGGGACACCCACGCGACCGACCCCAGGGGCGCCAAATAGCGCCCAGAAGGTGGAAATGTGGACCCTCGGCCCTTGAACCAATCATGCTTACGATACTCTGCAGAGATCCAGAAAGGACCTGGGAGCACTCCAATTCGCGCCTCAGGGCACAGGGCGGATGTTCGTACACACGCACACACTGGGTTTAGAGGCTCGCTCCGCTTTGCCTGGTATATTAGCCCACTCCCTGCACGAGGGGGCCAAGGTGCTGAGGAGGCTCGAACGCAGGAGAGTTGGATGGCGGATGGACGGCGGATGGCAGGAGGAGCGGGGGTGCCGGCGAATGGAAGGGAGAGGAGGGACTTGGAGGCGGCCCTTGCGGCGAAGGCGAGTCAGGTGTTTCTGTAGCCTTGGTCCAGGTGGCAAAGGTAGGTGGCCGCAGAGGCGGGAGCTGCAGGAGCGGTATCGTAATTAGGACTTGAATTCGCAGCAGCAACAGCAGGAGCAGTAACAGTAGCAGTAACAGTAGCAGCAGTATCAGTAGGAGTAGCAGTAGTAGTAGCGGTAGCAGTAGCAGTAGCAGTAAAAGTAGCAGTAGCAGTGGCAGTAGCAACAGTAGTATAATAGCAATAACAGTCTCTTGTTGAAGGAAGAGCAGCTCGGGCAATCATTGTGAGATGGGCGCGTTGCCCAGGCACGTTCAGTGCGCCGGGGCTTCGTTTGGCCACTCGGCGCATTTTCAATCTCGAGCGGCCATTGCCTCATACCAAAAAGCGGGAGAGCTGCCAGAGGCCGCCGCCTGTGCGAATGAAGCAGCTGATCCAGCCGTGTATCCGTAGCTGTGCCTCCGCTGTTCGTACGCAGCCCTTGTGCAAGCTCTACTGCGGCATCCCCGCGCCAGCGTTCATGGTCTGAGCGGGCTCCTCGCTGTTCCACCTCGCGCTCTGTTCCTTTCCCCCTTTGTGTCTCGATTCGTTCCTGGTGCATCCCACCGCTTGTAAAAACAGTATCCGTAGTTGTGCTCTTCCGCAAGCAAGCCTTTCATTCTAATTGCTGTGAGTTGTAGATGACATCCCGGAAAGTTCAAAGGGCCAAGCATGCAGGCCATTCCCGGTAGCGAATCAGGTCACCCTGCGTCGCAAAAAGAGAGCATTTGCACCAGCACGTGGCCGAGTTCTGATCCATTCTGCGCGAAGTTCAAAGCAACCCTCGCTATGACGGCCTTCTGGAATTTGTCTTGTCTGCCAAGTACACCACAAGTGGTTGAAGGCTGCCAAGCTGCATGACTTTGAAGTCATTATCGCCCACATGTTCCACAAAGGGAAGGCTTGACGCGGTAGATTGTTCCTACTTGCGTGCGAATCTTGGTGGCATTAAGGGATCCACCGCCGACGTAGGATTGTCCTTGTACTTGCAGACAACAAAACTATTAAGACATGCGCGCGGGAAATATTGGTGACGTTCCGCCGCTACACCACTGTTGGTTCATGATTCGGAGAACGGTATCATTCCGAGTGTAGCAGCTATCAGATACTTGGGACGTTTGGTTCACTGGACAAATGTTTCGAGAACGAGCTCAACAACATAATCCGGAAAACCATGGACAGTGCATGAACTACAGAAGCAAGGGTTGACCAGCCGATCGTATGTTGTGGAGGACCGAATTCAGGTGATCGACAGCACGGTGGTGCCCACGCTAACGCTACTGTATGGAAGCGACGCTAGTTGTGTGACGCGCGACGTAGAGCATAACATCACATGTGGGCAACGGAAAATGTTTCGACAAATGTTAGGAGCAAAGAGCCAAGTATTACCATGGGGCGGCGCACCCAGTGTTGAATTTGATTGCGCCGACGTAGACACAACCATGAACCAGAATCGGACTGCACATCCTCAAGTGTTGCAGAGACTGCGCAAATCGATCCTTGTCCGAGATTTACCAGAAGGGCGACGCGGATGGCTGAGGAAAGTGTGCATGCGACGCGATGTGTTGTTTCATATGTGCACCTGCAAGGGCGACGCAAATGGCAATGGGGGCCAAGGGCAAACATGCTACGTGCTCGGCACACTCTGGAGCAGTATTGGACGGTTCCCGGCGCCGGAAGGACAAGGAGGGGGACAAGGAGGGAGAAGGAGGAGGATGGATGGAGGAGGGAGGGAGAAGGAGGAGGAGGAGGACTCATAGGTGTTCCAAACGGTATGGTGAGAATGAGAGAACACCCACCATTATTCCTCCGCCTGCTTGCGTTCCCGCGCTGGTCGCGCGATGGGTCGTCTAGTCAGACCAGGGAAAGCGGGTCGCCGTAGGTTCGCGGAGAATGGACGGGCGGGCGGGTCCGAGACTCGCCCCCGGAAGTCTCGTTGCTCAGCCTTGCATCGGCCCCCCGTTGCCCGAATCGCGCCATCCTGTGGTCGCAACGGCATGGTTGTGGGTGGGCGGGGCGGATTGCCGCCTCCCTTGAAGACCCGTGCCCGGCCTGTGCCTGCGTGCCCTCGCCCACCCGAGGGAGGGGAAGGGCAAGTCGAGGTCCGAGCGTGACCACCCACAGGGCCCTTGCCTGGGCCCGGGCCCAGGCCCAAATAGAACATGAATGTGACATGCAAGCCAATGCCCACTGCTACTACACCCGCGAAGGGATTGTTAGGCAAGACGACGAAACATGTGCTGCACTCCATCCTTTCCTGCTCGCAGGACGAGCATTTCTTCCCTGACTGTAGGTTCCATTGCTATGCTATGTTCTCCCACTCGTACAACACGCGCGCGTGTTGTTCGCGGAGGAAAGAGGAGCAGGAGAAGGATATGCGTGCACGGGAATGGTTGGGGGCAAGGCGATCCTCAGTGTGTGCGTGGGCGGTGGGAATGTATGGCATGTGCCAGAGTTTGCGGGGTGGCCTCGGCGTCTGAGTTACCCCGCGACAAGGTGCGCAAGTAGATGTGCACCGATTCTGCGGCACGCGTGGCACGCATTCCCTCAAAACGTCGATCTGGGCACATTCGAAGCACTACAAGTAATATTGCACGACATCGTGTTAGCTCATTACTCAGTGGTGTGACTTGTACTTATTGTGTTTCTTTGCTGTCTCCGTCCTGCTGTCTCCGTCCTGCCGGCATTCCGCTGTCTTCCTTGTTGTTTCTCAATAGTGTTTTTGCGCGTCCGTTGTTGCTGTATCTCGCATGATATTCCCGACTTGTCCAACAGTGTTCTGTCTTACTTCCTGAAACCATCGGGTTGTGGTCTTTGTGAGGAAAATTGAGCACGCCAGAAATCAGTTCTGTGTAAGTATACAAGCTCGATGGATCGATCCTCGATCGATCCACGATCCACCTCCACGATGACAACGACGACGATACGGTTTACTATTTGGCAGGCCCTCCGCCGATGCGCGCAGAAGTCGGCAGGATTCGGGGGCGGCCTTCCAGGAAGGTCGTCCTCGTGGAAGCTGTGGAGAAGCAGCCGCACGCGCACCCTGCCCTCGCAGGCTTAGATGCCGAAGGACGCCTGCATCCAGGTGAGACCCCCAACAGGGGTGCCCGCTCCCCAAACGCATGACCTGTCGAGGAGCGAGCGAGCCCCTCCTCGGAACCCCCCCCTTGCCGCGCCTGCCCGACGCGCACGCAGAGGAGCTGAGCGCCGCGTGCCGCCCCGGCTGCGAGACGCGCCTCGCGCGCGCGACTGGCGCGACCCTGAGCAGCATGGAGGAGCTACTGCGGCAGGGGGGGTGTCAACCTCGAGGGGTCGACGACGACGGCCACAACCGACGACGACGACGACGATGGTGACGACGGCCACGACGGCCACGACGGCGGCGGACTCGTCAGAGCTCTTCCTGGGGAGGGGGGGCAGACTCACAGCAGGGTCGTCGTCACCGTCGGCATCCGTTGCTGGCGATCTCGGGGCCCATCTGGGCATCGGCGGCTTCGTCGTCCGTGCGTTCTCTTTCGGCCAAGGGGGAAGAGATTGGAACATGGTCGCCCTCCGTGACACACACACCAATCATAGACGTACATCACTATTAGACATACACCAAGAGATTGAAGATGCCTGCGACGAGTCATCGACGGCCCGAGGCTTTTGGACACGTCTGCGTCGTCAAACGTTGAGCAAGCGTGCGTGTTCCCCCATCTGTCGGGGAGGCCGCCAGGAGAACACCGTGGCGGGGCCCATCGTCCGATGGCGCTCTTGGGCCTTCTGGCGCCTTGAAAAGCTGTCTTTGAGGCCTCTCGGGCTCGTCTTGGGGTTGTCTGAGGGCCTGCGTGTGCCGTCTTAGGCTGATCTTTGGGGCTTTGGGGGCCGTCCTTGGACGCTCGGAACACCGAAAAGGCGAGAATCCGAGTCCGAACGCATTGAAGCACACTTTGTGTTTCTATGATTCGGACCTCTAGGGCCGACCTCGGGCTCCCAAGACGGCCGAACAGACCTCCAAGAGAGCCTCGTGGACCCCCTTGGGGCCACCTTGGGACCACCTTGGGGCCACGCTGTCTGTCTGGAAAGCGTCTTGGAAGCCATCTGCAGCCGTTTTGGTTCATCGCGGAAACCATCCTGGGTCGTCTTAGACGTCCGAGAAGCAGGTTTTGTGCATTGTTGTGCGGGCTCGTGTGCTCCTTTCCGAGGGATTCTGCGTGGCTTGCCGAACGGGCCGAGTGGCAGTGGGATTCTTCTAGAATGCCACCGGAAGAATGTGTCATGCGTCTGCGTCGCTGGGTATATTTCAATGGACATTGGTGTTTCTTCTGCGAACCCTGCCAAAAAGAAGTCAGAGGCAAACACCACTCCACCGAACCTACTTACCTTTCTCAGATGATACGTACGAAGGAAAGTGGCTGGCCTGACCCCAGAAGGTACACCAGTGTTGGCAACATGTGGATCCGCATGCGAGAGGCTAACCGCAGCCAAAGTCACCAATCAGACAGTGGATCACCTGAAGTGGAGAGGTTGGCATCTCTCTGAGACGTACATAGTGGATGGCACTCGTCACTTAACGAATGTCCAAGTCCCCGGGGACTGGAACCATCTGCCGCTCAGCTACCCCTTACCCTGCGACCTTCCCGGCTACGTCTGTCCCCAGGGCACTCTGCTCAACCTCCGCGTCACCCGCAACCCCTTCACCGCTGCTCCTTGGCGCCCAGGTGACCCCCCAGCTGCCGAGACCATCTCTCCTCCACCGACCGACCCCCCCCCCCCCGACCCGCCCTCCCACCCGCCGAGCGTCGGCCCCACCAGCACGTCCGCGTGGCTCGCCACTACTGTCCCCCGCGGGGTTACAAGGAAACGAAGCCGAATCCCACGCAGCCCAAGGCCTGCAACTCAAGCCTGGACCCAGGAACAAACGGCACCAGACCCCCCCCATCTCATCGCCGCGAGGGAGATCCTGCAGCTCTACGAGCTCCCCACCACGGAGCTGGGGGCAAAGACGCTCGTGAATCAACCTCTTTGCCAGGTCTCAGGTGCCATTCGTCCCCCTTTTGACTGGCCGCAGACCGTGCAAGATCGGGGCTCACGCCTCCAGCGCATCATGCGGATTGAAACTAGGACACCCTTGGAGCCTTGCGACGACGGGCCCCGCCGACTCCGCAACGAACTTCAACGCAGGCAGTCCGTGGCACTCGGCGCGTCGTACACCGAACTGGAAAAGCACGCGCGCACACGGGGCTGTGAGGCCGACAAGATATCCGACAAGGTCCAGCCTTGTGACAAGTGGACTTAATTTCTATTGACATGGGACCGCAAGCACTCCATCAGGCACAAGAACTCCGACGGCCACTGCTTGGAGAAGTTGATTCTCTCTTCCACGGGGCCCTCGGAGGACGAGGTCGCGGTGCTCGACATGGCGCGGCCCGGTCTAAAGGAGCTCGGGAACCCGTTGTCCGACGCCGACTGCAAGCGCATTGGCGTCAATCCGGGCCGCAGGTACCCATCCGATATGTGCCTCGCCAAGTACAGCCACGGAAAGTTCGGCCCTTTCCACCCCTACAAAAACGTTGCGCTCCCCATTGGCCAGGCATTCCCTTCACTGCACCGTCTGGACAGGGCCCTTTCTGAGCTGCAATGCTGGAGGCTCCACGAAGCCGGGGAGGGGATCCACCTGAAGGGACGCGACCCCCGGGGCCTGTTGGTGAACGGGTCGCAGACGAGCAAGCGGCCAACATAATCCAACTGGTGAGAAGCATAGGCCCCGCTTTGCGGCGCCGCGCCGCCGCCGCGCTGGGCATTCCCATCCCCGACCCCGACACCTCCGACACTGCCCTCCCCGACCCCGCGGGTGTCTCCGCGATCGCCGCCAACGACGTCGAGGAGCGTATTGGGATGGTCCTTCAGCGCCCCCGCAGCGCGCCATCGGCCGAGCAATTCAACCGCGCTGCGGTGCCTTCTGTCTCGGCGAGCTCTCCATGCAGGTCCTCCACTCTGGCAGCGACCTTCACGTCGCCCTGGTTCACGGCCCCCCTGGCTCTGGGAAGACCAGCGCGATCGCCGCGATGGTTGCAGCGTGGGCCCCCACACTGCCCCCGGACAAGCTGTCGGCGTCTTCTCCAGCTCAAACACCGCTGCCGACCAACCCCTTTTGGCCCTCGCTCCCAATGGCAGGCGCCTCTTGAAGGAGATCAGGCACCCTCGCGCCCATCTGCGACTCGCTCGAAGGGTCAAAGTCGACCGCGGACTCATTCAACATGCCCCAGAGGGCCAATACTTCGACGCCCACGGCCCCCCCCCTGAGTTCGGAGACAACGCGGCCTTCAACAAGTTCAAGAAGGAGGTTGTGGAAGGCGCGGCCGCCATCTACGCGACCCACGAAGCGGCCGCAGAGCTAGGCGGGAAGTTCTCCATACGCATACCAATAGGTATCAGAGACGTAGCTGGGCAAGCCAGCGAGGCTACCGGCCGCTTACCCCCTGCGCTTTGCAAACAGCAATGAGAGACGACGAGCACGCAGGGCCCTCTCCCTACCTACGGCCGCCCCTCCTTCCCATGGCTCCGACACGCTCCTCCCCGCTAGGTGCAGCTGAGTACCGCCGCCGCGGCACCTCCAGCACCCCTTCCCCTGTAGGGCCCCCCCGAAGGGGCCGCTCACCTACTGCCTCGGTCCAAACTTCTACGCGTGCTGATTCGGCGCCCAATCCCAGAGACTCCAACTACGCCCCCGGGCGGCATGGACGGGCGCGCGCCTTCCATCAATGGGCCAACAGCGCCAACGGCCTGGACTTGGACTTCCCTGGCATCAGGCAGATCGCCCACAAGCACCTGGCCTCCGGGGCCCTCGCCCTCTCCACTGTCGATGCAAGCCGGGGTGGTGAAGCTGACTTAGTCATCTTCCTCACCGCGCGGTCCAACTCGGACCACATGTGGGGCTTCGTGGACAATCCCAACAGGGCCAGCGTGGGACTCTCTCGGGCGAGGAGGGGCGTTGTGATCGTCGCCGATGGCCGCGTGATGCCGTCCATGGCAGACTCCAAGCTCAAACTGCTCTCCAACTACGGGCGCCTCGCGGGCCTCTGGGCGCGCTTCTGCGCGCCCCCCGGCCAGGGCCCAGGCAAGCGCAGCACGCTTATCACTGACGACGCTTTGAGACCAATCGAGGACCCGGCCTCCTCGGCGCCTCCGAACCCCGAGATCCCCTCGTCCACGGGCGATGCCGGTGCGAAGGACTCACATGAAGTGGCTGCGAGACGTGACCTCCGCGCGAAGTGCTTAAGCGCGCAGTGCGACCCTCCCCTGACTCCGAGCGCAGTCTATGATTACCACCACCAAGATCGAGAATATTGTTCGATGCGATGTGGTGCAGTTTTGCTCTGGTGAAAAGCCCGCAGCCCCCCTTCCGCCGCCAGCGGCGCGCCGGCTGCCCCCTCTCTCTTAAGGACCGAAACAAAATTCATCAAAGCACGCGCGGTGGTGGTGTATATATATTTTGTTACCAAGGGGAGCGATTTTTATACACCACCACCAAGAAGTGATGTTTCTGCTTCAGGAACTCCCCATGCCACGGTGCCTGCGAGGTGCGCCGCGCTACTTTTCGCCGCGGCGTCGCAGCGTCGTCTGGCATGTCCCTCCCCCTAATCCTTGTTGCGGAAAAATATTGTTGCGAGCGGTGGTTGTGTATACAAATTGGCCTCGCACTAACTGGCGAGCCGCGCTGGGGCGACGTCGGGTTTCGCTTGGCAGGGGCACTCGATGCGGTCTTCACTGACCGTGCCTTCGCTATCGCCCTCTTCCTCGTCGCAGGATTGCATCCCATTAATGCAACGCCGAAGGCACCCCTTCCGACCCCGGATAGTTTGACGGAACACTTTGGAGCCACCCGGGCTACCTTTACGACTTGGGCCTTGGTCTGGGCGCCGGGAATCTGGCGTGCAACATGACATGGGCCGCCATCGTCTGGGCCGCGGGCCCGGGAACGGGCGGGAACGACGCCGCGCGCGAGATCGAGGATAATGAATTGCCGCCGAGGCCCGAAGTCCAAGGACGTGCCCTTCGGAGACCACAGAAGAAGAACCGCCGCACACTCCAGAACCTCCTGCACCACGCCCCCAACGCCTGGTCCAAAGGGGCCAGGACTTGCCCGCGCCACCTGGTGCACCCTGGCTTAGAAACCCTGGTCGACCTCCTAAGGGGCCAGGGTGGGATCACAAGCGAGCAGCTGGAGCTGCTCGACCCCGACCAGCGAGTCATGTCCCCCGAAAAACCCCGCTGCGTGCTCATCATCATGCTGGTCATGAAGCGCGAACCTCGCGCCCGCGTGCGGCCGTTTCCCGACCCTTCAGGCTCTGGGGGTCATCCTGGAAGCCATCCTCGGGATCTGCTGCCCGCGGCAGGGCAGGCATCGCCACTTTCGTGCGCATTTGGCCGCCACCTGGGGGCAACAGCTGTCCGACCTACGGGGCCTACACGGGAAGCTTGAGGCACTGATCGGCGCTGCAGCCAAGCTGGTCACCGCCGCCCATCTTCACCCAGCCGCGAGGAAGGCAGGCTGCCCAGCCACCTATGCAGGCATGGAATTCTTCGCCTTCAAGCTCTAGGCCCCGATGCTGGTCCTCGGGAAAATCGCGGCGCCAGCCAACGTCGGCACCCTCTCGCACGCGGATGGCAGCATCTGCTCTCTACAACAGGTGCTCACAGGCAAGGAGTGCGCCCCTGGACCAAAAGACTGCCCCTCTGAGGTCACCTTCCTCGGCGGCGGGTTCTCCTTCGGCCGCGCCCCTCTGGACAGAGCCCCACCACCGACCCCACTCCCCTCCGTCGCCAAAGCTCCCCCCTACCTTGCACCGGGCGATGCGCGCTTCAGCGCTGATCGGAAGACAGCCGAGTTCCAATGCGACCGACCACTGTCACAAAGCCCCACTCTCTGCACTACGAGGGCACCTGGTGGGGCGACAACAGCCGATCATATCTTGCGCCCGACCGACTCTAGGCGCACGCGAACGGCCCGCGGCCCTTGCTGGACTTCGGCCACATCGTGCCCGCGGACTGATCCCTTGCCGGCTGCGTTCAAGCGGCGGCCCAGGCCAGGAATCTTACCCGGCCCCCGTCTGCGCGCAAGCTCCCCCCCACCGCCCCCCGGCTCGCGGCCTCAGCGCCCACTGCGGCCCTCGCAGTGGATCTGGGCGACTTCCCACTGAGCCCCAGGGGCCTTCACGATCCCAAGCAGGCCAACACCACTAGTCCACCCACTCGCATTGACGACGACGGGTTCGGGTTCTCGGCCCACACTACCAAGCGCTATACGGCGACGCGCGACAGTTGTCCCCCCAACGCCCCCCCGTTGACATGCGAGGCAGGCACGCTCGCACTTGGCCGTTTCGCATGGAAGGCGGACGCGGAGTTCCGGGCTACAGACGCTGGGGGTCTTCCAGCGTGGGCCGATCGGTCAGTCGCCCGGACGGGCCGCCATTGGAATGCCACCTGGATGTGCCGCCCATGCCTCGTGCGCGCGTGGGGCGTCAGTTCCGGCTCTGTTGATCGACTCCTAGACCAGCGCTCGCACCTCGTCTACCCTCCCGACCCCTCCCACAGGCCGCGGAGCGCGCCACTCGCTCCCGACGTGTACTCACTCACTAACGAGTTCTCACCCAACCGGGCCTTCGTCGCCTACGCCGCCCCGCCCAGCCAGGGCGAATGCGTGTCCAGCGGCGACGCCCATAAAACAAATGCACCTCCCTCCGTGACCGACGAGGCCAAAGAAATACTCGGCCTGCTTCCTGTCGCGAGCATGCCGCGCGGGCCGGGGCCAGGGAACAGCCTCTCCCTGGAGGCGAAAGAGGAGGACGGAGCTGACCATTCGGACACAAGGCCCATCGATGTCCGCATAATCGAGTTTATGCGGGACCTGCATCCGCGCCTGGACGATCGTTGGCGGGATTACACAAACGCAGATGGGGGAGACGCGGTGCACCCCGATGACCCAGGGATTTGGACACCGCTCCAGCTACGTCCCTTCCTGAAGCTGATCTATGGAGAACGGGTGCCATCATCCTGCCTTCCCAAGAGCACCCACTGGCAGGGTAAACGGCTAGCTGCCGCACGGGCGGTCGCCAAACTCTGCGTACTATCCCCGGGCCCCAAATTTTTGGACAGGTGGCTCCATCACTCCGACAATTGGCCCCGCGTGGCCCTTCCCCCCTGCGGCGCACCGTGGAAACGCTAGTCGAGTTCCTGGCGCAGGTTAGCCCGGACAAACTCACACCTGGCTCCCTGCTGCATCTGGCTTCGAAGACCCCCATGCGAGACGTCCGAGAGATGCGCAAGCAGATTGGCTTCGCCTCAAGCAGGACAAAGCTGCAAGGGCGAGGGGCGGGACAACGCAGAAGGTCTACTCCGCAACGCAGCCAACCCCCCTGCCGAACTTCAACGTCGCCGCTCCCCCTCTTCTGACCCAGACTGGAACGAACGCGCGAGGCACTCCCCACCTCGTCCCCGCGCAGCGCTACCAGCCCGCCATGCCACCGCCAGGCTACCAAGTCTCCAGACCGCGCCCGCGCCAGCCCTAGGCACGAGCCACGCGCCCAGACAGCTGCCCCCACGGGTGGTGACAAAATCACGGCTCGCCAGGACGGCGCCCCGGAGCCGGCCGACGCGGCCCCTCCGTGCACCCCGCCCACTGCGCCCAAGGGCCGTAAAAAGGCCTTGGTCGCGCCCCGCCCATCACCGAGCACCGATCCCGCGGTGGTCGCTCACTCCTCAGCCAGCCCCGTGCAGGAAGACAGGGCGCGCACTCCCACTTCGCCCGCCGAACCCCTTTCGGCCACCGCGCTTGCCTGGGCGGACGACAGGGGCCTCGCGCGCTCGCCTGGACAGAGCGCCCCGCGTTCCCAGCGTGCCCAGGGCCCGCCCGCCTACGGGCACGAGAAGCAGACATAACTGGAATGAAGGCTGGTGCGAGCGCCGCTCGCGTCGGCCGGCATAACGAGGCTGGCCGCAGCAGCCCCGACGGCAACCGCTGGGCGCAATGGCCCGGGCGGGACAAGTGGGAAATTGACGAGCGTTGGGGCAGATCCCCCCAGTCGCACGCCACTGAGGATGCCCCCTGGCCCTCCTATGCCAGCGCGCAGTCCGAGGACCAACCAGAACACCGCAATTCCAGACGCCGCCAGGACGACGGGCACAATCTCCGCGACCCCGTGACCCACCAGTACGTCTACCGGACCCCCCATCGACAGAGTACCTCGTCTCTCTGCAACCACACGGTGGGGAAGCCCCCGCAGAGACCGTGAAGAGACTCCAAAAGGACCTGGGCGCCTACTTTATCGCTATCTGGCAGTAGTGGACAACCGTGTACCTCCCGAGCACAGACATGATCTGCGCCGACCCTTCACTTCAGCAGCCTGATTCGTGCCCCCGCTTCCTTCGCGAGCGGGCGCGTTTCAAGTGCAACGCCTTCGCGATGGACGCAGACCTCCAGCTCGGAGTTCGCTGGAACGCAGTACGCGCACGCGTCCGCGAGAGGGCCGCGCACGCGGGCGCCCCCAACAAGGGTAAAGGCAAAGGGCTGCGCGGAGGGGGCGACGTCAAACGTAGCAGGACAACGGGCCCCCAGGGCAACCCGACTGGTTGCCCAGCCGGAGTATGCCTCTAGGCCCAGCCGCCGGCCGGCACAGCCTGGGCCGGGCGGGCGCCGCCTACCTGGCGGCGGGCCAGCCTGCCGCCGCGCGCTCTCCACTGACGTGCAAATGCCGCCTCGGACGTGTCGGGCTGGGGCCCATGGCCCGCCCCTGGCCCTAG
This sequence comes from Prorocentrum cordatum, assembly GCA_963575745.1. NCBI lineage: Eukaryota > Dinophyceae > Prorocentrales > Prorocentraceae > Prorocentrum > Prorocentrum cordatum. Next base: position 1,040,539 of record CAUYUJ010018837.1, read on the forward strand.
GCCCCGCCCTCCAGGGGCACCTCTTGCGGCGCGCCCCCCCATGGAGGACTGCCGCCTCCCCGACTCGCTGTAGGCGACCAGGGGCCGGACCTCTCCGTGGCCTTCCGTGCTGCTGGTGCCATCGCGGCTTCGCTGCGCAGCTCCTCGCTGCCCCATTTTTGGATCCATGCCGGCTCCACAACGCCGATGATGCGGCGGGGTTGTCGCCGCGCGCTGGCCGAGGCGCTCTCCTCGTCGGCCCCGCCGAGCGGCGTCGACAATGCGATGACTGGCTCGAGCGGGGCCAGCTAACTCCTGGAAGGTCCGCAGCCTGACCTGCAGTGTTGTTGTTCTACAGAACGTTGATTGCGACCAACAGTACAACCTCGAGCAGCACGGCCAGGACCAGCACCGCACCGGCCAGTGCAATGTCCACGGCGCGTGCCACGGCGTGTTCCACGTCGCCAGTGCGCGCCTGCACGAGCGCTGTCGGGTCGGCCAACGCAACGTCGGGCAGCACGACTTCGAGTGCAACATAGTTGAGCATCCTCCTTCCTGCCGATTTGGGCCCGGCGTTCCGGGGCGGACTCGGCTACACCCCCGCGTGCCGATCCCAGGTAGATCGCCAGCATGGCTCAAGAACAAACGGGTTTTCCTACATCCATGAGGCTGTTAGCTGCATCCTACCAGAGTACCGGGTCTTCCCTGTCGTCGCCAGCGCAGCCTCTTGCGTCTGTATGCGGCGCCCTGCCAGAGATTCAGCGCTCCGCAGGCGACGCTACCCGCGTCGCCCTGCAGCGTGCATCCGCACCCCGGCCGGGCGACGGGGTGGTTCAGATGAAATCAACTTCCCTTTTTCTTACGGCTGTCAGCTGCCACCCAGCTGGACGTTGACCTCACACTGGCGAAGCTATTATCACCCCCAGCATCCTGCAGCGGCTTGCTTCCACTCCGCTTTGCTCTTGGTCGTGGGCGGCAACCGGCTATCCCCCGACTGCCGCTCCCAGTCCAACCTCCAGTATGTTTCAGGCGATAGTGTATTTTCTCACCTTTCTGCGGCTGTCAGCTGCGACCTACCAGAGCACAGGTCATTCCCACGCAGTGCTACCGCGCACCTTCTCCTCGCTCTTGGCAGCGGGCGACTTTCGGCTCCCCCCTCCGTTTGCCGGTCCCAGGCCAGCCCCCAGTTTGTCGCAGGCGAAAACACTTAGCTTTCCGCGGCTGTTACCTGCACCCTACCAGAGAATCAGCACACCGCAGGCGAAACTACCCCCCGTCGCCCTGCGGCTGTTATCCGCATTCTGCCCGTGCAACGGGTTGTCTCAGGTGGGCTATCTCCCCCTTGACTGGCGGCGGTCTGCTGCAATCCAGCAGAGCGTTTACACCATCTTGGCGAAGCTACTTCTCTTACCCTGCACCCTGCCGCTGCTTGTTGCCACTCCACCCCGCCCTTCATCGTGGGCGACCAACGGCTACCCCCCAGGTTGCCGCTCCCAGTCCGATCTCCAGTATGTCTCAGGCGTCAGTCACGCGGTGCCATCGCGCACTTCTTTCCCTGCTCTTGGCATTGGACGGCCGACGGCTACCCCCCCGTTTGCCGCTCCAGGCTGATCACCAGTGTGTCTCAGGCGAGAACATCTTAGTGCGTCTCAGGCGAGAACATCTTCTCCCACATTCCCGCGGCTGTTTGCTGCACCCTACCACAACGCCGGGCTTTCTCATGCGCTACGATGGCGTGCTACTTCCCACTTCCCGCGGCAGTCAGCCGCGCCCCCCCCCCCAGCGAGCAGCAGGTCTGAGGCGGCGCGCCCCCCCGCCCTGGGGGTGCTTGCCCAGTGGGCCAGAGCTGGTCACCCTGCCCGGCTGGCCCGGTCGCTCCTCCTCGCTATCGGCGCGCCTCCCTTTGCCTGCAGTGCCTTCGAGGCGTGCGGCGCGCTGCTCTTGGTCGGGCTCGCTCCCCAGCTCCCCCCGCGGCTCGTGGATGGCGGCGACCTTGCGGCTAGACCACGCAGCCCTGGAGACGGCCTGGCTGATGGATGTCTGCGCGTTCCACGCTTTCGCTGTTCTCGTGCCGGTGGCCACCGGGCGACATCTCAGCCGTGTGCATCGGGTTGGGCACGCCGATCGTTACTGCAAGTTCTGGTTGTTCGACAAGGGGCGCTCGTCTACTATTTGGTCTGAGCTCGAGCTGCGGCTTGCTTATTTTCTTTCCTGTCTTCTCATTATATTTCGCTTCTTTTGTCCTTATTCTGCCGATTCTCGTCCTTCTGTTCGTCCCGCTCTCTTTTCGTGTGTCTCTCGTTCGTTTCGCTTTCGTTGCGTAGTTCTCGCCACCGTTGTGGCCCTTTTCCGCGTGCTGCCTGTGCCTGGCCTGCGCTTTTACGACCTGTTTGACGCCGCGCTGCTGCCCGCGTCGCTCGCGAGCAAAAAGTATCCCAACCAGCCCGTGCAAAAATAATCACCAGGCGAGTGGGCAGTTGCGCTCATCAGGGATGTGTAGCAGCACGCAGTCACGCTTTGGGAGTTCCATTGAGGTGGGGCCATTGCGGGGCCCTCTCGAGGCAATGTTGGGGGTCTTCGGGGCGCATCGGGAGTCTTCTCGGGGCCCTCCAGGGGCCCTCTTAGGGGCCTCGGGGGCGCTTCTGGGGCCAACTTGGGGGCCATCGATCAAAGGAGGGGGAGTCCTCAAGTACCCCCCCCTTCCCCTCGGAGGCCGAAAACTCGCCTCTTGGCACTGCGTTCAGGGCCATGTTAGAGCCATCTCGAAGCCTCGATGGGGCCATTTGAAGCGAAAAGGCGGGATTGATTCTCATTAGGACTTGGACGGATTATGGCTTCTTGTGGGGAGGTCCTTTGGAGGTTCCGTGGCCAATTGCATCCGTCTGCGACGGTCACGGCGCCTTTTAGAGGTATGTTAAGCTATCTTGAGTCATCTTGCGTTTTATTGTGCGATCTAGGAGGCTGTGTTGGGCTATCTGGGTCCATCTTGGGGCCATCGCGCACACTCCAACCCCTCGCGAAACGCCCAGTCCAGGCCCATGAAGAAGGGAAGCGGGGGAGAGATACAACTGTCATGAGGTTGGTTGGGCGAAATAATTTCCGAAACCGCCTGCGCCTGACGCCTGACGGGCTGGTGGAATCCGAAAAGCCAGACACGCCAGGCACATGTCTGGCAGGCTGCCAGTGTGGCGGCGTTCTTGCAGGCTACGGGTACGGCAGATGACTGCCGCACCCTGCCTTTGGAAGTGCTTGTGTGGTGAAATGTAGAGGGAAGGTGCGGCAGCGCTTCAGCCTGTGAACAAAATTGGAAACAAAACGTCGCACTTTATAAATGGATGCACTTGCGCACAGATCTGAGCAATAACAACCCCAGCCAGTCCCATCGCGCAGGGCACGCACGCCGAACCATCGTGGGCCAAACACTATGCTAACATTCTGCGGCGTTTGGGTCGCGCCCCGTCGGCGGCCCTCCGCGCTCGAACCACTTTGAGACTGTCCAACCTTAGATTTTAATGTTATAATGGGTGAGGGTCGGATGGGTTTCAAACTATTCATACATGGCATAAATGTCCACACTGGGCGGCTCCCCTGCCGGTTTCAAGCTGTCTCGAAGGGTCTCAAAGTGCCTCGAAACCCGCGATTCCGAGCACATCCGTGCGTCTCACATGGTCTCACAGTGCCACGACACCCACGGCGCCGAGCGCATCCGCGCGCTTCACGAGGTCTCCAAGTGCCACGACACCCTTGGCGCCGAGCACATGCGCGCGTCTCAAAGGGTCTCAAAGTGTCGCGACACCTTCAGCGCCAAGCACATCCGTGCGTCTCACATGGTTTCACAGTGCCACGAAACCGTCGGCGCCGAGCGCATCCGCGCGTCTCGAAGGGTCTCAAAGTGTCACGAAACCCTCAGCACCGAGCGTATCTGCGCATCCGCATCCGCACCGTGATTGTTGTTTGCGTGCGAGACAGAAATTCGCAAATAGCACTCAACGCGCATTAGCTGGCGTGCCTGGTCTACTCCCCGCACCTCCTTCCGCGGCGAGCTCTGCACCGCAGTAGGCGCCGCGTCGCGATGGCGGTGCCACTTAGGAATGGTGTTTTCGCCTCCGCGCCAGCCAATGCCTAAAGGGGCCGGCAGAGGCCCGACAGGAAACATCAACCCAAAGGCCAGAGCTTCCTTCTCCTAGGGCACAGGAACCCAACCCAGCTAAGAGGGCCCCCCGGGGCCCCCACACGCAATCTACTTCCCGCTGCGAAATGGAGAAACAAATGGATGTGAATTGAAGTACGTGTCCTTTCGTGTTCCAGATCCCCTGACGGACTCCGAACCCCCCTCGGGTAGCAGGGTTCATCCATGATTGGCCAAACGTGGGTTGTCCCCAGCCTAGGATGGATGCTAGCCACGCTCAGGGAGGCAGCACGCCATGAATGGGGCTGGGTAATGTCAGCAACCTGGCTGTAAAATTTCCCGTCCAGACGCGTATGTGTTCGAACAACACCCTAGAATGACCGCCAGCGCGGTGGCGAGAGCACCATTCCGACGTCAACGCGCGAGCACGCAATAATGCAAGCACGCAACCATGCGTCATGCAAGAGTTGTGACGCCGAGTGAACAGAGTACCGCCCACTGGAAACATAATGACGACGCCGCAGAGAGCGCGGCCGCGACGCAAGCGCGGGATCCACTCCCAATCATTCACCCTTGGACTGGAAGGCCAGGGAATCGCCCATCGACATGGTTGTGAGGCGCCAAAGGCAGACAGTACCATTCGTTCGCACCCTGATGAAGGCGCCGTGACAAACTCGGCTCCGAAGCGAGCGTGGACACCGTTTCTAAACATTTCTTCTCGGACGTCGTCGTTTTCTTATTGTTTTGCCGATCGGCGCGGGCCCTCGCACCCCTCCCCCCCCATGGAGTAGATCTTGGCGGTTTGGGGCGCCTGTTTCGAGCAGGTGGAGCCTTCCCTATGGGACGCACGGTTGCAAACAGTCGCATGAAGCAGAGGTTTGGAGCCAGACCCCCCAGACCCCCCCCCTCCGCCCAATGTCGAAACGCCGAAGAAGATTCGCTCACGACTGTAATGGACTGCGTGTAGCCCCAGAGTTTGAGGGCACCACATGGGGAACACTCAGGAGGGTCCCCCTGGTGCCATCTTAACTATCTTGGGGCTCTCTTGGTCCTTCTCGGGGGCCTCTAGAGGGGTCCCGGGGATGCCCCGAGATGGGGCTTCGAAGGGGCTCCGAGGGGCCCCCCCTCGAGAGAGCCCCGAGGGAACCTTGGGGGAGGCCCGAGGGGGCCCCGAGACGGCCACGGGGGGGAATGAAGGAGCCCTGAGCGAGGGGCTTCGGGGAGGCCCCCGAGGGGCCGATTGGCCCACGGCGCCGACGACGTCCGACGTCGACGACGTCTGACGACGCGTGCGACGACGAGTGCCGCGAAGTGCAAGACGACACGAGCGACGACGTGCACAACGACGTGCGACGAAGACGCGCGTACGACGACGTACGACGACGCCTATGACCATGTGCGACGGCGAAGTGGGGGCAATCACCCCCTACGCCTTCGTCCTTGTCCCGCCCCTTGCAGTCCGATTTCGATTCCGATTGGGCTTCACGCGATCGGGTTTCCGACTCGATCCAGTTCGGCGTTGCCGATTTTGACCGATCCGATGGCGCAGCCGATTTTCAGCCGATGCCTTTCGATTCGACGTTCGTTTCGGTCGAATTCGATTTATCGACCCGATGCTGGGGCCGCCTGCATGGTTGCCGTTCGCACATGCCACGTAAGGTGATCCTGCGCGACGGCGTGATATTCATGAACCCACGTTTGAAATCACAGCATCGGAACACTTTGGTCAGGTGCACCTCTAGGGGTACATTGGGCGGACATTCAGGGAATGCGTATGAGGCGTTCCTTGGCAATGGCCTCCGGACCAGTAATAGTATCCACGAGGCATCGCGATGGGGGTCTGCGTCTTGTGTTCTTTCTTGGGGTTGTTGTTGCAGTTGAAAGGACCTCGACTGGTTCAATTCAGGGCCCCTCGAGCTTGTAAGGCGTCCCAGCCTAAGCTTCGGAGGTTTCTACTGCATTGTGGTCTGGGCAGGTCGAACCATATCTCAGGTCAGGAATATTGTGTTCAGATCTGCGGCATGAGCAGCTCGTTGAGGGATCCGTTGCTTCTTTCCTGTACGAGTGCGTGCTTGCATTGCAGGGTGCTTGCCAGGAGTCATTTTTTTCATTGGCAGAAGGCCAGCGTGGCCCGCAGTTCTCGAGCACCGTCTGGTTCTTGGCGCATGAGACAGGAATCATGCGTTCGTGCGACGTCGCGCAATTGGTTCGCGGCAGGAGATATTGTCCTTGATGCGCGAGCAGTCATGAGCGGACGCCTGGCAATCAGTTTGGTGGCAGACGCCTGGCGTATCCGAGTCGGCAGTTTTGAATTATTTCGCGCTTGGAGCGAAGTTGCCCTCTGCGTGTAGGGATGGGGCCAAGGCATCGTTGTGGGCCATGCGTTCTGCATGGGAATGTTTGGTGAGGACTCGTGGCTCTGCGCATTCTGTGTAAGCGTGCGTGGTGCCGTCCTGTCCCACCTTGGCTGCTTCTTCCTCATTCGTAGCCTTCTGCCAGCGAACCGCAGTCTCCGTCGGGAATCATGACGCAACCTCCGCAGCAGCCAACCCAGGGTCACCTCTAAGTTGAATATCCCTCTAGAAACAAGTGTAGGTGGTTTCGTAAGCGCTTCGGGTGGGGACAGCACTGGCCCAGGAATTTTGATCTTAAACCGGTTATGCCATGGTAAGCCGTTTCGCTGGTAGAACGCTCAGCGAAAGGTGTGTCGTCCGCCGAGGCTGTCCTGCATCTCGCACGTGCAGTCCCAGTCCGAATGCCTCGGCTGTGGCCTAGAAGAATGCGGTATGAGTAAGAAAGCGCGTTCGGAAGCTCAGTATGTTCAATATTGTTTCGGATGGCATTCGTATCTCTGCCGCGACCTCATGTCCCCTCTACTCGCACAATTAAACCGATGGGTGTCAATCTATCTTGAATTGCTTATCAGTTTCCCTTTGTGTTGCGCCTGCGACGGGCGCGCGTGTATTCGCGACGCTCGCGCTCATGGCTGCTTAATATCAATCTTCTTGGAGAGCAAGATTGAACTATTTAGTCGTACGGGATTGTGATTCCCAGCGAGCGCAGATCATTTAGGTCAGTGCCCAAAGCGCATCACGTCAGGCCAGCGCCATTAATCCATTGATACAGGCACCTGAAAATAGAGAATGTGTCTCCGCATCGCGTGTATGTCCAAGCCCCCATCTGAAGGCCCAGCCCTCGAGGCTAAACCTTGTCAGATCGAGCAACGCAGATCTGCTATCGTTGGTGTCCAGCATGTTCTTATTTTCTGGTTTCTGCTTTCCCCCGACTATCCTGTGGTGTTGGGTCTTCGTTTTGAAGAGAGCGCCTCGCGTATCTCGGGCTATGCCGTTCGTGCCCCCCACGTGCAAAGTGGTCCTGAGCTTACAGATGTGAGGGGTTGACCCCACCGTACTCCGTAGGCCGAACCGGTGTTGGACTCTTTCGGAGCGCCGCCGTTGCCACCCCCATCCCCCGTTCTCCCATCCTTGCCTCTGCCTTCCGCTTGTTTCTGTTTCGGCACATTCTTTCGACACCCCTGGCAGGTAGTCTTGGGGCGCCGGGGTGATGGGGGTTTTTGGATGAGGAGGAGGTGGAGGAGGAGGAGGAGGGGAACCCAGACCCCCGACGTCGTGATTGCTTCGCAACGTGGACGCCCGAGGTGGCTCCTTCCCTTGTGGCCCCTCCCCCCTTCCCCGAGTCGATTTTCTGGCCACGGGGGCCCGGCATACGTAAGAGCACCTTGGAGGCCGAAAATTGCCAAAGTAACTTTTGCTTTGAATTCTTCACGGCGCGAGGGGTTCTGGGTTCAAGAGGGTTGTGAAGACCAAGGGCGTGTGGATATCATGGCAGCGGCAATGAACTCCCCCAGATTTCATGGCCCCCCTCTTCTGCTTTCGTCCAATCCCCTGGCCCCCACTCGTCCGCGCACATGCCTCGGGCACTGAACGAGCATGAGCAAAAGTGACGGGCCACCAAGCATGATCGATCATTGAGCCACGGCATTGTGCGCAGATGCCCGAGAGCGCCTCTGGGAGACCGAAGCGCAGTGAAAACGCCCGAAGTTGGGGTCAGCTTCCAACGCGCCTCCCCGGCTGCGGCCGCGCGGTCCCGGGCGGAGGCTCCCTGCTGTTCCGGCCGTCCGCCGCTGTGCGCCCGAGGACGCGTGGCTCGGGGCTCCAGAAAGAACACCGGTGCATATGATGGCAGAATCCGTTTGCACACATGTCCGATGGGGAGCAGCGTGCGCAGCGGCATCGGCACGAGACAACCAGGCCCTTTTTTATCCATCGTTTCTGAGCCTCTTTCCGTGGGCCCCGGGGCCGTCACCAGAAACAACGATGAGGAGCCAGTCCCGGGGGACCCTGCAGTCTGGGACCGCGTTCAGGACCCATTCTGCTCTTCGGTCACAAATAAATTTGGTATAGGAGAGCACGTACATGGAGTGATGTATTCGTTTATCCAAGACTTGTTAGAATCGGACGCAGAGCAGCTATCACTGGAGAAAGTTTCGGCGTAGGTAAACTAATGTTCAGCATAAGTAGTCCGCATAATAGGTGACCAATTGAGTGCTAGGCTGAACACTGAACTTTCCCTTCTGCGCGAAGTTCGTGTTTACGCTTTGTTGCTCGTGCCCAGGATCATCGATGCCGCAGCCTGACCTGGCTAGAGTCCCGGATCACTGCTGGGGGCTGCGCTGAGGGACGATGGATGGACACGCGAACTTCTTGGCCAAGGAAGCAGCCATGCTGGGGGCTGCGCTGAGGGACGATGGATGGACACGCGAACTTCTTGGTCAAGGAAGCAGTCAAACTCCGTCGTTCTACGTCCTACGTGCTGCCTGTTGTCTCCTCTCCTCAGCCTCCCCCCCCCCGCTACCTGCCGTTCTGCCCCGGGGGAGCAGCGGGGTCGGCAAGCGGAAGCGCGCAGCAGTGCAGCATGTGCCTCGCGTTGCAGAAACCTAGGGGGTCCCCCACATTTAAAGTTGAGCATGTCCCTCTACAGGAGGAATATTCAAGAGTAGTCAAAAATAGTCTGGTGGCGAGTAGTTTTGAATCTGTTCGGTTTTTCTTCAAAACCCTTCTGTAGTATGACATCATGCCCGACCTAACCCTAATTCGACGGCGCGCCCAGCGGGGAAGGCAGAGGGGGCGAGCCTTCTCAGAGGGCAGCGCAGCGCCTCCGAAGCCCTCTTGCCTTCCGAGAGGCCCGCCAGGCCTCCTCCGAAGCCACAGTGGGCATCCCCGAAGGCGGGACCGCCGCGTTCTGAGAGAAGGCCTGCCCCCCCCCCATGGGGGGTTCCAAAGAGGGCCTTGCCTTCGAGGATCGAAGAAGTCGCCATCTCTTCCGCGGCGGTGCGGAAGACCACCCAAAAGTAGTCCAGACCCCGCCTAACAGTAGACCAGATACATCGCCGCAGCCCAGACCACCCATAAGTATATCATACTCCGCCACGATGTAGACCAGGCCACCAATTGCAGCAGGCCTGACCACCCACAAGTAGACCAGACCCCGCCCAAACGTATACGACACACCCAGCAAAGCGAGCTAGACCACCCAGAAGTAGGCCAGAGACCCCGCACGAGACCACCCACAACGTGACCAGACCCCGCCCACTAGACCAGACCACCCATCAAGACAAGCTGGACCACTCTAAAAGCAGACCAGCCCCCGCCTGACAGTAAACCAGACCGCCAACAACTTGACCAGACCCGGCCTACTAGTAGACCAGACCACCCATCAAGACAAGCCAGACCACCCAACAAGTAGACCTCACCCTGCCCAGAAGCAGATCAGACCGCCTATTAAAACACGCCAGATCACCCAAAAGCAGACCAAGCCCCACCAAACAGTAGACCACATCATCCACCAAAGCACGCCAGACCGCTCGAACGTAAACCAGACACCGCACAAACGTTAATCTGATCACCCATCAGTGCAGGCCAGGCCACCCGAAAGTAGACCAGACGCCGCGCAGAAGTGGACCAGATCACCCATCATGGCAAGCCACGCCGTTCCAAGGACCAGACCAGACCCTGCCCAAAACTGAACCAGCACCAGATTAAGCACGCCAGAGCACCCTAGAATAGACGATGCCCCGCCCAAAAGTAAACCACACCACCCATCAAACCAAGCCAGACCACGCAGATGTAGACCAGAGACCGCCCAAACGTGGACCAGGCGGCGTGCATTGCATAGCGTAGGCTGCACCACATAGATTGAACCACATAATTCAACGCACCGCATAGCTTGCACAACATATTTCCATTCATCGCATCACATGGGTGGCACCACATAGCTAACACCACGTGGATATCACCGCACAGATGAGTACGTTAGCTCCTACCGCACAGGTTGCACAACATAGCCTACAGCACACAGACCACGCGACAGACATTGCATCACGTGGCATGCACCACATAGTTTCACCAATTGCTTGCACTACACAGCGTGCGCTAGGTTGGTTGCGACACCTAGTAGTGCACATTGCTTGCAGTGCGCATCGTGCGCTAAGGACACATGTCGCTTCCAAACAGGAACGTGCCGATGCTCTCCGTCCTCCACGTCCCCCTCCCCTCATCTCGCCTCGCCCTGAGGCCCGTCTTGGAGGCCTCAAGGGCTGCCTCGTGGCCGTCTTGGGTCATCTAGGATTGGATACGCAACATAGGTTGCAAAACGGTGCCTCACATAGACTGCATCACATAGTTTAGGCCGCATGTATTGCACGACAGTGCGTGCAGCACGTAACTTGCGCAACTTAGATTGCACGGCATAGATTGCACCACATAAGTTTCACCTTGTATATTGCACCACCTATATTAAACCATATGCACTGCACCACGTTGATTGCGCCACATCGGTTTCTGAACATGAATGGGACACATACTTCACCACATTAATTGCATCATATAGTACCACTGCAGTGATTCTCCGCTCTGACAAAATATTCGGATCTCACCCCCCGGATTATCCCAACCCCTAAGGCTGTGGAATGTACAATGCACTTATGATGCTGCCCGCTCGTTCGTTCTAGATGTGAACTGATATCATCCTAGTCAAGCTGGTATCGACTTCCCGCCTCCCACCATGCCAAAAAAACATGCGCGCACACACCCTCATCTTCAAACAGATGTTTCCAATAATCCTTTGCAACAATTGTGACGAAGTGCACACGCGTGCGTCGTCGCGCGTGCATGCCGAAATGCTTCAACAACCTCAGGTTTCGTAAGGATTTCGTGATCGAGTGCCCCAAGAGCACATAAAAGGTCAATGGCTTCGCAACATCAACAATATCCCAACAAAAAGCCTGCGCTCGCGCTCTTGCGAATTCTAAAGGGAACCGCGGTTTTTCAACATATTGCATGCATGTTGCACTCAGGTCATCAGTTGGGTTGCGGGACTGGATGAGGAATTCCCCTACAGGCTAGTCTTGGCTCAAGGCCAACGCCGGGTGGCAGATCCCACTCAATCCCTTGGGCCCCATCATGCACGTGGCCGCGGTATTGTTGTTCACGGGCGCCGCCACGGTTGGCGCTGCATCTTCGTCGCCTTGGCGGCACAGTTACGACTACCAGGGCGTGGTGGAGCACTATTGCCACGAGCGGAAGGATTGGGGCAAGTTGCCAGCGAGACCCGAGAACGCGTCCCAATTGCTCCAGGTGCAGGTCTTCATTCGCCACGGGGCGCGGACGCAGTGCTCCACCAAGCCGGCTTGCTGGGCCGCCGAGGACCAAGACACGGGAAGTTACACGTGCGACCTCTCTTTCATGGAGAATACAGTGCTTGGAGTGGACGGTGCGGGCGGCCCAGCGGGGCCTTTTTTCCGAACGGTATACCTGCCGGGCCGCAACGCGTTGCCTGGAGGCGGCAATTGTATGGTTGGCCAGCTCGTCAAGAGTGGTTTCGATATGGAGGTCCAGAACGGCCAGCGTTTACGCGAGGCATACGTGGACCGGGAAGGATTCTTACCCGTGGCGCTGGCAGACGTCGATCCAGAGGTTTTCATGAAGGATTTCTTCCTCAGGAGCACGGACGTGCCGCGCACACGGCAGTCAGGGATGGCCCTCTTCACCGGCATTTATGGTGACGTGGACACTGGCCGAATGCCACACATCACGCTCAACACAATGGATTTCGCCAATGAGAACATGTTGGTGAGCAACGCCTGCCCAGAGGCAGCCCAGCTAGCCCAGAGGCGTTATTTCGAGACTTTAGAGAATGAGGAGGAGATCTTGAACCTGTGCCGTCAGCTTGCGCCGTCCTCGGTCGACAGCTCCTCCACGAATGATTGCTTCTGGTTCCTTCAGCACCTCGTGGATTGCCTCATGTCCCGGGCGTGCCCTACAGTGCCGTTCCAGCCGCACAACTCCACCATCCCGCCAGAGTTCCTCTCGGATGACGCGGCGCTCTTTCGGAAGGTGTGGGCCGCAACGGACACGGCACAGCACGGCTATTTCAAGGCGCTCGCGCGGCTCGGCATCGGGCCCTTCGTCGGCGAAGTGCTGCATGCGGCGAAAGGCGCGCTGAACGGAAGTGCGCCCAAGTTTCTCCTCTTCAGCGGCCACGACACCGGGCCCATGGAGCCTCTGTGGGCGGCCTTTGGGCTGCGCCCCACGCCGCCGTACTGGCCACCTTTTGCCAGCATGCTGGTGCTGGAGGTGTGGAACTCCAGCGGTGGACCCCTGACACGATGGATCTCGAACGGCGAGGTCGCTGGAGGTGGCACGGCGCCCTTCGAGAGTTTCGCCCACCAGGCAGAGGCACTGGTGCCAGGACGCGAGGAGTGCGAGGCCACAGGCGACGATCTGGCCAGGGCGCCGCTGCGGGGCCTCGCCCCGGCGTGGGGCCTGCCTCGCGAGGCCCTGTTCCGGCAGGACGGGTACGCGTTCGCAGCGTGCGCTTGGGTACTCGCGATGCTGGCGGGCGCGGGCGCGGTCCGTTCTGGCTTCTACGTTCATCGAAGAACGCAGGACAGGAGTGAGCGTGCTCAGTCGGATGTCCGCTCAGATTTCTTGGGTCGGAGCTGGGCCCCTGCTGGCGGTGCGTCTGGCGCCGCCCCCCTGGCGCGATTCGTGGGAACCCGCGCAGACCTCCGACAGTGTATGCTTACGTATGTTGTGTGTGTCTTCTGGGTCAGGGCAGGAGGAGGGGACCTTTGGAATGAGGCGAGAGAAGAAAAAGCCTCGCAGCGCAGCGCGTGCATGCATGAACGCATTCCCGACTTGCTCTTGCTTGATACAGTTCTGTCTCCATCTGGTCTCGCCGAGACCACTAACCACATGATTTGGGTGTTGCCGAAGACGCCCCTGGCCCAAGATGTTCCCAGGACTTCCAGGGAGGCCCCCACGCCCCCAGAGCATCCATCACGAGTCCCAGAGAGCCCCAGGGGGTGCAAAGTTCCACGACCAGTTGGGGACACCTTGGGCAAGAAACCTGTTTGGCAATCTCCGAATCATGCACACCAGCGCGGCACCTCTAACTCCAGGCGCTTGCGGATCCAATGCCTATCGTCGCTCCCACCCAGCACGTCAAAATGCAAGATTGCAGGGAACGAGCAGTCTGGAACCACAGAGCCGATTGGGTCAAAACACTGCCGCCACACAGCCATCTGGTTGTAAATCGAAACCAACGCCCAATATGTCTTTCCTGGCCACCGCACCCAGTTAAACATGTCAAGACAGTAGTTTGTACGTCGAGCATACAGCACAAGTATCCCCACACCCGACCACCCTTAAACTCGCCCGCTCTTTGAATCGCGCTTGGGTCTCTTGGAGCCTTGTCTCAAGGGCCTGTCGGGGACACCTCCTCCTCAACATTCCCCTCCTTCCTCCTCTTCCTTTCCCTCCCCATTTGGGGGCATCCTGTCATCGTCAAACAATGCAACATCCATATGTTTCGTCTCATCATGGGCGTTCTGTTGCCGACGCTGCATAATTCATGGCGGGAATGGGACGGGGCGCACATCCCGCGCAAGGCCGAAATGTCGTTCTCGCTTGGGCGCCGCGCTCACTTCTCTAGAGAATTCGGCTCCCGCTGGAGCGCGTCGCATTTTTCGCACGCAACTTCGTCGACGCGCGAGCGGGTGAGAATGTCACTCTGGCTCTGAAGCCGGGTAGATTTCGCTTGAAAGTGGCGCTACCGCCGCGACGCGGCGAATATTGTCCAATCGCTAACGATTGGAAACCCGCGCGAGTAGCGGAGCTCCGTGCGCACTTCGCTCGGAAGTGGCGTTCCCGCGCGGGCGCGGCGCATGGTTTGTTCGCCGAGTCGCCGTAAAGCGACAGCAGCTGCGGGGCCGCGCAAGAGCGGGCGAAATGCTGACGTCGCCCAAAAGCCGCGCAACTTACGAGTGAACATGACAGTGCTGTGTCAGCGCGGCGTGTGATTCGTCTTCGCCGCGCCCATCGAAAGTTTTGCCGCTCCCGCCCCTGCGCGGCCCGCGTATTTTGTTGGCTTTTCCGCGCCAAGTTTTCGGAGGCGTGGCCGCGCACGAGCGCCTTCCGAGTGCGACGTCGGAGCGGTTTTGGATCTCGATATCGAGTCTTCTCCCCCTCCTCCTTCTCCTCGTCTTTCTCCCCCTCCTCCCGCTGGTTACCCGGGCTGCTCAGCACAAATGAGTTGTTCAATCGGGTGCGTTTGCACAAGCTAAACGGTTACTGTACGACTACGGTGGTACTGGGTTCACTGTTTTGTGGAAGACGCATGTTAGCTCGAAATCGCTCAGTAATTGATGGGCCCCTATTCGAAAATATTGTGAGATTGCTCAATTTCGTTCGGCTCCTGCGTTCGATACTCTGCGGATCCAGCACACTCCTGTCCTCCGACGTCGCAATTTTGCTCGTGACGCGGGCCCTCTGACATCTCGACCCTTTCCCCGTGATTGCGGTTATAGTTCTTCGTTGGTGGCATTCACCTTTGTAGCCCAGTGTGGTTTTGCCCATACCCGTCGCTGATATTGGACCCTCCTCGACCTCCGTCTAAGTTAATTGCGCCAATGCTGGTCGCCGCCACTAACCCCTAACAGCTTTTGAATATAACCGCTTGTCCAGGGTGGCGCCAACGCTTCGCTCCCAAAACACTTCAACCAACCGATTGCCTAGTCTCACTAACTTTGGGTCGCGACTAGGCTGGCTGCCGCCGTTGGCCTCTAGCAGCCGCTACCTGGTCCCACTAGCCCTGGATGTTGCCAACGGTGGTAGCCGCCAGAATCTTGCACGACATCTTTGACTAGCACCGCTTGCCCTGAATTGCGCAAGTGCAGATCACCGCCACCACCCCTGCCTAGCTGCACTAGCCAGGGGTAGGAACAACGTGCGGTGTTGCCATCAGTTCCAGCCTTAACCACACTATCCCCCGGCGGCGCCACCTACTGACCGCGGTACTGACCAAGCGCCACTGACCGAGCCCCACAAGGCATCTGCATCGACAGCGCTGGCTGTCTGCCGCCGCTAGTCCCTACTGGCCCCTGCCTAGCCCCACTGTCTCTGGCTAGCGCGAAAGCTAGTTGCCTCCACTCGCCCCCACCAGCCTGCGTCTAATCCCACTAGATCAGCCGGTTGCACGGCACCGCTGGGGCCCCTGATTGGTGCCAGCGCTGGTCCCCGTCGCTGGCCCCAACCAGCCACTGAGTATAGCCCAGACTGGTACCAATGTGGGTCAAAGCCCTACGGGCCCTGGGTGGCGCCGCCGTTTGCCGTGACCTAGCCTTGACTAGCACTGTTTGGTCCCACCTGCATTGAATGGCACGGGCTGCAGTTGTTGCCATTGGCTCTTACCAGTTCTTGCCTAGTCTTGTTAGCCCTGGCACATGTGCGGGCCCACGCTCCGCTGTTATCTGCTCGCGTCATGGATTGCATTCAGGACGAAGCGCATCGTACGCGCACCCCCTTTACCCAGACACGTGTCTGTCTAGGTGGATTGTATGGTCACTGCGTCGTGATGATAGCAAGACTTTCGCGCTGCCTTTCCGCTGAATAGGCTCGTCAGGCTCGTGCCGAGGGCCAGTGCACGCTCGTCAAGCTCGCCGCGAGCAGTTTCCATGAGGCCAGAGGGTTCGGGCAGCTTGGCCGCGAGCAGGTCGGCCTCTGCGAGCGCTCCTTGGCAACAGCTGGCCACGCCTGTTCCTCCATTGCGGCTTCTCTCTGTACCCACGGCCTCTGCGCAGAGCGCAGGACTCGCAGCAGTGATCCAAGTCGTTGTTGTGCAAAGGCGGTGCTACAGATAGTCAGTCCCATGTGTGTTTGCGTGTTTCAGTTTCCGCAGCCAGAGGGCGCCACTTCGGCGCCTTCGCATTATATTCGCATCATGTCGTTAACCTTGACAAGTGTTCATGATCCAGCGCCGTTCTCGTGCGCACTCGTCAGGCATGAATCGCCTATCCAAGTATTGGGGCGCCAAGTAGGCAGCAACTCCGTTGTATTGTTAGGCATATACTTCCAGCTGGTTGACCATAGTTCGCCCATGGCGACAGCCTATCATATCCACGAAGCGATGTACGATGGTTCGCTTTTGGTCAAACGGATTCAGATTGCAGTTTCAATCGCGTGACATATGGATACAGCGGCGAGGCAGCAATTGCACGCGAACTGCTCGGCTTGCCTAAAGAAGGACGCGCACTTCTGGGAGCCCCGATGGCGCCCTTTGCAGGCGCATCCTCCTCATCCATCCGCCTTCCCTTCCCCCGCCCACCATTCCTTCAGAGCTCACCTCCCTTCTCCTCCCCCCACCACTCACCCCCCCCCTCCCCTGGAGGTATGGCACCCCTCGACCCCGCACCCCCCTTTTTTCTAGGGAAAGGGGAGCTGGACCGATGTCGCCGTGGGGGCCGTAGAGGTCGCGCCCGCCCGCTCGCAGTCGCGGCCGGTGTGGCCGTGTAGCGGTCCAGGCCGAGCCACGGGAGCGCGCCGCGCAATGGCGGGCGCGTTGCGGCCCTGGCTTTGCCCCGATCCGCTGGCGGCGTCCGCGATCGCTATTGACCGATCCGGCCAGCACGGGCGCAGGGCTCGTTCCAGGTGTTCGCCATGGGGGAAAGGTCTCCGTGGAGGAGAGGGTGCCTGGGGTCTTTCCGTCGTTTTCGGGCTTCGGGGCTCTCCCCTGGGCCGCGAGGCCGTCAGAAGACGCTTTCGGGTGAGAAACAGGAGGGCCAGGGCCCGCTCCCCGCAGGACCCGTTTCTGTCTTGCCGACCTGCTTGCCCAGGGTTACGGGTGACCGTCTTTTGGCTTGCGGAGGTGATGATCCGCAACTGAGCAGAGGTCTGAAGGCGATTGGATCTGTAGATCGGGACCGTGGCTGGCTCGCTTCGGGCGTTTGAGCACTCCCGTGGCGCTATCCCAGAGATCGCCCGAGAGCCCGCTGGAGGGGCTGTCTGGTGGTCAGATCCGACAGGGGGATGGGGGCGGGGCCGTCTTGGGGAACTCCGAAGCACGGTGACCAAAAGGCACGTGAGCGGCGTAAAGTCTTGCTCCGGCTGCGCGGGCATCAGCTCGGACGCAACCAACGTAAGGTCGGGGGTAGGCGCCCCTGTTTCCACGTTGCGTGCCGCGCTGGCAGCCTGCGGAGGCCAACGAAGAAGGTAGCCACGTCATTGTGCGTGGGACGCTTTGGTCGTCGTCGCTCGCGTCGCGGCGAAGCAGATTGTCTTCTGCAGCCCGTTGTCAACTGGCACAGTGGCGAGGTCTGTTGTCCAACCGCTTCCACATTGGGGCGTCAATCCACTGAGATGCTGGGAGGGCGCGGCGGGAGGCTACAAGGGCGTGGGTGGGAAGGAGTGGTGGGAGGGTTGGAGAGGCGGGTCTTGGAAGAGTCGGGAGGAAAATGAGGTGGAGAGTGGGGGGACACGTCGAATTACAGGCGAGCGATTTGGCCGAGCCAACTCAGGCCATAGGACGGTCTTCTTGCGCGGCCGCCTCATCGTAGTTTCCTCCATCTCTCTGTCTCTCTCTCTGTTTTCTGTATGGCTCTCCCTCTCTCAACTTCTCTCCCTCCTTCGCTGTCAGTATACAAAGTATAGACGTGTGTATTCCTCTCTCTTTCTTTTTTCTCGATCTCTTGCGCTGTTTGTTGTTCTCTCTCTCTCTCTCCCCCATATGCATGTCTCTCTCCCTAACAATATATCGCTTTATACATATTTGGTCATATATTTGTACATGGGTTCGCAACACAGTGCTTGCAACTTGGGGTTATCATTTCTCTTTTAAGGAGCTGGGCCGTGTGGGCAGTCTTGCGACTATGTTCTGGCCGTGGCCGCCGCTCCGTCGCCGCCTGTCGTCTGTGCCTGACCATCGGTTCCCTTTTTTGAATGAAGAATAGACTCTCCCCCCCCAGAGTTAACGATACACTTTTTCGTATTGCAATTTACATATGATTCTGCCCCATCGTCCATCCTAAATGCGAACTCATACTATCCCAGCCAAACCGGTATGACTCCCCCCCGCCATCCTCTGCACAAAGTACTATGCGCGCCCTCTCGTTTATCAAGAACCATAAGTTTTCAATAATCCCTTGGAGAAGCATGTGACGAAGTGCACACGCGCGCGTCGTCGCACGCACATGCCGAAATCCTTCAAGAGCCTTCGATGTCGGAAGGATTTCAAAATTGAGTTTCCCAAAAACATACAACAACACATGGCTTCGCAATGCTGATTTGCTAAAAAAACTTACGCGCGCGCTGTTGCGAAACCTTAGAGAACCATGCGTTTGTCAAGGTTTTCAAAACATACTGCCAAACGGGCTTCGCGCGCGCATGTCGAAATCTTTCGAACGCCCTTGCGCGCGTGCCGTCGCGAGAATCGGGACGAAGTGCAGACGCGCGCGTCGTCGCGCGCGAATGCCGAAATCCTTCAAACACCTTCGGAATCCTTCCAAAATCGTGTGTCCAAGAAACATACGAAAACAAAAGGTTTCGCAACCCTGGTTTTCAACAAAAGCGTGCGCACACGCTCTTGCGTCGTCGTCGTCGCCGTCCTCCCTCCTCTCTCGTCGTCGTCGTCGTCGTCGTCGTCGTCGTCGTCGTCGTCCTTTGTCTTTCCTCGTCGTCGTCGTCGTCTTGGCTTCGTCGTCGTTTCCCGCGTCGTTGCCGCCGTGGTCGTCCTTCCTCCCTCATCGTCTTCGTCGGCGTTTCGTCGTTGTCTGTGCTATTTCGTCGCCGTCGTCGTCGTCGTCGTCGTCGTCGTCTTCCCTCCTCCCTCGTCGTTGTCGTCGCCGTCGTCGTCCTCCCTCCTCCCTCGTCGTCGTCGTCTTCGTTGGCGACGTCGTCGTCCTCTTCGTTGTCGCCGACGTCGTCGTCGTCGTTGTCGTCGTCGTGGGCGTCGTCGTCGTCGGCGTTGTCATCGTCGTTGTCGTCTTCGTAGGCGACGTCGTCGTCGTCGTCTTGGTCGTCGTCGTCGTCGGCGGCATCGTTGTCGTCGTCGTCGGCGTCGTCGTCGGCGTCGTCACCGTCGTCGTCGTCGGCGGCGTCGGCGTCGTCGTCGTCGGTGTCGTCGCGGTCAATGTCGTCGTCGCCAGCGTCGTCATCGTTGTCGTCGTCGTCGTCGAAGTCGTCGGAGTCGTCGTCGGTGCGTCGTATTCGTCGTCGTCGTCGTTGTCGCTGTCGTCGTCGTTGCCACATGCCATTTGGTACATACCGTCACGGTCTTAAGAGGTCCTGCGACCAAGTTGCGGGTGGGAGGGTGGGATGTTTGCACGAGCAGCGGACAGGACAGCTTCAAGACAGGTAAAGTGAGTTGCATACAATAGATTGCATCACATAGATTGCACAACGTAGGTTGCACAACAGATACTTCGCCACATGGATTGCACAACGTATATTTGCGCCTCATAGATTGCACAACTTTGATTCTCCTTTCTTAATGAAGAAGAATCGACTCTACCCCCCCCCCGAGTTAACGGTCCCCTCTGGGGTATCGTGATTTCATGTTTATTCTGCCCACTCGTTCATCCTACCTGTGAATTCATACTATCCCAGCCAGGCCGGTATCACTCCCCCCCGCCATCCTTTGCAAAAAATGCTATGCGGGCGCACTCGTTTATCAAAAGTCACAAGTTTTCAAACATCCCTTGCAAACAATGGGACGAAGTGCACACGCGCGCGTCGTCGCGCGCGCATGCCGAAATCCTTCAAAACCTTCGATGCCGTCGTTGTCGTCGTCGTCGTCGGCGTCGTCGTCGGCGTCGTCGTCGTCTTTGTCATCGTCGTCGTCGGCGTCGGCGTCGTCGTCGTCGGTGCCGTCGTGGTAAACGTCGTCGTCGCCGGCGTCGTCGACGTCGTTGTTTTTATCGTCGAAGTCGTCGGAGTCGTCGTCGGTGCGTCGTAGTCGGCGTCGGCGTCGGCGTCGTCGTCGTCGTTGTCGCTGTCGTCGTCGTTGCCAAATCCCATCAGTCACTGTCTTAAGAGGTCTTGCGACCAAGTTGCGGGTGGGAGGGTGGGATGTTTGCACGAGCAGCGGACAGGACAGCTTCAAATTGAGCAAATTAGTTGCATCACATAGCTTGCACCACATAGTTATATGTGTATATATATGTATTGTTCACAACATTGATTGCATCACATCGGTTGCACCACGTATAGTTGTCTCAAAGAGTCTTGCACCACGTCGATTGCACCTCATATATTGCTTTCATGCGGAGGAGGAGGAGGAGGAGGAGGAGGAGGAGGAGGAGGAGGGGGAGGAGGAGGAGGAGGAGAAGGAGGAGGAGGAGGAGGAGGAGGAGGAGGAGGAGGAGGGAGGAGAGGAGGAGGAGGAGGAGGAGGAGGAGGAGGAGAGAAGGAGGAGGAGGAAGAGGAGGAGGAGGAAGAGGAGGGGGGTGGGGAGGAGGAGGAGAGGAGGAGGAGGAGGAGGCGGAGGCGGGAGGAGGAGGAGGAGGAGGAGGAGGAGGAGGAGGGAGGAGGAGGAGGGGGAGGAGGAAGGAGGGAGGAGGAGGAGAGGAAGAAGAAGAAGAAGAAACAGACGAAGAAGAATAAGAAGAAGAGGAGGAGGCGGGAGGAGGAGGAGGAGGAGGAACAGTGGGAGGAGGAGCAGTGGGAGGAGGAGGAGGGGAGGAGGAGGAGAGGAGGAGGAGGAGGAGGAGGAGGAGGAGGAGGAGGAGGAGGAGGGGAGGAGGAGGAGAGGAGGAGGAGGAGGAGGAGGAGGAGGAGGAGGCGGAGGCGGAGGAGGAGGAGGAGGAGGAGGAGGAGGAGGAGGAGAGGAGGAGGAGGGGAGGAGGAGGGGGTGGGGGGGGAGGAGGAGGAGGGAGGAGGAGGAGGAGGAGGAGGAGGAGGAGGAGGAGGAGGAGGAGAAGGAAGATGATGAGGAGGAGGAGAAGGAGGAGGAGGAGGAGGAGGAGGAGGACGAGGAGGCGGAGGAGGAAGAGAGGAGGAAGAAAGGGGGCCCAGAGCCTCGAGATGCGCCTCGGCAGAAACCTCGGACCCATCGCCTTTGGGCGCTGCCGTCGGGGGGTACGCGCCCGCTTCGGCCAGGAGCTGCGCTCCAGAGGGGCGCCCGAGGGCTGTCGTCCTCCGCGGTCTCGCCAAGGCGAGCCCCACCAGCGTCACGAGCTGTCTCCCGCGTGCGCATCCACCAGGGGCAACGACAGGGGGGATGGGCACAGGGGGGGGGGGGGGGGGGGGGCGCATCGACCCCCAATCGCCCCTTGATCGCCGATGGAGGTCTGATAGCCCCACCTCGCCCAGGAACGTGCGGGTTCGCTATCGGGGGCCTTTCGCCGATCTATCGGCGAAGTATGGCCGATTCCAGGTCGATTTGTCCCCCCCTGTGCCAGTCCCCCACCCCATCGTTCCCGCGCAGTCCAGCCTTCTGCCCGCCCGAGGCGGCGGCGGCGGCCCACTGGCGGAGATGTCCAAGTCGAAGGCGCCATGGGGCGGCGATCTGCAGCGAGGGCCGAGTGGGAGGAGGGCGAGGGCCCATCTCGGCGGGCGAGCATCCGCGGCGAGTAGAAGGCTGGAGGTTCTTGGGCGTCTGCGGAGGTCCTCGACCGCCACGGCCGGGCGCGGCCTGAATGAGAATGCAGGGCTGGTGTCCTGGAGGCGTCTGGTGGTCGGCTTGTTTGCGCGGATCTGGGCGCAGGTCTTAGGACCGATCTCGAGTGGTTTGGGCCAGGGCCGATTTTGAGCGGATCCGGGGCCAGGTGCAGAATCGGCTTGCAGGGGCCAGAACCGTTTTTGAGCGGACTCGGGGTGGGAGCGGCCTCCAAGGAGGCGCGGGGCTTCTTCAGAGCCCTCCGGCATTTCAGGAAGCCTTTCGGTACTTTCTGATCACCTCATTGGGGCAAGGAGCCTCTCGGAAAGGATCGGTGGCTTGTTGACGACTTCGAAAAGCACGCGCCCAATTTTTGGCAGCCATGGATCTTGACCTTACGCCTTGCTGCTTTGGACATTTCGACTTTTCTGTATCGTTGCAGCCCGTGCCCGACCTGAACGTTTCCCGTCTCAGAAGTACAACCTCCCTGCTCCACCCAGTTGTGCGTGCCGCCAGCAGCAGAGGGCGTCGTGCTACTATTTACAGTCGCGCGCTTCAATTTTGTGATACCTTTTTTCATTGAATCTGATTGCGCCCGCCTCCCCCAACCTCAGAAGTGTGCGGCGCTCGTGTTATTTGTGATTGTTTGTGTGATGCGTCCCCTCCTCCTTTCACTACCACCTCCCCCTCCCATGAAGTAGGCGCATCCAATCAGAACTCGGCCTACCAGCAGGTACTCCGCGAAAATGTCTGATGACCCGACGGCCCCAGTGTCCCGCAGAAGCTCTGGGGCACGCTCGGACCATCAAACATTGACGAATCATGTGCCCCAAGATATATTATCGTCTGGGTCTACTGTACTCAGACCCACTCACGCCCAGACCCACTCATATTCAGATACACTACACTCTGACCCACTCATACGCAGCCTCCCTCACACTGAGATTCACACAGACTCGGACTCATCCATAATCATATTCATCATTTTGCGATTCACCCACGTTCAGATTCTTATCGAGGACGCCTACGGCGAATCACCGCCGCCCCCTGCTCTTTGGAAACGCACCTGTGGCCGAACGTTGTGGCCACAGCCCAGCCACGCAGTCGGACTGTGTGTTCCCTCAGCCGTTGTGGGAACCCTTCGGGGAACAATTCGGGGAGGAAGAGGAAGAGGACGAGCGGGAGGAGAAATCAGGAGGAGGAGGATTTGGAGGAGGAAGAGGAGGAGGAGGAGGCCTCTTGGGAGCTTTTGGGGCACTCTTGGAGCCTCCTGGGCGCCAACTGGGAGCATTTGGGAGGCCTCCTTGGGCCTCTTGGGAGCAAGCGTTGTACAATGTTCGCTCGTCTTGAGCGTTCTGGGCCCGCTGGAAGACGTCGGAAGCCGTTACGTGGGCTTCTCTGGCCCGATGTTTTGCCCTCTTGGGGCGCTTTGGAGCCCATCTTGTCCTGGAGGCCGTTTGGGGGACCTCTTTGGGCCACCTCGGGAGCTTCTTGGTCCGTCAGAAGGCCACCTTGGAGGCCTCTTGGGCGCTCTTGGGGCCATCTGTGTGACCGCTCGGGCGGTCTTGGGCAGTCGAGAGTCGAAAATGAATAAATGTCAAGCCCTTCAAAAACACAACAAAATCAATGATTCTATAAGCTTACGCCACATCCGCCGACCCCTATATAAACTACTGCGCCTCCAGGACTGCATGTCACGAGGCTTGTCCGAATCATGACACGGCGCTCGACATCGTTCCTGTTGCTTCGTTGTTGTTATCGTACCTCTTGGTGCTCTTTTGTGGCCTTTTGGTGGCATCTTGGCCTGTCTGCAGGCCATATCCGGCCGCCTCGAGGCATCTTGGGCCAAGTTTTGGGGCCTCTTGAGGGCTTCCTGGGGGCTTCTTGGAGGTCTTCGAGGTTCTCGGTCCCTCAGGGCCTCTTGGGCTGTTCTTGGGGCAGGCTGGGGGCGTCTTGGGGCCGAAGGCTCGAAAAGGTGCCCTCTGGGTTCCGTCTTGGATCCGTCCGGGGGCCCTCTTGGGCTGTCTTGGGGGCTTCGGGGGCTGTTGTTGGACCCTCTTCGACCCTTCTTGGGGGCCCCTTTGGCCGTCTGGGGGTGATATTGAAGGTTTCTTTGCCCGTCTGGGACGTTGTGAAAACCGAATAGGCGAGCATGCGAAACATGCTTGTTTTTCGAAGGGAATGGGGCGATTGTTGTTTCTTGGGGCTCTCTTGGGGCGCATCTTGGGGGCCTTTTGGGGCGTCTTGGCAGCTTCGGAGGCCGCCTGGAGGCCATCGTGGGCGTCCAGGGCGATTTCGGCGAATCGTGGCCCCCTGGGACCATCTGGGGAGCGTTGTGGTGCCTTCTTGGCCAGTTTTGGAGCTCTCCGCTCCCCCGTGGCGCGTTCGGTCCGGGGCCGGGCTGGGCGAGGGGGGGGGGTCGAATTGCTGGTCTGGGGTCCCTGGGGGGGGGGGATAGTCTCACACGCCTAGAGACCCACAAGGGGTCGGCGGATTCTGGCATCTTCGGGCCTTCCTGAAGATTCTCTTGGAGACCTCTTGAGCCGTCTTGGAACCTTTGGGTCATCTTTGGGAAATTTTGGGCCATCTCGGGTGCATCTCGGCCCGTCTTGGAAACTTCTTGGGGCCAGATTGGGCTCTCATAGAGCCATCTTGGACGTCTTGAAGGCCGCACTAGCCATCTATTCAAGCCATTTTGAGGCCAGCGCAATCGGCCGAGGCCCCACTGGAAAACTTTTAATAACAAGAACCATAACCACTCAGACGTTCGGCACGCCGTGCACCCCCGTGGCAAGCCAACAGGGGGCGGCGGATCGAAGACGCTTACGGCGAATCACCGCCGCCCCCTGCTTTTTGGAAGCGCCGATGTGGCCGAACGTTGTGACCAAAGCTTGAACAAGCTGTCTGACTGAGTCGGGGGATGATAGGGGAGAGCATCAGGAGAGGGAGAAGGCGGAGGAGAAGGAGGCGGAGGAGGAGGAGGAAGGGGATGAGGAGTAGGAGGAGGGAGATGAGGAGGAAGAGGATAAGGCCTCTTGGGAGCCTCTTGGAGGCCGGTTGGGGGCCTCCTTCGGCTTATTGGGGGCCTTTGGGGGCTTTGGGAAGGCTTCTTTGGCAGAATTAGGACGTTCCTGGACCATTTGACGCCGTTGGAAGCCGTTTGGGGGGCCTCTCTAGGCCTTTGGGCCTTCTCGGTAGAAAGTTTCTGGTCGACTTGGAAGGCGACCAGAAGTTGTTGTCCCGAGGATGCCACGGGCAGAATGTCATTTTGTCCAGTCCTGGTCCCACTTGGACTTTCTAGTATTCAAAGTAGGTCAGATGCACGGGAAATTCCCGCACTGGACTCGGACCCAGCATTGCACCAGGGGCCCGCGGCCTTGTTATTTTGGGAGACCCATTTCGTTTGCTATCTGTGCTGCCAGCATCTGAAAACAGAGGGGGTTGTCGTGTGATACCTCCGAAAAACCCTTCGCACGCCTCCTCCCCCCCATTGGTCATATTCAGACTCAGTCATACCACATGGTTCACTCGGCTCAGGCTCGATTCTGATCAGACCTATTCGCGCCCCGCCCCAGTCATACGAATTCAGACTACCACTCAGGTTCAGTCATGCTCAGACTCGCCTTCGTTCAGACCCCCTCAAATCCAGACTTGCTCATGCCCCGACCTCAGGCTCACCAGGGGGCGAAAACAATTGGCACCGCCATGCTGGCTAGCATCATGGGGTCCAGTCGCACTCAGGCTTGTGTAGGTGTTGTAGTGCATGCCTCGCATCCATGGGGGCCGCCCTGTGGGAAAGTAGCGTCGCTCTGGACATCCTGGCAAGGCGTAGTCGCTGGAGGCGTATTCGGCCCCGTCCGATTCTCCTACAGCTCGCCGAGAGCAATTTGAGGGTTTGGGTGTGCAGTCCGTGCTGGTGCACGTGCGACCTGCCGCCCCCCTTCGCCCCAGCAGGCGAACCCCCGCGCCCCACAGCTGACGGTAGCAGCAGAGGAGCCCTCCGCGCCAAGGCGGAGTTGGTGGACGACGGCGGGTTGTCGCTCCGCCTCTCCTTGTTGAGCGACGTCAGCAGGAGCCGCTATTTCAATACACCCGGAGGCTTCGACGAAGTCCAGACTGGCTGTCGGAAGTCAAGCTAGGATGGTGCATTACATTCACGCGCTGGGTTTGCACGCAGGCGTTGTACATATGTCACCAAGGTGCCCGTGGCAAGTTCTGCCTCTTTGCCAGTGCAGAACTCCGCATGGCTTCCTTTCGGGAATCACCCTGAAGGCCGCAGCGTTTGACAGCTTTCGTCTGACGGTCTCAGAGGTCCGCGACATGTTTGACACGCTTTCCCGCGGGGTCGAGAGGCCAAAGCATGGAACAGCTGGCTCCCTTCGGGCCCAACGGGCTAGTTCACACCTTTCTTTCCCAGAGCTCACGTGGCCGAAACATGTAGCAGCTCGCTTCCCCAATGGAGACAGGGCCGACGCATCTGACTTCGGGTGCTGGGACCTCCCAGGAGTTTGCCGGATGGCTACTTAGGACGTGTTGTGTCAGTATCTGTTTAGGTGCTTTCCAGAAGAATCCTGGCCCTCGTGGAAAGTCTTAAGACCGTATGGGGGGATCTGTCATAGGGCAGTTTAGGAAACTCCTGGGGCCTGTCTTCGGCTGTTTTGAAGAATTGTTGGGGCGCTTTTGGCCGCTTTGAAGCTTTCGTCCAGTTCTGGCCGCCTGGGGCGGTCTCGGGACGTTTTGAATCGGTGGCCACATGCGAGCCCTACCCCACAACCCCACCTATTTCTAAGGGGGGAGGTGGGGTCCACTTCGCTTGGGAGGTCCCGAACGAAGTGAACCTCACCTCTCCCCTTGGAAATCGTGGGGTGCTGGTGAAGGGTTCGCATGTGGCCTCCTTTTGAAGCCGCATTGGGTTGCTTTGGAGCCGTCTTCGGGCTGTCTCGGAGGGTATCTGCGCCGTATTGGGCCATCGCAGACAGCCGGGGAAGCAGACGTCCATCTGCGCAACCGGCTTGCCGCGAACGCGCCAGAGGAGGAGGAGGAGGAGGAGGAGGAGGGAAAGGGAAAATGGAAAGAGCGAGGAAAGGATAATTAATGAGCAAGAAGGCAAGAGGAAGGGAGAAGGACTGAAGGAGAAGGAGATTGAGCAGAAGGGGGACGAGAGAAGAGCCATGATTTTGGCAAGCGGAACCTGACGGGCGGGCCAGTCCAAGCGAGCGGGCCGGGCGGGCGGACCCTAACGGGCAATTCGGGCGGGCAGGGCATCAAGACTGGCGGGCGGGCTTCAAGTGTGCGGACGGCCAGACCCTGACAACAAGCAGGTCGGGCGGGCGGACCCTAAAGGGCGGGTCCGGCGGGCGGACCCTAACGGGTGGGTCGGGCGGGACATTGAAGCGGGCGAGACAGTAAAGCGGCTGGGAGGGCTTACAAACACGCGGGCGGGCGGACCCTGACGGGCAGTTCGGGCGGGCGGATCCCAACGGGCAGATCGGGCAGGCGGACCCGAACGGGCGGGTCGGGCGGGCGGGCCCTAGCGAGCGGGTCGGGCGGGATATGGAAGCGGACGGGCAGGTTTCAAGCAGTCGAACGAGCGGATTCTAACGGGCGGTTCGGGTTGGCAGACTCTAGCGGGCTGGTCAAGCGGGCGGGCCCTAACGGGCTGGTTGGACGGGCTGGGCATGGACGCGAACTGTGTACATTGCCTCGGGCAAGGGCACGAGTCCCGAGTAAATTCTGGGGAGGTCTCGCGAGCGAGCGCGATCCTTGGGCGTCGAAGGCGCGGCTTGTACGAAAGCCTTGAACGAGAGCGCGATTTTGAATACACTGTAAGGAAGGAGGCGGGAGCCGCTGTTGTTGCACAGCGAGGGGCCTTCCTCTTATAAAAAAGGGTGCGATGTTCAGGGGGCACTTCAATTGGAAAATGCCATGGGCAACGGGTACAGGTTATCAGCCATATCGTTTACTACAGGAGATACTTAAACAACATTCATTTTGAGACTGATCGCTCTCCGTGGCTCGCGTGTCACCCAATATGACCTCAATCCCTCGATGTCCTCACTTCGTTCGGCCGTACCCCCTTCGGGGCTCGATTTGCCTTGCCTGACACGTGTAGTTGGCGCGGCTTCTGACATAGACAAGGGACAGGACAAAGTTAAAAGGGAGAGAACGAGGAGAAAGGAAGGAGGAAACGCGAAAGGAAGGAGGAGTATTGAGGGAGAAGGGGGTTTAGCAAACGGGAAGGGGGAGAGGAGCAATGAGTTCGGCAAACGGACCCTGAGGGGCGGGACGGCCCCAACGAGTGGGTCGGGCGGGCGGACCCTGACAGGCGTGTCGGGCGGGCGGAGCATCAGAGCGGGCGGGCGGGCTTCCCAACACGCGAAATGCAGGACTCTGACTGGCAGGTCAGGCTGGCGGACCCCCACGGGCGGACCAGGCGGGCGGACCCAGACGGGCGGGCCCGGCGGAGCATTGAATCGGGAGGGCTTCCATGCAGGCGAACGGGCAGACCCTCATAGGCGGGTCGGGCGGGGGGACTCTAACGGGTGGGTCGGGCGGGCCGGCCCGAACAGGCGGGCGGGCGGGCGGGCCATCACATTGCGAGGCAGCTTCAGGCGAAAGCATGAATCCTGAGCAAATCGTGGGGAGATCTCTTGTGAGAGCGCGATTCCTGGGCGTCGAGAGCTCAGCGCCGTATCGAATTGTAGTAAAGTCTTCGGCGAGAGAGCGATTTAGGAGTAAGTGTGAGGACATCTAAAGCGATAGCGCGATTTTGGATACACCGTGAGGAAGCATCATGCGGGAGCATTTCTTGCGGAACCCTCACCCTTGAAGAATAATCATTGTTGATCCCCCCGCATGTGCACATAGTGTTTTTGATTGACGTGCCCCCCTCTCGGGGCTCGCACCCTGTTTTTATCAAGGAAGGTATTCGTGCTCAAACTACGTCCTTGGGACCCGAACTACAACACCAACAACAACAGCAGCAACAACAATCAGTTTTAGACCGTTCGCTCTTATATGCCCGCGGGCTATTCAATTCGTATGTACCAGACCCTCGGTACCCGCCCTTTTCGTCTTCGTTCGTACCCCCTTGGGGGTATACATGTTTTTACCTGCACCGTGCATGTCGTGCAGCCCCCCAGGGCAGGGGAAGAGAGGGCGGATGGAAGGAACGCACAATAGGGAGGGAGGAGGATGAAACACGAGAAAAAATAGCAGAACGGTGGCTAGCAACAAAAAAACACATGGCAGAACCAGACAGGCATATCGGGCGGGTAGACACTAGCGGGTGGGTCGCGAAGGCGGTCCCAAGCGGCGAGGACGAACAGGCGGATTATTGAAGCGTGATTGCTGCATGGATCGTTCGGAAGTTTCGAGCGATAGCGCGATTTCCAAAATACATCGTGAGGACATCGACAGCGACAGCGTGATTCCTGGGTGTCGAGGGCGCGGCATCTGAATACATTGTGAGGAACTCACACGCGAGAGCGCAATTCCCGTAAACATTGTGAGGACGCCCCGCGTGAGAGCGTGATTTGGAAATCAATTGTGAGGAAGTATCTGGCAGGAGCCGTTGTTGTTGTAAACTGGGGGTTGGGGCCAGGTTTGATGACACTTCGCTTTTCCCTGTAAAGAACAGGGTGCGAGCCCCGGGATAAGCATTTTTTCTGAAACGTACAATGGTTACCGGGCAGGAGGGCTCAACACAAATTGTGTCTTAGAAGTGAGAGTTCAACAACAGCAACAGCAACAACATCAACAACAACAATACCATTATCGACAACAACAACATTGGCAACAACACCGACAATAACAATCATTCTAAGACTGTGCACCCCTATCTGCTCACGTGCTATCCCGCACGTATCATGCGGGAGCATTTGTTGCGGAATTATCATTATTGCAGTAAGCATTGTTGATCACCCTTGTGTTTTTCAATTGAAGTGCCCCCTCTCGGGGCTCGCACCTTGTTTTTATCAAGCAAGGTATTCGGGCTCAAACTACGATGTTAGGCCCCGAACTACAAACAACAACAACACCACCAACAACAGCAGAAACAGTCAGTTTGAGACCATTCGCTCGTATTTGCTCGCTGGCCATTCAACTCGTACTTCCCAAACCCTCGGTACCCGCCCTCGTCGTCTTCGATCGTACCCCCTTGGGGGTATATCTTCCTCACTTGCCACGTGAATTTAGTGCAACCCCTAACACATGGGAAGAGAGGGCGGGTGGAAGGGGGAGGGAGGGGCCAAGGAGCAGAAAACAAGTGGTAGAACCAGACGGGCAGATCGGATGGGCAGTTCCATAGCGGGCGGGTCGGGAAAGCGGGCCCAGGCGACCAGGTCGAGCAGGCGGGTTGCTGAAACGCGGGTCCTGCATGAATCGCGAGGAAATGTTGGGCGACAGCGCGATTTACAAGTTAATCTTGGAAAGGCCAACGCGAGAGCGTGATTCCTGAGCGCCGCAGGCGAATCGTCTGAATACATTACGAGGGAGTCTCACGCGAGAGCGCGAGCACTGCGCCGTGATGGAAGTTTGTTGGTTTTGCACAGGGCCGGTCGCTGCGCGTCCCGCGTGCGAGCGCGGATGGCGCGTCGTCCCGTAGGGGACAAGGAGCCTGTTGCAGTGTGAGCGGGGGGCGGCGGGGAGGGGTGGGTGGGGGGAGCAATCTGCGGGTTGGAGCCAGGTTTGGATCCTTGATCAAATGTGTATAAGGCTAAATGGGATGGCGGTTCCAAATCGCAGAACCGCGCAGGACTTCCTCGCCCAAATGGCTTTCTTGACGGTTCCACAGCGGTTCCAAACAATACAAGTCGTATCCAAACAAACGGGAAAACGAGCGTTTCGCTTGGGATTCCATCGGGAACAGGATGGATTTGGAACCTTGCTTCAAAAAATGGGATGGCGGTTCCACATCGCAGAAGCGCGCAGGACATCCTCGACAAACGGCCTTCTTGACCGTAGCCGTCAGCTCCTCGACGGCAAAAAAATCATGAGCTTTAGTCACGCCCATGTATTGAAAGGAATTTCCGTGCGCAAGCGCGATTCTTCAATACACTGTGAAGAAGTATCAGGCGGGAGCCGCTGTTGTTGTAAACCTGTCGGCAAAAGACACAATTCTGAGACTCAAGATTTCCCTTTTAAAAACGCCGCGCGAACCCCCCAGGAAGGGCACGTCAATGGTAAAAACACAATGTGCTTTCGGAGGGGGATCAACAATAATCAGCCGTTAGGTATGAGAACTCAACAGCAGCAGCAACAACGATCATTTTACCCTCATGCGCGATGTTTCCACACGAAGCATGCGACCATCATTATAACCACCACCATCATGGGGAATTGCAATATAGTTCTATAACGGGTTCCTTTATTCCCATTCCCAGATCTCCCGCCCAATGAGGTCTTGCAAACACCTCCCCCGAGGAATTTCAACACATGCCGCCTTGAAAACGCCTGTCCGCGCCTTGCTGCGCCGATGCGAGACCGCCAGTGGAGCCCCAGTCAAGGGTAAAGCACAATGAAGTATCGAGCGACAGGATTGCCTTGGTGGGGATGGGGGCTGTCGGCGGCGAGGCAAGGCCCTGGCCCTGAATAGCAATGGAGAAAATCTCGAGCAGGGTTGCTATTGTTGCTGGGAACGGTGCCAGTGCTGAAGAGAGTAGGGCGCTAGTCCAGCGTAAAACAAAACGAAGGTTCGAGCGGGAACGCTGGTTTTGTTGGAACGGCGGTTGCCGGCGGCGAGGAGGAACACCGCCTTGAGTCAGAAGGGAGGAACTCTCGAGTTGGAGCCGTGGTTTTGCCGGGACGGGGGCTGTCGGCGGCGAGGAACAGCACCGTCTTGAGGAAAGAAGGAGGAAGCCTTGAGCGGGAGCGTTGTTCTTGTTGGGAGCGGCGCCAATTCAAAAGAGAGTAGGGCGCCAGTGCAGCGTAAAACGGGAGGACGTCTCGGGCGGGAGCGCTGGTTCTGTCGGGACGGCGGTCTTCGGCGGCGAGGAGGAGCACCGCCTTGAGTAAAAAAAGGAAGGAAGGAAGTCTCGAACGGGAGCGTTGTTGTTGCTGTGGGCGGCGCCGATGAGAGACAGAGTAGCGCGCCAGTCCAACGTAAAACGGGAGGAAATCTCGGGCGGGAGCGCTGGTTTTGTTTGGACGGCGGTTTTCGGCGGCGAGCAAGAGCACCGGCCCTGAGTAAAAAAGGAGGGAGTCTCGAGCGGGAGCGTTGTTGCTGTTGCTGTTGCTGTTGTTGCTGTTGTTGCTGTTGTTGCTGTTGTTGTTGTTGTTGTTGGTGTTGTTGTTGTTGTTGTTGTTGTTGTTGTTGTTGTTATTGTTGTTGTTGTTGTTGTTGTTGTTGTTGTTGTTGTTGTTGTTGTTGTTGAACATTATTACTTCTAAAGAATAATTATTGTTGGGGCCCCTGGTGCGCGGCCCCCCCGCCGCGCCTAGGCCGCAGCCACATTTTCATCATTTTCGTGAGGACGTCTCAGGCAAAACGAGTTGGTCCGGATCCGGTTGTTTTGTTACGGCCTGCTTTCCCTTGCAAAAAATAAGCTGAAGTGGACATTTCTTGTTCTAACATAACCAAACTTCAAGAATCCCTTGCAAAAAAATAAGGTAAAGTGGACATTCGCGCGCGCAAGACGAAATCCTTCCAAAACCTTAGTTTTCGTAGCGATTTTAACATAAACACATCAAAAAACCAATGGTTTAAAAAAATGTCAAAATTTCATCCCGCGCGCTCTTGCGGATTCGTAGGAAACCCAACATTTTTTAACATTTCTGTCAAACGGGCTTTTGCGAGCAACTTTTTCGAACTTCTGCAACAACGGTTGCGCACCTGCCAGGGCCATCATCCCTGTCAAATAATACCATGCGGGACACATTCGTTTTTTCTTCGCGCGCGCACGCCGTCGTCGTCGGCCGCGGGGCCCTGAATAGTAGCCACGGTCGTCCGCATGCCACGAAGTGAAGTGTCCGAACGTCATAGGGCGGGAAGCTGGGTGTGGGTGGTGGCGAAGAGTCGTTTGGAAATTTGGTAGAGCTTGAACCGGCCCCCCCACAAAGTGGGGGTATTGCCCGCCTCCTATGAAAACCCTGGCACTGGTGAGAACGGAGTGTCCCCACGTGCTAGTAATTGTTGTTGTTGTTGTTGTTGTTGTTGTTGTTGTTGTTGTTGTTGTTGTTGAACATTATTTATTCTAAAGAATAATTATTGTTGGGCCCCCTGGTGCACGCCCCCCCTGCGCCGCCTAGGCCGCAGCTACATTTTCATCATTTTCGTGAGGAAGCCTCAGGTAAAACGATGTGATCCAGATCCGGTTGTTTTGTTGTAATCCGTTTTCCCTTGCAAAAAACACTATAAAATGACATTTCTTGTTCTAATATAATCAAATTTCAAGAATCCCTTGCAAAAAATAAGGTAAAGTGGACATTCGCGCGCGCAAGACGAAATCCTTCCAAAAGCTTAGTGTTCGGAGCGATTTTAACATAAAAACATCAAAAAACCAATGGTTTTTCAACAAAAAAATGTCAAAATCTCATCCCGCGCGCTCTTGCGGATTCGTAGGAAACCCAACACTTTTTAAACATTTCTGTCAAACGGGCTTTTGCGAGCAACTTTTTCGAACTTCTGCGACAACGGTTGCGCACCTGCCAGGGCCATCATCCCTGTCAAATAATACCATGCGGGACACATTCGTTTTTTCTTCGCGCGCGCACGCCGTCGTCGTCGGCCGCGGGGCCCTGAATAGTAGCCACGGTCGTCCGCATGCCACGAAGTGAAGTGTCCGAACGTCATAGGGCGGGAAGCTGGGTGTGGGTGGTGGCGAAGAGTCGTTTGGAAATTTGGTAGAGCTTGAACCGGCCCCCCCACAAAGTGGGGGTATTGCCCGCCTCCTATGAAAACCCTGGCACTGGTGAGAACGGAGTGTCCCCAGTCTTAAATGATTGTTGTTGTTGTTGTTGTTGTTGTTGTTGTTGTTGTTGTTGGGGGGCTGGTTTTGGTGCCCCAGCCAGCGCCGAGGCGAGAGCGCCAAAGCGCCTGAGGGGGGTCCAACAATAATAATTGTTCAGTAATTGGCATTCAACGGCTCCCGCCTGATGTGTATTCCAACATCGCGCTCTCGCACGGGAGTTCCACACAACTTCTGCACGAATCGCGCTGTCGCGTGTGACTTCCTCACAATGTATTCACACGCCGCGCCCTCGACACTCAGGAATCACGCTCTCGTTTTTTCTTTCCTCGCGGTTTACTTGGGAATCGCGCTATTCCTCAAGACTTCCTAGCGATTCACGCAGGACCTGCGCTTCAGCAGCCCGCTTGCCCGACCTGGTCGCCTGCGCCCGCTTTCCCGACCCGCCCGCTGGGGTCTGCTCACCCCGTTTGCCCGTCTGGCTCTTCTATGTGTTTTCTGTTCCTAGCCCCCCTCTTGCTAATTGCTCTCGTGTTCCATCCCTCCCCTTCTCCCTTCCATTCGTCCTTTCTTCTCCTGTGGAATGCGCGTGGCTGGTAAGGAAGATATACCCCGAAGGGGGCACGATTGAAGAAGAAGAAGGCGGGTACCGATGGTTTGGCGCATACGTGTTGAATGGCACGCGAACTGATAGGAGCGACCAGTTTTGAAATGATTGTTGTTGCTGTTGAACTTTCATTTCTGAAGATTAATGATGGTTGATCCCCCCATACCGGAACATACTGTTTATTCTAAATCAAAATGTGTCCCTCGACGTTCGCACCTTGTTTTTTGGCAGGGGAAGTCTTGGTGCTCAAACTGGGCCCCTGGCCCCAATGATTACAACAACAACGGCTCCCGCCTGCGACTTCCTCCAAATTTACTCAGGACCCCCGCTCCTGAGACTTCCTCACAATGTACTCAGGATCGGTGCTCCAGCTTGTGACTTCCTCGCAATTTAGTCAGGACCCCCGCTCCCATCTGAGACTTCCTCAAAGTACTCAAGAACGGCGCTCCCGTTTGAAACTTCCTCGCAATTGAGTCAAGACTTCCTCGCAATTAAATCAAGACCCCCACTCCCGCCAGAGAACCCTTGACATTTTACTCGGAAATTGCGCTGTCGCCTGTGACTTCCATAGAATTGATTTAGAAATCGCACGTTCGACGCTCAGGAAACACGGTGCGCCAAGGACGCCGCTACACTTTATTTAGTCATCGCGCTCTCGCCATATTCAGACATCCCGCTTGAATGTCCCACTCGCCCGACCCGCCCGTCAGGGGATCGCCCACCCGTCGTGGGCTCCCGCCCGAGACTTCCTTGAGGAACGGCGCTTTCGCTTAGGACTTCCTCGAACGTTCACGATCTTACCTTCCTGTTCCTCCTCCCTCTCCCTCCCTCCTCCCTCCTCTTCCCCCTTTTCTCTCCCTCCTCTCTTTCGTCATCCTTCTGCCTCTCTGCCCTATCCCCTCTCCCTCCTCTCCCTCATCCCTTCTCCCTCTCCTCGCCTGTCTCCTCCCTGATTTTTGTTGTTCTCACTCTCTCTCTCTCTCTCCCATTTTTCTCTCTCTCTCTCTCTCTCTCCCTTTGTCTACCTCTCTTATATGTCTCGCTCTCTCTCTCTCTCTCTCTTTCTCTTTTTTTTTTCTCTCTCTCTCTCTCTCTCTTTCTCTCTCTCCCTGTAATCCGCCGCCCCCATCTTCGCTCCTTCTCTCCTGGCGGTTTCTCTCTTCCTTCGTCCCTCCCCCCCACCCCTTTCCTCCCACTCTCCCTCGTTCTCCCCTCCCTCTTGACGCAGGGCCCACACAAATTCCAATGGCGGGCACATGTACGCCCACGAAGGATTGCCCGCCCGTTCAGGTTTGCCCGCCTGGCTAAGCCCGCCGCCCCCCACAAAGAGAAATAATCCCCCCAAAGGGGGTGTGATCGAAAACGAAAAGGACGGGTATCGATGGTGTGGGGAACTCGTTTTGAATGACACCCGGGCAAGTAAGACCGAACAGTCTTAGAATGTGTGTTGTTGTTGTGGTCGTTGTTGTTGTAGCTGTTGCTCTAAGCTGGGGGGGCAACGACACTGTCTGAGGCTCAAGACTTCGATTGATACAGAAGCGCGGTGCGAGCCTGGGGGGCACTTCAGTTGAACAACGCACTGGGCACCCGAGGGGATCAGCAGTAAATAAATGCCAAGAAGTGAGAGTTCAACAGCAATCAGTTCACGTCCATGCGCCAGGCTTCCACATACACCATACGCCAATCATCATGCTACACCCCATCCTGGGGGCACTTTGTGAAAAGTCGGCGGGCACCCCCGCGTTTACCCAAGGAGGTCGAGCCAACACCTTTCCCGAATCATGTTGCCACCTTAAGCTACGAAGTATCGAGCAGGAGCGTTGGTACCGTTGGGAGATATCGGGCGGGAGCATTGTTATTGTGGGGGTGGGTTGCCCCAAGCGAAAGTGCCACTCGTCAGCACAATCAAAAATCAACGGGGCGCGCTGGTTTTGTTGGAGGGCCAGTTTTCGGCTGTGAGGAAGAACGCCACCTCCCCCCCCTGCGGGAAAAACAGGGAAGTATCAAGCAGCGGAAAGCATTGTCATTGTAGTGTGACCGTTTTGCGGTGCAAAGGCGCTGGCACCACTTTTGAATACATAGCAAGGAAATGCCGACCAAGCACCAGCGCCGCTCGAATAAATAAGGAAGACGTGCCTCGCGGGAACACGGGTGACCGTTTGCGGCGGCGTGGCGAGAGCGGTGGTCCTCAGTAAATACAAGGCAGTGTCTAGCAGAAGCGCTGGTCTTGTTGGAGGGCCAGCTGTCGGCGGCGAACAAGAGCACCAGTTTTGAGTTAAAAGCGAGGACGTATGGAGCAGGAGCGTGTTGTTGTTGGGGGGCAGTCTGGGAGCCACCCCGAAACGCTCGAGAGTGAGCTTCAAAGGAAATGCAGCTGGCGACGAAGCCAGAGCGCCAGGGCGGATCGAGGGGGTCAAACAATAATGAGTTATCGTTTTACCATCGAGATTCATTGATGTTGTTCGCACTGTGCTGTTGGCATGCCATCCAAGGTGTTTATCCCGAACCCTCGATACCAGCCCCCTGTGTTTTCGATCGCCCCAGATTTTGGGATATCTCTTTGTTGCCTGCCACGTTCAGTTGGCGCGGCCTTTCAAACAGGAGTGGGAGGAGGAGGAGGAGGAGGAGGAGGAGGAGGAAGGACACGAGAAAGGACGGGGGCAAGAAGGAGGGTTGAGTGCGAAGAAGATTTAACAGGATGGGAAGAAGAGAGGAGGAATCATTTTGGCCAGCGGGCCCAGACAGGCGGGTTCGGCGGGCCGGCCCTCACTTGCGGGTCGGGCGGGAGGATCCTGACCGGCGGGTTGGGCCGGCGGGGCATCAAAGCGGGCGGGGGGTCTTCCAAGCACGCGGACGGGCGGACCCTGACGGGCAGGTCGGGCGGGCGGACCCTAACAGGCGGGTCGGGCGGGCGGTTTTCAACGGGCAGGTCGGTCCGGCGGACCCTAACGAGCTGGTCGGCCGGACATCGAAGGGGCGGGCGGGCTCGGAACGTCGCGGGCAAGTCGGGCGGGAGGATTCGGCCGTGTGGGTCGAGCGGGTGCGCCCTGACGTGCTGGTCGCTCGGGTCGGGCATCGAAGTGAAGTCTGGAAAGTGCGAAGAAGCCTCAGGCGGCAGCCCGAGTCCTGGCAAAAGCGCGATTCCTGGGCGTCGAGGGCGCGGCGCCTGAATCAAGTGCAAGGAAGTCCTGAGCGTGAGCGCGACTCTGTAGTAAATTGTGAGGAAGTCACGCGCGAGTGCAATTTTGAGTCCATCGTAAGGAAGTGTCAGGCGGGAGCCGCTGCTGTTGTAAACGAGGGGCCAATACCACAGTATGAGGCTCAAGACGTCCCCTTATGCACAACCGGGTGCGAGCCCCGAGGGGGGAGGGGGGGCATTTCATGTGAAATATGCTTGAGAGGGAGGGAACTTCAATACCGTTACCCTCTGCTTTTTCCACGAGGCAGTGAGTCATGGCTCCTTCTCCTTCGTGCTCCACCCCCTCCTTCTCCAGGCGCGAGCTGCACCGCAGCGAGCTGGCATCGTACCAGCCGCCCCACGCGCCCGCCCGCGGCGGCCAGCTGGTCGGCACTCCGCCCGCGGCTCCGGGGCCCGCCGCCGGCTGGCCAGCGCCCACCGAGAGCGCCGGCGACTCGGAGGGCGGCTCCAGCGGACAGGAGCACAGCGGCTCCAGCCGACGGGGGCCGGGTCGGACGAACGGTGAGAATGGGAGAGGCACGGGCCGATTTGATTGGATGGATCCGATGCGGTTTCGGCTTCGGCCGATCCGATTCGATCCCGATCTTCCGACGATCAAGTGCGGCCCGCTGCTCGCATGGCGTCGGTATGGTGGTGGTTGTTGGTTGCTCCAGAGAGGGTGGCTACGACATCTGCTGAATGCAGCTGTTTTCGGCCCCGCCGCTGGGTGTTTTCTTCAGATCAGTGGCGCCTCCAGCACCAGGAGGCGCCGGGGAAAGCACCTATGTCAGCCGATTCGCTCATCCCCCGTTTGCTATTCCCCCCCTTTCGTCCGACGCGAGAGTGGTGGGGCTTCGGTAGCGCATGGCGCTGCCAGATGACGGCAGCAAGCCAGGGGGGACTTCATTTTGGGGGGGCAGACAGAAGGCGATGAGCAAAAGACCTCTCGGCATCACACCGACATGCTGATTCTTTCTGTGCGTCACCCCCCCATCCCGGGGGGCGACGCGCGAACCGAGAAATCTTATGATAGAAGCTCCGTGGAAGACGCTTTTTGGCCGTGCCGCTTGGGTTACGATATACTGCAAGATGGTTGTACTATATGATCGGGCTGGACGCATTCTTAGACCGTCTGAGGGCCTTGTGGTGCCCTTTAGGCCCGTCTTGGGGCCCCCTTGGACTTGAACAATCATGCGACAAGATGCTGAGAACCCCAGGGGGCACGCGAGAAACCCAAAGAGATTCGGCACTTTGGGATCCAGGCCCCTTAAGGACTCCTCAGGAGTGAGGATTGAGGCTTTTAGGATGAGGGAAAAGACCTCAAGGCACGTCCACTCGTTCGAAGAAGCGCGGTCGGCGTGCGCGAGTGGCCCGCATGGTATGAATTATCAGGGATCGTGCCCCCCCCGCACACTTACTAGGGCGTTCGAATGGTTCCAACATGCGCGCGCAACAGACCCGCTTGGTCGCATTTGGCGACAATATTTGAACTCTGATGTTTTTTCGGGAGAATTCGCAAGAGCGCGCGCGCAGACTTTTTGAAAAGCCGAATTGAAAAACCACATGGTTTAATCCCACCAGCCCTCTGGGCGTCGGTGGTTTAGGGAGTTTCCTCTTCCACCCCTCCTTCCCCTTCGGGGAGGGGTTTACCCCTCCCCCTCCCCCCTCCCCATGGACCTGGACAGGCGGTTTCGCGAGGTGTCGGAGCGTCCAAAACGGCCTCGGCGAGGAAGCCAAACTCATTGGTTCTACTATGGTTTTGGCATCGTTTTGGCCTCCTGAGGTGAGGACCCGAACTAGTGCCCCTCCCTCCTGTGATCGATCTTACCCCAAATGGCCCAACAATTGCCCCCAAAGCTCCCAAGGGTGCCCCAAGAGGGCCCCAAGAGGTGGCCAGGAAGCCCCAAGAGGCCCCCAGGATGCCCCCAAGAGGCTCCCAAGAGACCCCCAGGAGGCCCCAAGAAACCCGCCCAGAGGCACCCAAGATGCTCCAAGAGGCCTCGGCGAGAATGCCAAATCATTGATTGCACTAAGGTTTTAGCCACATGTTGGCCTCTTGGGGGGGGCACTGATTAAGATGACTCCAAGAGCGCCTGGGAGAGCCCAAGATGACCTCCAAGGTGGCTCAAGCTATTCCAAGATGTCTCATAATGGCTCCCACGATGCTCCAAGATGCCCCAAGACCGCTCCAAGACCGCTCCCAGAGCTCCCCCAGGTGGCCCCGAAGAGGCCCAAACCTGAGGAAATTCTATGTGTTTGGCTTTCTGGCCTTTTCGCTTCCGATGGCCATCCGAGGCCTCAAGATGGCTCCAAGATGGCCCAAGAGGGCTCCAAGAAAGGCTCCAGAGAGCGCCAAGACGGCCCCAAGAACGCCTAAGAGCGCTCCAAGAGCGCCCCAAGAGACGATGGTTTGGGCTCCCGAGGGGCAACGCTAACTAATGCTCGCTTCTTGTTTGATCGATGTCCCCCAAGATGGCCCCAAGAACGCTCCCAAGGCTCCCAAGAGCGCTTCAAGAGGGCCCCAAGAGGCGCCCAGGAGGCCCCAACAGGCGCCCAAGAGGCCTCCAAGATGCTCCAAAGAGGCCCCCAAGAGGCCCCAAGAAGCTCTCCGAGGCACCCAAGACGCTCCAAGAGGCCTCCACTGGGGGGACCCTTCCTCTGTGTGCTGCCCACTTCCCTAATCGAGGCAACTCCTCTGGGCATCGTTTCTGGATGGGCTGGTGGGGTTACGCGAAGCGTCTAGAATTTGTTTTCGGGACTCGATTCTGAAATCCTTACGAGCCTTTTGTTTTGCGTTGGAATTCTACATGGGCGTCCGACGACGCGCACGTGCGCACTCCGACCCTTTTTGTTGCAAGGGCTTCTTGCGAATTGATGATGTTTGATAAACGGGTGAAATCGCATTTTTGGCTATGGACGGGGATCATGGGGGGATCGATGCCGGTTTGGCTAGGATGGTATTTAGGATATGCGATGGGGCAGAGTCACGTGTAAGTTGTTCATCCCAAGGGGGGCTTCATAATCCCGGCCTCCTTGGGGTGGTAAATTCGCATTCCTTTTTTTGTCAAACAACAATATCCGTACACACGTATGCTAGCCAGCGTGAGCCCCACACTGCTTGTTTGTAGCAATATATGTGGTGATATCTACGTGGAGCCACCCATGTGGTGCAATGTTTACTGTGCTGCATATATGGCACAACATATAAGGTTCAATATAGGTGGAGCAATCTAAGTTGTGTAATCACTTGCCGAACTTGAAGTTGTCAACTCCACTGCTCGCGCAATCATCCCCCC
Organism: Prorocentrum cordatum; assembly: GCA_963575745.1. Taxonomy (NCBI): domain Eukaryota; class Dinophyceae; order Prorocentrales; family Prorocentraceae; genus Prorocentrum; species Prorocentrum cordatum. The sequence continues at coordinate 1,081,583 of CAUYUJ010018837.1, forward strand.
CACCCACCCGCAACTTGGTTTGACAATCTCTTAAGACCGTGACGGTGGGTATCAAATGGCACTTGACAACGACAGCGACGCCGACGACGACAGCGACAACGACGACGACGCCGCCGACAACGACTACGACGACACCGACGACGTCTCCAACGACTTCGACGACGCCGACAACGACGACGACGATGACACCGACGACGACGACGACGACGCCGACGACGACGACGACGATGACAACGACGACGACGATGACGACGCCGACGACGACGACAACGACGACACCGACGACGACGACGACGACGTCAACGACGCCGACGACGACGACGACGACGGCGGCGACGACGACGATGCCGACGTCGACGACGACGAAGACGACGACGACGCCGATGCCGACGACGACGACGAAGACGATGACGACGACGACGTCGCCAACGCAGACGACGACGAGGGAGGAGGGAGGACGACGACGGCGACAACGACGACAACGACGACAACGACGAGGGAGGAGGGAGACGGCGACGACGCGAACGACGAAGAAGGAGGAAGGACGGCGACGCCGACTACGAGAACGACGAGGGTGGAGGGAAGACGACGACGACAACGACGACGACGACGACGTCGACGAAATAGGAGGGACGGCGACGAGATGCCGACCACGGACGACGACGACGACGAGGGAGGAGGAGCAAGGATGACCACGGCGACAACGACGACGGAAACGACCACGACGCCAAAGAAGACGACGACGACGAACACGAGGAAAGACAGAGGACGACGTAGGCGACGACGACGACGACGCGGGAGGAGGGAGGACGGCGACGACGACGACGACGACGCAAGAACGCGCGCGCTCGCTTTTGTTGAAACTCCGTGTTGCGTAGCCTTGTGTTTTTGAAGTTTTTTGGGCACGATTTTGAAATCCTTCCGAAACCGATGGGTTTTGAAGGATTTCGGCATACGCGCGCGACGACGCGCGCGTCTGCACTTCGTCCCGTTTTTTTGCAGAGGATTCTCGCGACGGCACACGCGCAAGGGCGTTCGACAGATTTCGACATGCGTGCGCGCGAAGCCCGTTTGGTATTTGTTGTTAAAAAATTGAAAAACCGACGGTTTCCTTGTGAAGATTTCGCAAGAGCTCGTGCATAAGCTTTCTTAGCAAATCAGTGTTGCGAAACCATGTGTTTTTGTATGTTTTTTGTAGGGGGGAAACTCGATTGCGAAATCCTACGGGCACCGAAGGTTTTTGAATGATTTCGGCAGGCGCGCGCGACGACGCGCGTGTGTGCACTTCGTTTTTTCTGGTGCAAGGGATTCGTGAAAAAATGTTATGTTAGAAGAAAAGATGTCCCCGCGTATTGTTTTTTACAAGGGAACCTCAGAGGGGGTCGATACCAGCCCCCCTGGGATAGTGTAAGTTCATATTTAGGATGGACATGTGGTCAGGATCATATATTATTCACATACCCGAAAGGGGGGTGATAACGCCGGGGGGGGGAGGGGTAGAGTCTTTTCTTTTTTTAGGCAGGAGAATTCACATGCCGAACTTGAGGTTGTCAACCCCACTGCTCGCGCAATCATCCCACGCACCCACCCGCAACTTGGTTTGCAAAACCCATGCGGGAACGATTGCGATGAGTGCTGGGTGTTGGCTGGTACATCCTTGCGGCCGCGCGAGCCCGCACATCGTCGCGCGCGCAGCGGCCAGCTAGTTTGGCGCGACCGACGCGAACGCGGTGGCGCTGACCGCTCGGCGTACCCCACCGGGCATTTCAGTGCGAGTCGGCGACTTGGACTTTTGGCGCGAAGACGACGACGACGTCGCCAACGAAGACGACGACGTGGGCGGAGGGAGGACGACGACGGAAACAACGACGACAACGACGACAACGACGAGGGAGGAGGGAGGACGGCGACGACGCGAACGACGAAGAAGGAGGAAGGACGGCGACGCCGACGACGAGAACGACGAGGGAGGAGGTAAGACGACGACGACAACGACGACAACGACGACGACGACGCCGACGAAATAGAAGGGACGACGACGAGACGCCGACGACGGACGACGACGACGACGACGACGAGGGAGGAGGAGGAAGGACGACCACGGCGACAACGACGACGGAAACGAGCACGACGCCAAAGAGGACGACGACGACGACGAACACGAGGAAAGACAGAGGACGACTTAGGCGACGACGACGACGACGACGCGGGAGGAGGGAGGACGGCGACGACGACGACGACGACGCAAGAGCGCACGCGCACGCTTTTGTTGAAACTCCGTGTTGCGTAACCTTGTGTGTTTTGTATGTTTTTTGGACACACGCTTTTGACATCCTTCCGAAACCGATGGATTTTGAAGGATTTCGGCATACGCGCGCGACGACGCGCGCGTCTGCACTTCGTCTTTTTTTTTGCAGAGGATTCTCGCGACGGCACACGCGCAAGGGCGTTCAACAGATTTCGACATGCGCGTGCGAAGCCCGTTTGGTAGCATGTTGTAAAAATATTGAAAGACCTATGGTTTTTTTCTGAAGATTTCGCAAGAGCTCGCGCGTAAGCTGTTTTAGCAAATCAGTGTTCCGAAACCGTGTGTTTTTGCATGTTTTTGGGGTACTCGATTGCGAAATCCTTCCGGCACCGAAGGTTTTTGAAGGATTTCGGCATGCGCGCGCGACGATGCGCGCGTGCGCACTTCGTTTTTTTTTGTTTTTGTTGCACGGGATTCGCGAAAAAGTGCGATGCTAGAACAAAAGATGTCCCCGCGTATTGTTTTTTACAAGGGAACTTCGGGGGGGTCGATACCGGCCCCTCCGGGATATCGTAAATTCATTTTTAGGATGGACGTGTGGTCAGAACCATATATGATTTACATAGCCGAAGGGGGGCATAACGTTGGGGGGGGTATCGTCTATTGTCTTTTTAGTAATCACTTGCCGAACCTGAAGTTGTCAACTCCATGCTCGCGCAATCATCCCACCCACTCACCCGCAACTTGGTTTGCAAAATCTCTTAAGACCGTGACGGTGGGTACCAAATTGCACTTGGCAGCGACAGCGACGCCGACGAAAACAGCGACAACGACTACGACGACGCCGCCGACAACGACTACGACGACACCGACGACGTTTCAAACGACTTCGACGACGCCGACGACGACGGCGACGACGACGACGACACCGACGACGACGACGCCGACGCCGACGCCGACGACGACGACGACGATGGCAACGACAACGACGATGACGACGCCGACGCCGACGACGACGACGAAGACGTCGACGACGACGTCGCCAACGCAGACGGCGACGAGGCAGGAGGGAGGACGACGACGGCGACAACGACGACAACGACGACAACGACGAGGGAGGGAGGGAGACGGCGACGACGCGAACGACGAAGAAGAAGGAAGGACGGCGACGCCGACTACGACTACGACGAGGGAGGAGGGAAGACGCCGACGACGACGACGAAGATTACGACGACGTCGCCAACGAAGACGACGAGGGAGGAGGGAGGACGACGACGGCGACAAGCACGACGACGACAACGACGAGGGAGGAAGGAGGACGGCGACGACTCGAACGACGAAGAAGGAGGAAGGAAGGCGACGCCGACGACGACAACGACGAGGGAGGAGGGAAGACGACGACAACGACGACGACGACGACGGCGACGAAATAGGAGGGACGACGACGAGACGCCGACGACGGACGACGACGACGCGGGAGGAGGGAGGAAGAGGAAGGACGACCACGGCGACAACGACGACGGAAACGAGCACGACGCCAAAGAGAACGCCGACGACGAACACGAGGAAAGACAGAGGACGACGTAGACGACGACGACGACGCGGGAGGAGGGAGGACGGCGACGACGACGACGACGACGACGACGACGCAAGAGCGCGCGCGCTCGCTTTTGTTGAAAATCCGTGTTGCGAAACCATGTGTTTTTGTACGTTTTTTTGACACACGATTTTGAAATCCTTCCGAAACCGATGAGTTTTGACGGATTTCGGCATACGCGCGCGACGACGCGCGCGTCTGCACTTCGTCCTGTTTTTTTGCAGAGGATTCTCGCGACGGCACACGCGCAAGGGCGTTCAACAGATTTCGACATGCGCGCGCGAAGCCCGTTTGGTAGCATGTTGTAAAAATATTGAAAGACCTATGGTTTTTTCTGAAGAGTTCGCAAGAGCTCGCGCGTAAGCTGTTTTAGCAAATCAGTGTTCCGAAACCGTGTGTTTTTGCATGTTTTTGGGGTACTCGATTGCGAAATCCTTCCGGCACCGAAGGTTTTTGAAGGATTTCGGCATGCGCGCGCGAGGATGCGCGCGTGCGCACTTCGTTTTATTTTTTCGCACGGGATTCGCGAAAAAGTGCGATGCTAGAACAAAAGATGTCCCCGCGTATTGTTTTTTACAATGGAACTTCGGGGGGGTCGATACCGGCCCCTCTGGGCTTCGTAAATTCATTTTTAGGATGGACGTGTGGTCAGAACCATATATGATTTACATACCCGAAAGGGGGGGCGATAACGCCGAGGGGGGGGTAGAGTCCATTCTGTTTGTAGAAAGAATAAAGGAGAGTTCGCTTGCCGAACTTGAAGTTGTCAGCTCCACTGCTCGCGCAATCATCCCACCCACCCACCCGCGACTTGGTTTGCAAAATCTCTTCAGACCGTGACGGTGGGTACCAAATTGCACTTGGCAGCGACAGCGACGCCGACGACGACACCGACAACGACGACGACGCCGCCGACAACGACTACGACGGCACCGACGACGTCTCCAACGACTTCGACGACGCCGACAACGAGGGCGACGACGACGACGACACCGACGACGACAACGAGGACGCCGACGCCGACGACGACGACGATGACAACGACGACGACGATGACGACGCCGACGACGACGACAACGACGACACCGACGACGACGACGTCAACGACGCCGACGACGACGACGACGACGGCGGCGACGACGACGACGCCGACGTCGACGACGACGAAGACGACGACGACGCCGACGACCGACGACGACGACGAAGACGACGACGACGTCGCCAACGCAGACGACGACGAGGGAGGAGGGAGGACGACGACGGCGACAACGACGACAACGACGAGGGAGGAGGGAGGACGGCGACGACGCGAACGACGAAGAAGGAGGAAGGAAGGCGACGCCGACGACGACAACGACGAGGGAGGAGGGAAGACGACGACGATGACAACGACGACGACGACGACGACGACGACGGGCGACGAAATAGGAGGGACGACGACGAGACGCCGACGACGGACGACCACGACGACGAGGGAGGAGGAGGAAGGACGACCACGACGACAACGACGACGGAAACGACCACGACGCCAAAGAGGACGACGACGACGAACACGAGGAAAGACAGAGGACGACGTAGGCGACGACGACGACGACGACGCGGGAGGAGGGAGGACGGCGACGACGACGACGACGCAAGAGCGCGCGCGCACGCTTTTGTTGAAAATCCGTGTTGCGAAACCTTGTGTTTTTGTAGGACACACGATATTGAAATCCTTCCGGAACAAATGGGTTTTGACGGATTCCGGCATGCGCGCGCGACGACGCGCGCGTCTGCACTTCGTTCCATTTGTTGCAGAGGATTCTTGCGACGGCACACGCGCAAGGGCGTTCGATAGATTTCGATATGCGCGCGCGAAGCCCGCTTGGTAGCATTTTTTATACAAACAAAACTTGAAAAACCTTTGGCTTTCTTAAGATTTCGCAAGAGCTCGCGCGGAAGCTGTTTTAGCAAATCAGTTTTGCGAAACCCTGTGTGTTTGGATGTTTTTTTTTTTTTTTGAAACTCGATTGCGGAATCCTTCCGACACCGAAGGTTTTATGAAGGATTTCGGCATGCGCGCGCGACGACGCGCGCGTGCGCACTTCGCTTTTTTTGCAAGGGATTCGCGAAACAGGGCTATGTTAGAACAAAAGATGTCCCCGCGTATCGTTTTTTACAAGGGAACCTCAGGGTGGTCGATACCAGCACCCCAGGGATAGTGTAAATTCATATTTCGGATGGACATGTGGTCAGAATCATATATGATTTACATACCCGAAAGGGGAGGGATAACGCCAGGGGGGGGTAGAGTCTATTCTGTTTTTAGAGAGGAGAAGTGTTTTTTTTTTACCCATCATTTGACACATCCCACGCTCTTGCAAACATCCCACCCACCCACCCGCAACTTGGTTTGCAAAACCTCTTAAGATCGTGACGGTAAGTACCACGTGGCACTATGCAGCGACACCGGCGCCGACGACGATAACGACGTCGACGACGACGACGCCGACGACGACGAATACGACGACACCGACGACGTCTCCGACGACTTCAACGACGACGACAACGACGACGACGACGACGAAGACACCGACGAAGACGACGCCGACGACGACGATGACGCCGCCGACGACGACGACGACGCCGACGACGACGACGTCGACGACGCCGATGACGACGACGAAGACGACGACGACGGCGGCGACGACGCCGACGCCGACGTCGACGACGACGAAGACGACGACAAAGACGACGACGAAGCCGACGACGACGACGAAGACGACGACGACGTCGCCAACGAAGACGACGACGAGGGAGGAGGGAGGACGACGACGGCGACAACGACGACAACGACGACAACGACGAGGGAGGACGGAGGACGGCGACGACGCGAACGACGAAGAAGGAGGAAGGCAGGCGACGCCGACGACGACAACGACGAGGGAAGAGGGAAGCCGACGACGACGACGACGACGACAACGACGACGCCGACGACGACGGCGACGAAATAGGATGGACGACGACGAGACGCCGACGACGGACGACCACGAGGACGAGGGAGGAGGAGGAAGGACGACCACGGCGACAACGACGACGGAAACGACCACGAAGCCAAAGAGGACGACGACGACGAATACGAGGAAAGACAGAGGACGACGTAGGCGACGACGACGACGCGGGAGGAGGGAGGACGGCGACGACGACGATGACGACGACGACGCAAGAGCGCGCGCGCACGCTTTTGTTGAAAATCCGTGTTGCGTAACTTTGTGGTTTTGTAGGTTTTTTGGACACACGATTTTGAAACCCTTCCGAAACCTATGGCTTTTGACGGGTTTCGGCATGCGCGCGCGACGACGCGCGCGTCTGCACTTCGTCCCCTTTTTTTGCTGAGGATTCTCGCGACGGCGCACGCGCAAGGGCGTTCGACAGATTTCGACATGCGCGCGCGCGAAGCCCGTTTGGTAGCATGTTGTAAAAATATTGAAAGACTTATGGTTTTTTTCTGAAGATTTCGCAAGAGCTCGCGCGTAAGCTGTTTTAGCAAATCAATGTTCCGAAACCGTGTGTTTTTGCATGTTTTTGGGAAGCTCGATTGCGAAATCTTTCTGGCACCGAAGGTTTTTGAAGGATTTCGGCATGCGTCGTCCCATTTTTTCGCAAGGGATTCGTGAACAACAGATGTCCCCGCGTAGCGTTTTTTACAAGAGGACCTCAGGGGCGTCGATCCCGGCCCCTCGGGGATAGTGAAACTTCATATTTCGGGTGGACATGTGGTCAGAATCATATATGATTTACATACCCGGAAGGGGGGCGGAGAACGCCGGGGGGTGGGGTAGATTCTATTGTTTTTTAAAAAGGAGAATCCACTCTGCTGAACTTGAAGTCGTCATCTCCACTGCTCGCGCAAACATCCCACCCTCCCACCCGCAACTTATTTGGCAGAACTCATGATGCGTGGGACGGCGGCGCCACCGATGACGACATCGATGATAACATCCTCACTGCCGATGCTCGTCACGGTGAGTCGATGATGAAGGTGAGCATACCGGCGATACCCGCACGTGCGCGATGACAAGATGACGTCGGCAACGTCTGCGACAAGGACGAAGATGGCACCAGCGCGACGATGTTCAAGAGGGCGACGGCACGAACGAGAACGGCGCGAACGATGGCTAACACAGTGACGATGCTGATGTCCATCTGTCGATGAGGCAGGTGATCGCGGCGATGCTGACAAGGTTGAAAAAGGAAATCCGCGCGCGCGGAAGTTTAACAAATCAGTCCGACTGATCATGCGCGCGCGGCGGTGCGCGCACGTGGCCCGCGTGGTGTTTGTTGCATGGGATTCGCGGCCTCGGCGCATGACAGGTTTGTCGCGGGTGCGCCGCGCGGTGACATGAAATCGCTGGGTCGGGTAAAATTTTTAAGAATCTAACGGTTTTTGCCGGATTTTAGCATGAGCGCGCGGGCGGGAAATTTGCAAGAATTGTGTTGCAAAGCTTGTTAGGCGTTTTGTTTCAAAATGTTGTTTATGCTGAAATGATTGCAAACACATGTGCGTGTCGGTGCGATTTCGACGTGGACGCGCGCGCGATGGCTTTGTTGTATTTTGCGCTAAGGGTTTTTGATTTTCCATGGTTTTTGATCAACGAGCGCGCGCGCATCGTATTTCTTTTGCAGAGGATGGCGGGGGGGGGGGGCGATACCGGCCTGGCTGGGACAGCATGAATTCATGTTCAGGATGGACGATGGGGCAGAATCATATGCAAATTGCCATACGAAAAGGGGTGGCGTTAGCTCGGGGGATGGGGGGGGGGGCAGTCTATTACTCGCTTAGGAAGGAAAATGTACGTAGTGCCGTTTACGATATGCAATCCATGTTGCCCAACGCAGAAGGTGCAATCTACGCGGTGCAGTCTGCGAGGACAAATATGTACGTGGAGCATCCCATGACCCAGCCCGTGTTGTGCAAAATATACTATGCAAACCATGTGGGCTTGCTTGCGCTGCGACATATATATATATATACACATATGTTGCATTGTAGGTGATTTCAATTTATGTGGGGCCGTATATGTGCTGCAGTATATGTCGCGTGCGTTGCCGTGTGAGTGGTGCGACTTTCGTGGCCAAATACGTGCGGAACAGTTCTTGTTGGGCAACCCAATGCGTGCAGTATACGGCGCGCAACACCTGTTGCGCAGTCTATGTGACACGAGATATGTTGTGCAATCTATGTGGAACAACCTTTGTTGCCGCGACGAGGCGGGGACGCGTCGGGCGACGGGGCGGCGACGGCGGCCGCATAGCCGCCAGACCGAAGGCACGGCGCAGTCGACGGGCGGCGACGACGCGGCGAAGGGGCGCCGACGGCGAGCACATAGCCGTCAGACCGAAGACGCGGCCTAGACGACGGGCGGCGACGAGGTGGCGACGGGGCGGCGACGGCAAGAACATAGCCGCCAAACCGACGACACGGCCCAGGCGACGGGCGGCAGACATGCGGCGACGGGGCGGCGACGGCGAGTACATAGCCGTCAGACCGATGACACGGCCCAGGCGACGGGCGGCGACGAGGCGGCGACGGGGCGACGACGGCGAATACATGGCCGCCAGACCGAAAGCACGGCCCAGTTCCTCCGAGCACATGGAACAACCCCTACGTGCAAACATTGTTAGGGACATACATGCGTACACATACATATACACCGTGTAATCATACGTATATTATTATTTACAAATGTATATGTGTACATGTCTATGTTTATATGTGGTGCACAATATGTGGTGCAATCTATGTTGGTGGCGATGCGACTGCGACGGGGTGGCGGCGGCGGCAACATAGCCGCCAGACCGCCACCCAGGTCCAGACGACGGACAATGACGAGGCGGCAGCTGGCTGGCGACGGCGGCAGCATAGCCACCACGCCGCCACCCAAGCCCAGACGACGGGAGGCGACGAGACAGCGACAGCGAGCACGGAACCGCCAGACCGACATTCAGGACCAGACGACGGGCGGCGACGGGGCGGCGACGGCGAGCATGGAGCCGCCAAGCCGACAGTCTGAGCAAGTTCTTTAGAAGAGAAGTAAGTACCCTAAGTGCAAACACTTTTTGGGGAACGCAGAGTCCGCCACCGTCCTCCTGTCGGGGTTGATAATGCCCCCCCCCCCAGGCCGCTGGGTATGAGGCATGCGAGCGCTGAAGGAGCAGCTCCCCCCGAAGTCTGGGAAGGTCTCCCCCCTCCCCCCCTCCTCCTCCGCCGCAAAAAATATACACGTTGACACCCTCCAGTGGATTTTCCTGGGCTTCGGGGGGAAAGATGGCGGTATATAAACCACCACTGCGAGCAAGCGACTCTATACTCCGCCGCCCTCCTTGAAGGTACATGCAAAATCTGTCGGAGGGTGTCTGTGTATGTATTTTCGTGGCGTGCCTTCTCCCGTTTTTCTCTGTGGGTGCGCGGGGCAGCGGCGGCGGCGCGGGCCGCCCCCGAGGAGGCGGCCGCCGGCCGCGCTGCGGAGCTGGCGACCGGAGACCAGCTGGCCATGATGGCCGCGATGGCGGTGGAGCTGGAGGAGACCCGCGGGTCTCGGCCACGCGCAGAGGGGGGTATGGGGGGAGGGGGAGGCTCCTTAGAAGCACCCCTGCTTCTGAGTAGAAGGCGCGGGCTTTGCCTGTAGATGTTACGCCCGCGCCTTCTAAGAAGCCTTCCCCCCTCTCCCAGTAATTACCCCCTTGTGCGCGCCGCCAACGGTCGTCGTCCCGGCCAGCTGAGCGACGCAACAAAAATGTGCGGGGTCGGCGCCGCCGACATTCGCGCGTAAGCTTCTCGCGCAAGGTTGCGCGTGAGAAGCGCCCTTGCTTCCAGTGTCGCGTGCCGCGCTGGCGGCCTTGTAAGCCGTGGCGTAAGGTGGCGATGTCATCTTGCGTAAGGTACCTTTCTTTTTCGTCGCTCAGCTGGCGCAGCTTGTCTTCGCTGGTTTCCATGCTTCCTCGCCGCGCGTCAGCAGAGCGTCGCTCTGCCAATGGGAGCACAGGTAGTCCATGAATCCGGGGCGAATGGCTGCGGGCTGAGTAGCAGAGCCGCATTCAGCTAACGCGCGCCAAGGAAGCGTTCCAGGAAAGCGCGTGGTGTGAGGCTTTGGGGGCTCGTAGAGTGGGGTGATCGCAAGAATGGATGAGGGAACAAACCCGGCTGGATACGATGTGGCTGGTTAGAGTGATGTTCCTCTCACCTCTGCTCTTGTCCCACCATTCTACCCCTCCAATTGTTTCCAGCCGTGAACTTTCAGATTCTCCCCCGACTTGTTCCTGCGATTTTTCCCGCGGGTCCCCCGGACTTCCCGGGATCTCCTGCCGCAGTGAAGACCTTTGAGCCAACGGGCCATCTTCGTCGGAGCCGCCGTCGTCGTCGTCTGATTGAGGGTTCTGGGAGTCCTGCCCTATGTTCTGGCCTCTGGGGAGTTCCCTGGACTTCCGGAGAGTCGCGCTCCAGGGCAGGAGCGCCACCGGGCGGTGCTGTTTCAACGTCCAACAAGGTAAGCCCACCGGCAGAGGGAAGCGAGGGAGCGGACAGCGACCATCGAGCGGCGCAGTGCGGAAGGGTTGGTCGGTGGCCGCGGGTCTTTCCGGGTGGCCGGCGGCATCGGCAGAGGGCCCAGTCGGAATTCTTCAAATGGGCCAACCAAACATGTGAATAGTAAGGGGGGAGTCAATGATTGTTGGGCTTACGCCACACCGCCGACCCCTTGGGGGGGAGAAGTGGTGCGTCGCTGGGTGTGTTTTGGGGGCTTATGTGGGCTCCTCCAGGGGTGTTCGGATGGTTGGGTGCGTTCATGAGCGAGAGAGTGGGGGGGATCATACTTTTGTGAGTGGAGTGTGTGGAGTTTATCGGCAGTCGCGCGGCATTTTGCGTGATCGCATTTTGTTCAGGTGCCGTCATAGGGCCTGTTCGCACGGTCTCGGTAGCCTCTTGGGCCGCACTGCACAGGAAGAAGAGGCCCCCCCTCTTCTTCCCCATCCCCACCTGGGTACGCCTATTACTTCCTCTTTCCCGCCTCTATCATCTGCATTCCCATCGTCGTCATCTTGGCTCCTCCTCCCCGTACCACTGCCTCCTCGTCCCGTTCGCTCTATGCTCTTGTTTTTGTCCTGCCCTTCCTCCTGTCCGTCGCACGTTCCACGTTTCCAAACTTTTTTCTGTTTCGTGTATGTATGGATGTTGCAGAGCAAGCGGAGGACGGGGGGGGGTCACGGCAGCGGTGGGATGTATCATCGTGCGTGTATGTGTAGGTGCATTCATAAGTGCATCCTTCGCAGTACCCCCAGCCCGTCTTTGTGGTAAGCAACACAAGCGTCGGTTTCGAAACATATGTTAATATAGGTGGGCATGGTCCCGCCGCTTCCGCGCAATATGTTGGGACCCAGGATAGATGGAACCTGAGTTTTCGCGATGGATGTGGTAGGGCTATTATGCATTCAGGCTGGTCGGGGGGGGCTTCTGTGGAGCCCTTTTGGTGGTCCTTGGGATCTCGCCGCCTTGCCGCGACTGGGTCGTGGTTCAGAGACCTTTGGGCTGTGCGTTAAGATCATGAGGGAAGCCTCTCGGAGACGTCTGGGAGACAGTTTGGAGGCCTCTGGGGGATTGACTTTTGGCCTCTTGGGCCCTCTCCCGGGCGTCGTGGGTGCGTCTTGGGGGGCTCTTGGGGCCCCTCGGGGAGCCTTTGGGGTTTCCAGAAAGGTTTTTGGGGGGCGGAGAGCTAGAATTTTCAGTTCGTGGTCCCCTTCCTGGGCCTTTCTTGCAGCCTTCTTGGGGCGCTATGATGCTGCGTTGAAGCTCTCTTGGGCCGTCTTGGGGCCATCGTGGGCTGTCTAGGGGCCCGCTTGGGGGCCTCTTGAGTCGTCTGGAGATGGTGTTGGGGGCTGCGTGCGCCGTCTTCAAGCGCCGGGAACCCGAGAAGGCTGGAAGGCCAAAAGCCTTCGAAGTATGAATGATAATCAGCAATTTTTTTGGGGGTGGGGGTCCTCTTGGGAAGCCTCTTCGAGGCCTCTTGGGGCGTCATGGAGGCATCCTGGGCAGTCTATAGAAGCCATCTTGGGCGTCTTGGAACATTGATTCTGCGACTCGGGACCTTCTTGGACCGTCTTGGAGACGTCTTTGGGTCCTCCTGGCCCGTCTTGAGGCCGTCGATCCCACCCTGGCAGGATTGCTGGAGAGAAGTACCCCCCCTGGCCGGCCCCTGGCCGGCCCGGTCGGCCCGGGTAGACCCCCCCCCCTGCAAATCGACCGGATCCGGCTCCCGGGGGAGGGGTTGGGGGAGGGGGAAGCATCTCACACGCCGATGAAGCCCAAGGGGTCGGCGCATTCTGGCCTCCTGAGGTCCTCTTGGAGTCCTCTTGGGGCGTCTTGGGGGCCATCTTGGGCAATCTGTGGGCCATCTTGGACCATCTTGGATGCATGTCGGGCCGCTTTGGAGACACATTGATGCCATCTGGAGCTCTCCTGAGGATCGTGGAGACGTTGTTTTCTGGTGCTTCCATTTCTTGCGGGTCCTTCCGGGTGGCCGGCGGGAAGGGCCGAAGGCCCCCGGGAACTTTTCAAAAAGAACCAACAATTGCCTAACATTTGGCACGCCGTGCACCCCTGTGGCAAGCCACAGTGGGCGGCGGATCGAAGACGCCTACGGCGAATCACCGCCGCCCCCTGCTTTTTTGGAAGCGCCTGCGTGGCCGAAAGTTGTGCTTGAGCTTGGCCAAGCTATCGGGCCACGCGTTCCCCGAGTGGGTTGCGAAAGCTTTCGGGGAACACGGAGTCGGGCAAGCTATGGGACCAGGTGGTTTCCGAGCTTTCGGGTTTCTTTGGGACGTCTTGGAGGGCTCTTGGGCCGTCTTGGAGGCCTCTGGCGGGCCTTTTGGGCAGTCTCAGGCTATCTTCAGGCCATTTGGGGCCATCTTGGGTGCACCTTGGGGCCATCTTCGCCGTCTTGGAGGCCTTCTTGGCCTTCTTGGAGGCATCTTTGGGGCCATCTTCGCCATCTTGGAGGATATCTTGGGCGTCTTGGAGGCCTCTTGGGCCGTCTTTGGGCCCTCTTTGGGCCATCTTGAGGGCCTCTTGGATCGTCCTGGGGCCATCTTGGAGGCTTCTTGGGCACTCTTGGGGCGATCTTGATGAGCTCTTGGGCTGTCTTGGGCCGTCGGAAGGCCGAAAAGGAGCAAAAGCCAAAATCCTTCAACAACCTACGGACCATCAATGATGGTTGCCCTTTCGGGCCTTCCTGGAGGACGTCTTGGAGGCCTCTTGGGGGCCTTTTGGCCAGTCTTAGGCCATCTTGGAGTCATCTTGGGCCGTCTTGGAGGACTCTTGGGCCGTCTTGGAGGCATCTTGGACCCTCTTGGACCGTCTTGGAAGCCATCTTGGACCACCACCTTAGGCGGACTTGGAACCCGTCTTGGGCCGCCTTGCCCGTCTTGGAGGCATCTTGGAGTCCATGTGGGGCCTTCTTGGGCATGAACGGCATTGACATGTGCAGGTTGGGGTCTCTTCGGGTGGCCGGCGGGACGGGCCGAAGCCCTAGTGAGATTTCTAAAAGAACCAAAACCGTCTAGGATCTAACACGCCAGGCACCCCTGTGATGAATCGACAGGGGGCGGCGGATCGAAGACGCCTACGGCGAATCACCGCCGCCCCCTGCCCCTTGGAAGCGCCTCTGTGGCCGACAGCTGGGCCAGAGCTTGGCCAAGCTATCGGGCCAGTTGTTCCTCGAGTCGGTTTGGAAAGACTTCGGGGAACGCGTGGGGGAGCAAGAAGAGGAGGAGGGGGAGGATGAGGAAATCAAGGGAGGAGGAGGAGGCCTCTTGGGCGCCTCGTGGGGCACTCTTGGGGCCTCCTGGGAGCTTCCTGTGGCCCCTTGGATGGTTTTGGGGGGCCTTTGGGGGCTTCTTGGGGGCCTCTTTGGCCGTCTTAGGGCGTTCGTGGCATCTTGGGCCAACGTGGCCATCTTGGAGACCACATGGGGCCATCTTGAGCGAACAAATCTGAGAATTCTGGGCCTTCCGGGTGGCCGGCGGGACGGGCCGAAGCCCCAGGGGGAGTTCTATTGGAAAAAGAACCCAAACCAAAACCGCAATAATTCGGCACGCCAGGCACCCCTGCGATGAATCGACAGGGGGCGGCGGATCGAAGACGCCTACGGCGAATCACCGCCAACCCCTGCCTTTTTGGAACCGCCTATGTGGCCGAACGTCGAGGCGAGACCTGCCAAGCTATCGGACCATGTGTTTCCCGAATCGGTTTGGAAAGCCTTCGGGGAACACGTGGGCATCTTGAAGGTCATCTTGGCCGCTTGGAGGCCATTTTGACCCTTTCGGGCCGTCTTGGAGGACGTCTTGAAGGGCTCTTGGGCCGTCCTGGAGGCCATCTTGAGCGTCTTGGAGGCCTCTTGGGCCGTCTTGGGGGCCTCTTGGTGCCGTCTTGGGCCTCTCGGGCGATTTTTGGAAGCATTTGGGCCGTCTCGGCTCGGGCCGTCAGAAGGCCGAAACAAAGCAAATGCCACAATCCTTCAATCCTTCAAAAAATCATGAGAAATTCATGATTTATGCATTTTCGGGCCTTTCTGGAGGCCCTCTTGGAGGCCTCTTGGGCCGTCTTGGGCCATCTTAGTGCCATCTTCGGCCGTCTTGGTGGGCCCCTGGCCCGTCCGACGCCGTCGGAAGCCATTTGGGGGGCCTCTCTGAGCCGACTTGGGGCCCTCTTGGAATGCTCCAGGGCCGTCTTGGAGGCCATCTTGGGCGTCTTAGAAGCCTTCTGGGCCGTCTTGGGGGCCTTTTGGGGCCGTCTTGGGGGACTCTTGGGCAGTCCTGAGGCCATCTTGGAGGCCTCTTGGGCGCTGTGGGGGCGATCTTGGGGGCCACTTGGGCCGTCTTGGGTCGTCGGAAAGCCGAGAAGAAGCGAATGCCGAAATCCTTGAACAACCAAAGGGAAATCAATGATTTTGGCCTCTTCGGGCCCTCCTGGAGGACCTCTTGGAGGCCTCTTGGGCCGTCTTGGAGGCCTCTGGGGTACCTCTTGCGCCGTCTTGGACTCTCTTGGGCCGTCTTGGAGGCCGTTGGGGAGGCTTTTCGGGGGCCTCTTGGAGGCAATGTTGGAGCTTATTGTGCCTCTTGGAGGCTTCTTGGTGGGAGCCTCTGGGGGGCTCTTGGGGGCTGGCTGGCGGTCTGAGGTGTCATCTTCGGAGAAAGGGCTCGACATGTCAGATCGGGTTCCCCCTCTTGGAGCCCTCGTGGGAGTCTCCTGGGCCTCTTGGGGGGCCTATTGGGCAGCCGTGGGGTGGGGCCCTCTTGAGCCGATTTGGAGCCATCTAGGGCTGTATTGGGACGGCCTTGGGGGCTTCTTGGGCCGTCTTGGAGCGTTAGAAGCCCGAAAAGGTGAGAACGCCAACATCGTTCAAATACTGTTCATGAGAATCCATGAACGTTGCCTATGCGGGCCCTCTTGGGCGTGCTCTTGGAGCTCTCTTGGAGCGTGGTGGGGGGCTCTTAGGCAGTCGGGCCATCTCAGGGCGCTCTGGGGTCGCGTCGGGGCTTTCTTGGACCCTCTTCGGGCTTTCCGGGGAATCTCTTGGGCCTTCTAGGGGCTCTCCGGCCTTGGGAAGGATCGCGCAACACGCTCCAGGAGCGCCCTAGAACGCCCGTAAATTCCGCAAGACCAGGGGGATCGGGGCTTGTCTGGATTGTTTAAACTTTTTGAGGACTGGAAATTGTATGAGCCTTGGGGCAGTCCACTACGTGCTGAAGGCACGGTGGCGGATATTCGCGAATGCACCCATATTTCGTTGTGGAACCCTACAACTCCCAGGACACGCCACCACATCTCTACTTCTCTGTGTCTGTGCCCCCCGTGTGGGCTAGTTCGCATCTTCATAGGCCGAAGAAGAACAGATGCTGCAGTAACACAAAGTAAGCGTTCGGGGTCCGCGTGGACTTCTTGGGCCGGCGTTTAGCCCACATCCCCTGCGCGAGGCGCGGCCAGCGCCAGCGGCGCCGCCAAAGGGGGGCCAGCACCGACCCGAGAAACCCGCGTGGGCCCCCGATCGCTGCTGTGCACGCCGTCTTGACTCTCTCCTCGCGGAGCTGCTGTCTGACGGGCCTCCCCGGGACGCCTCGCGCGAGGGCCTCGCCCTGGCGGCGCGGCCTGCCGCTCTCGGCCCAGCCAAGCGCGCGGCAGCCGTCTAAGCACGGCACGGGCGCGAGGCTCGGGATCGCCGCGCCGCGCCCGCCGTCCAGCGGCCGCCCCCCCCCCCCTGGGCGCGGGCCACCGGCGGCCATGCCGGCGGCGGTGGCTGGGGCGCACGCAAACCAGGGGTCAGCGCCGACGGGGGTTCGCCCGATGCCCTCTGCACCCCTGCTGGCTGGCCCGGGCCTGCCGAATGCTCCTGCGGAAGGGCGGCCTGAAGCACTCACTCCGCGCGAAGACGCGAAGCGTTTCCAGCGCGAGGGTGATAGCGAAGGTGGTGGATGCGATGCTCCGCTTGGCTCCTCGGTCGCTCTCGTCCTCTTCCGCTTTGCCCGCGTGTTTCTAGACACCAGGGAATCCAAGTGGGGCCGGCCCCGCCTCCACTCCGCCGACTTGGGCATCGGGACTGCAGTGGAAACCCGTGCCAAGGAAGACCCTGCTTGCCGCCAATATGTGCTGGGATTCTTGGGTTTCGATGCTTTTGCTATGGAAGCGTGACGTTCCTACACCAAAAATGGAACGGACGTGCTGGGGTCTCAGGGTTGGGTTTCTTGTGGAAGTTTCTTGTGGCCGAGCTCCTGCCGTCGGCCAGCCCGGGCTCGCGACGTGCGGCCCTGGCCGACCCGGGTCGGCGCTGACCCCGAGGCGGCGAAGCCCAAGCCGAAGGCGAAGGCGAAGGCCAAGCTCAAGCCAAAGGGTCGAAGCGCGGCCGGCCTCGAGGACGGGGAGGGTGCCGGCCCAGGCCCACGGGCGCCGTTTCGTCTTTTCGTGGCGTGGGCCCCTCTTGGAGCTCTCGACCCCCATTCCCGGAGCAGGTTTTCCGCCGCGTGTGCGCTGCCGATTGCATCGGGGCCGAAGAAAAGCAGCCAGAGGCCGAATCTGCACGGACAGAAGCAGCCACTCCTGGCTCTTTCGCCCCTGAGAACAATTGTCTGGAAGGGATGCCCGGCGGCATCGAGCAGCCCGTCGTGTGTGGCATAACCTCTCCGGTGCAACGTTTCCTCGTGGGGCGGCGACCTGAAGCAAACAAATGTCTGTAAGGGTCCTTTTTCTTAGGCCGGGTGGCAGCGAGCTCAGGTCGGGAATTGGTGGCCCGCGGTCTCCTCCCGTGTTCTCTCCCGTACGGTCTCCAGCCTGGTCTCGCGTACGATCTCCCAAACGGTCTCCCGTATGGTCGCCCGTTTGGTCTCCATTTGTGGTCTCCCGTGTGGGTCACGTCTCCCGCATGGCCTCCCGCACGGTTTCCTCTCTGGGCTCTCGCGTGGTCTCCCGCACGGTTTCCCTGTCTCTCCTCACGGGGAGCCTTGCGGGAGATGTTAGAGGAGACAATCCAGGAAACCGTTTCCTGGATGGTCTCCTCTATGATCTCCCATAGGTTTTCCCGTGGATATGAAACCCCGTACACGCAGTCTTCCATACCGCATGTTTTATGGATTGCTGAATGTTTTTTTAGGTCTGCCATATGATCTCCCGTATGCTCTGTTTGATGGTCTCCCGTTTTGTCTCCCGCATGATGTTCCGTATTGTCTTTTTCCCAACCCTCCTTGGTTGGGTATTCGTTTTGAATAGAGCAGTGTGGTCGCGTCTCCTCCCGCCTCCCTCCTGCCTCCTGCCTGCCTCCTCCTTCTGTCTTGCCTGCGGGGGGCTGCGATCTGTGAAACTGTCGCCACTTTCGAGGCCTGCTGGGGGGCCCAGCACAGTGAGGGCCACGGGCGGATTCAAATTAGACCTCGCCATCCCTGGGGGGCTGCGATCTGCGAAACTGTCGCCATTTTCGAGGCCTGCTGGGGGGCCCAGCACAGTGAGGGCCACGCGCGGATTCAAATTAGACCTCGCCATCCCTGGGGGGCTGCGATCTGCGAAACTGTCGCCATTTTCGAGGCCTGCTGGGGGGCCCAGCACAGTGAGGGCCACGTTCAAATTAGACCTCGCCATCCCTGGGGGGCTGCGATCTGCGAAACTGTCGCCATTTTCGAGGCCTGCTGGGGGGCCCAGCACAGTGAGGGCCACGCGCGGATTCAAATTAGACCTCGCCATCCCTGGGGGGCTGCGATCTGCGAAACTGTCGCCATTTTCGAGGCCTGCTGGGGGGCCCAGCACAGTGAGGGCCACGCGCAGATTCAAATTAGACCTCGCCATCCCTGGGGGGCTGCGATCTGCGAAACTGTCGCCATTTTCGAGGCCTGCTGGGGGGCCCAGCACAGTGAGGGCCACGCGCGGATTCAAATTAGACCTCGCCATCCCTGGGGGGCTGCGATCTGCGAAACTGTCGCCATTTTCGAGGGCTGGGGGGCCCAGCACAGTGAGGAAACTGTCGCCATTTTCGAAGCTTTCCCTCGCCATCCCTGGGGGGCTGCGATCTGCGAAACTGTCGCCATTTTCGAGGCCTGCTGGGGGGCCCAGCACAGTGAGGGCCACGCGCGGATTCAAATTAGACCTCGCCATCCCTGGGGGGCTGCGATCTGCGAAACTGTCGCCATTTTCGAGGCCTGCTGGGGGGCCCAGCACAGTGAGGGCCACGCGCAGATTCAAATTAGACCTCGCCATCCCTGGGGGGCTGCGATCTGCGAAACTGTCGCCATTTCGAGGCCTGCTGGGGGGCCCAGCACAGTGAGGGCCACGCGCGGATTCAAATTAGACCTCGCCATCCCTGGGGGGCTGCGATCTGCGAAACTGCCGCCATTTTCGAGGCCTGCTGGGGGGCCCAGCACAGTGAGGGCCACGGGCAGATTCAAATGAGACCTCGCCATCCCTGCGGGGCTGCGATCTGTGAACCTGTCGCCACTTTCGAGGCCTGCTGTGATCCCCGTTTTCGAAGTGGCTAGGAGTGCTCAGGAATTGTAAATCATCAGCTTTATCAAGCCCTTTTCCTGTAGCCAGTGTCCTGCGAGTCTCCCGAATTCCGTCTGCAGACATATGTAACCCTCGCTCCGTCATCGCCCCCTTATAAAGTATCCTAAACTATTTGCGCCCCGCTTTTGCGCAGGGGTTGGGTACGTCGCCAGGGTAATTTTATGGCTTCCCGTGCAGAATTCTTTGTGGTGTCCCATGGTATCCCTTGCGTGTTCCCTTTATGGTCTCCCGTATGGTCTCTCTCTCTCTCTCGCGGTCTCCTTTTCTGGTCTCCCGTTATGGTCTCCCGTACGCTCCCCCGTATGGCCTCCCGCATGGTTTCCCGTGTGTTCTCTTGAGTGGTCTCCTGTATGATATTTTGGGTGGTTTCTTGGACGGTCTCGCAGATGACCTCCTTCATGTCCAGTGCTGTATACTATCTTCACTCTTTGATTACGGTCGGACCTAGGTCTCAGGATCTAGGGCGGTTCGGCGAGGGTACCCTAGTGACTAGTGTTCTTCGCGGTTGTTGGAAGCTCTTGTGCATTTTTAGGGCGGTGTGCCCTCGGACGTGCTGTGTGTGTTGGCCGGCGGAGGGTCTGAAGGGTGTTCTTCTGTCCGAGGTCCGAGGAGGAGGAGAAGGAGGAGGAGGAGGAGGAGTAGTTACGTATTTCTGGTTCATGGCCTTCGGCCGCCAGAACGTATTGCTTCCACGGCACCCAGAGGTCCCAGTAGGTAGCTGGCGGCTCGCCCCTGCCTGCCACGTTAGGATGTGAAGCGGGGGGCAAGAGCTCTTGCGTGCGGGCTTCGGTCGGTCGCCTGGCCTGGGCTCGTCTCGGGGATCCGGCGAGGCAGGAGGACGGACGAGGAGGACTCCTCCTGCATCCCCTCCTCCCTGCCTGGTTTTCGCGGCCTTGCTGTCTGGCCCTCGATCGTTGTTGCCCCTCTGTTCTCCTCTCTCTGAGGACTGCGGCCTCTAGGACCAGGGACGCATCCAACCCTTGAACCTGGAATCCCTCCTCCCTCTCCTCGCCCTCCACTCCCGAGAAGCTTGAGGAGGAGACGAGCGAGGAGGACGAGGGAAAGGACGAGGAGGCCCGAGGAGGATGAGGAAGTGATGCCGAAATTCGGAAGAGGGGTTGGGCCCCATGACCCGCCGCCCTCCTTCACACCCTCCTTCCCACACCCCCTGTCTCACATGTCTTCGGCTGCACGCTTCGAGAAGCGACCTCAGAGGGCAGCAGGCCCACTCTGTGCTGTCGTGACGGTGGGGAACAATTGAAGGGGACTGTTTGTGACCTTGGCTAGTTCGCCACCTCCACCGCGCTGGTTCCCCGCGTCGCGCCAGCGTCCATCGGGACAAATTGCCTCCTCCCTCGATCTCTGGACAGGACAGCACAGGTCCTTTACTGCTGAAGGAGCAGCATGACTTGTGCATGGAGCTGTTCGCTCTATCCTCAGATCGCTCCGAACGCATGCCTTGATCCTTGCTCGAACACGAGATCTGCATATGATCGGCGTTTTGGGAGCACATGCAATGTTCAGACAATCGTTCGTGCTCCGCATGCGAAGGTGGCGCTCGTATGCCAAGTGCTATTCGAATGGCCTCGGGTCTGGGCCGCCAATCCGGGGCGCCTCTGGTGTTTGAGGGCCGCCACCGCATGGCGAGGAGCGAAGAGGCTTGAGGTTAGAGGTGGTCGGAGGTCTTCGCTGATTCTTAGTTCAGTGCTTTCGCTTCCGATCAATACCAAGTCAAACCATGCACCTCTGGCTTGGCAGCGCGCGAGGCGGCGCCTCTTGGGGTCTCTTGGTAGCCTTTTGGGGGCTTCGTGGAGGCCTCTCGGGGTCTCTTGGGGACCTCTCGGGGTCTTCTTGGGGGCCTCTTGGAAGTTTCTTGTGGCCTCATGGGGGCGCCTCGGGAGCCTCTTGGGGGCTTTGGGGGTCGCCTTGGGGAGAAGGGCTCGAAGGGTCAGTCCCAGCTTCTACTTGGAGCCGTCTTGGGGGTCTCTTGGGGTCGTCTTGGGGGCCGCCTTTGCCATCTCGCGGCCCTCCCTATTGAGGGTCTCTTGGGCTGTCTAGGGACGGTATTGGGGGCCTCTTGGACCGTCTTGGACGCCCTTGAGACCAAACAGCCGATGTTGCTAAACCCATGGGCCGTCTCGTGCACCTCTTGGACAGTCTTGGTGGCCTCCTGGGCCCCTTTGGGCGCGGAGGGTGGTGTTCAGCAGGGCGGCACGCCTAGCCTCAGGACGACTTCTGGGGGACAACAAAACCCTTGAGGAAGGTTTGCAAGGGAAAACCCCGCGAACCGCGCCAAAATAAACTCTTGAGGGGGGCGTCCTGGAACAGCCTTCCACCCCTTATAACTCCCAGAAGAACCCCTCAGGGGGGTTCCAGGGGGAACACCCCACCAACCCCTCCAGAAACCTCTCCTGGGGAGGGTTCCCAGGGAAAACACCCTAACCCTTACAATAATAAAAGTCCTTAGGAGCTTCCAGGCGAGAACTCCCTCAACAAAACCCTCCTGCGAGAGGGCTCCGGGGGGGGAAACCGCCCCAAACATCCTGATCGGGCGGGTCTGGGCGGAAAACCAGTAAATTCCCCGAAGCCAACAACTCGTGAGGGGGGTTCTAGAGGATAAAGACCCTCCTCCCCCCCCTCTCAACAAGAACTTGAAGAGGTGAGGGGACCGGGGGGAACGCGCCTCTTACCCCCCCCCAGGCCCCCCTCTGAGGGGGCGGCCAGAGGAAAACACCCCCTAACCCCCCGCCCCGCTCCGCTTCGAGAGGGGGGGGTCGGGCAATCCCTCCTAACCCCCCCAGAACTCCGCCCTGAGGAAGGGTTCTGAGGGGAAACTTGTTCACTCCACTGGAGAACCCACTCTGAGGGGGTGGTCCAGGAACAAGCCCCCCCCCCTAGCTCTCCCCCCCTGACCCCGCTAAAAACCCTCTTTGAGGAGGGGGGTTAAGCAAAACCCCCCTGAGGGGGGTTCAAGGGGAGTTTTAGATTTTAGTTTGGTTTTCTATTTTGCGCCCTGGACTCCCCAACAACAACTTCCCCAGACCTTCCCAAAACTCCTGGGCCAGGGAAACCTTTCCCCTCCAAGTCCAACCCTGACGGGGGGTTCGGGGGGGTATTTTCCAAGGGGGGCTCGGGGAACTGCGACACCGCCCTCTTACAGCCTGAGTCGAGCCTCATTCAAGCTCGCACGCCAGATCGGCGGATTTGCATGATCTGGTCAAGGTTGTTTGGCAGAGCGCGCACGCGCCTGTGCTTGCAAAGTTCTAAGGCTCTCTCGGACAAGAACAACAATGGCACCATCGGTTTCACTGAGTTTCTGCAACATCATGGCCATATCCTCTCCCACGGTGCAGCCGCGTGCATGACTGGAACTCCAACAGGGGCAGACAAGCTGGAGAGCATGTTCCGTAGCCACGACTCTGATAACAGCGGCGGGTTGGACCAGGAAGAGTTCATCCACTATATGGAAGCAGTGTTCAGTGTGGTCGGCAAAAGCTCGTTCACTCAGCTATGTCAGGACCTTGTCAACGAGACTGTATCTGTTATCGAGGCCAGGAAGGCTGAATTCGACAGGATCGCGAGCGAGCGGCTTCTCGAACAGGCCCGGGGCGCTCACACTTATAAGCCACAGTTGCAGGAGAAGGCGCTAGCATTCTTAGATGCCAAGGCAGATCCAAATTTCCAGGATTCAACTGGGTCGCACATGCTTCTGTATGCAGCGGACAAGGCCGCATCAGACGAGCTGTTCATATTGAAGCTCCTACAGCATGGTGCCGACCCATCGCTCCACAACAAGGACATGGAGTGCGCGGCTTTTAAGGCGGCGAAGGTGCGAGACCTGGACGTCCTCAAGATATTGCTCATTCCGGAGCAACGTGGGGGCCCTGGCGCCAACGAGGCGGAGCACGCCGAGAGGTTGGCAGCGAGCAACAAGCTTGTCGCCGACGTCTCCTCGTGCTCGCCGCAGGAGGTACGAGACATTCTGAGCCGAAAGGCCAACGTCAACCACAGGCATGAGAACGGCTGGACGGCCCTCACGGCCGCCGTGTTCTGGGGCAGGCGGGACTGTCTCGAGGTGATGCTGAGCACGGTGCGCACGGCCTCGGGCTTGGGCAGGGGCGCCACGAGCGTGAACATGAACGTGCGTAATGCGAAGGGCCGCGCCGCGCTCCATATAGCGGCGCGCAAGGGGCAGGTGGGGGCGGCCGGGAACGCCCCCCCGAACCCAGCAGAGACGGGCGCGGGGGGGAAGGGTGGCGCCAGTCGGCGGACATCTCAGGGGGGAAGCGAGTCCTCCTCTTCACTTCTCCTCGCTCCCCCGCCGAGAAGGATGGCGCCAGGGGCCCGTATTTGTTTCAGAGCTGTCCGGCACCCAAAGTGCGAGAGAATCCAGTTGCCCGAGGTGGATCTCATCCCCGTGCTGATAAAAGCGAAGGCCGACCCGGACCTCCAGGACAGCATCCAAAGCCCAGCGGGGGAACATTGCGGATAGGGACGCGCAGGCATTTGGAAGATTGTTCGGTCCCCTAAATGAGGGACTTCGTGGGGGCTCTTCTGTTTCAGAATATCCTGGAACTTCTCCTCGAAGACCTGTTTGGAGCAAGCTCGCAGAAACACGCTGAGAGCTAGTAGGAACAATTTCTTGGGGCTCGTAGGTCTCTCTGTTCGTTCTTCTTTAAACATACTGCGAAGGCCGTACGGCCGAGGCTGCCGACCCTGAAGGCGGGGCCTTCCCTGGGCCCCCCGCTGGCGACCCACCCTGGAAACACGGGGGGGGGCGGTATGAGTCGGTATTCCCCCCCCATCCCCCTCGTATCCCTCGTATCCCCCCTCGTATCCCTCGTATCCCTCGTATCCCTCGTATCCCTCGTATCCCTCCCTCGTATCCCTCGTATCCCCCTCGTATCCCTCGTCGGGACACCCGGGACCACCCCTCGCATCCCCCCCCCCATCCCCCCCCCCCGGGAATGGAAGGAAGAAAGGGAAGGGGTTTCCTTTCGACTTGACGACGGCGTCCCTGTTCCTTGTTCCTCCATGTCCTGGGGACTGGCGACGACGACGACGACGACGACCAGGACCAGGACCACGACCACGACTACGACGACGACGGCGACGGCAACGACGACGACGACGACAGCGTCTTCCACACGCCGAAGGGTCGGCGGATTTCTGCGAGTCTCCAGATGTTTGGCTCACACTGGGGTGCCGTTGGCAATCCACCATAGAAGTCCAGGAGCACCTCCCGTGTCGCTCTCTGGATCTCTTGCCCAGCTCATTGTTTCGTTGCGGGTTCCCGCAGGACACCGACGGGTGGACGGCACTACACCACGCCATCTTCAATGGACAGAACCCGTGCGTGGAAGAGCTTATACGATGCTCCGCTACCCTTGTGATCCAAGGCATAAACGGTCTGACTCCTTACATGGTCACCAGGATGCCGGAGTCGGCAGGCAAGCTGTCTGAGAAAATCCAAAAGCAACTCGAGCCCTCAGAGGAAATTAGTTTCGCCAAGGGTATCGTTCCAGTGTTAAAGGACGAAGGGCTGACGCTCTTCGGCAAGCTGCAGGCACTCCTCGACATCCGGAGCGTGAATCAGGGGGCGCAGAATTTGCGCATGCACGAGCAGTTCTTCGATCCCACCTCTGGACCGAACAAGGTGCGCTTGACGAAAATATTTGAAGCGCTTGCGTCCCCGCTGATCCAGCGCATGTGCTCGGGATGGACAGACTTAGAGGAGCCTGCCCCGAACATGAGCGAAGACATTGTGCAGGAACGCCTGCATGAGATCGGAATCCGTCGGAAGGTCCAGAAGGCTTTTGTGAAGCAGTGGCTATTGGACACCAGGGGCCTCCGGGCGACCAGCCAGTACAAGTACGACAACCGGGAGCATTATGCTGCCGAGTTGAACGGAGTTATCAACCAGGAGCTGGAAAAGTTCCGGCTAGATCCAGAACGCCTCGCGGTGCACCACCGCCGGGGCCCATGGTTGGAATATCTTGGCTGTCTGTCAACGTCAGCTGCCGCTGCTGTCGGGGTTTGGGCCTCCGACATTGCCACCTGGCCTTCGGGGAGGCCTCGTGGCAACCATTGATGCCACGACCACCCGCCCGAGGAGAGCAGCTGTCCCAGCCTTCATGTCGCAGGCAAAATCACGGGACTTCACCAGCCTGAAGCACATCCCCATACTTCTGATTAGCACCACTTTTACCTCGATTCCGATCTGAAGGGCTCCCTCGGTTTCTGAGGGCGCATCCCCAAGATTGCCATCCCCATCTCAGGGATAGGGGTAATTTAGTTTTAGGCTGGGTAGGACTGAACAAAAGCAGCCCGCCCGACGTTTTGGTGGGACCGTAGGTGGACAAAAAAGTTGAACCTTTGGCTCCGCTCCCCCCTTCCCCCCTTTGTTCAAAGTTGACCCTGGGCATTCGTGAGCACAGTCGCGCAAGCACAAACAGGTGGAAACCCCAGGGCCTCCAGCAGGCCGAGCGCAAGCTTCGAGTCTGGGGGGAAGGGGGCGGCGGAGCCGGGGTCGAAAACGAAGGGGTTCCTTCCGCCAGGCAGCACAGCCTGCCCGAGACCAGCGTGACGGCATGTAGGGCTTCGGCCGGGGGGGGGGGGGGGCTGTAGGGATGATGATGGTAGGTCCTGCGGAATGCTAATGCGAATCCCGCGGGCAGGCTCGTCGAATTCACGGAAACAACTGCGTAGGCAAGTTTTCGGCGCTCCGCGCGGACTTCCTGTGTGTATGCAGTCTTTTTGCCTTCTATCAGTCGGTTCCTCGGCGTACATCGGCGGCGTTCTTCTGCCTTTTGCCCCCCTTGCTGGAGGGATGTCCCGGGGTCAAAAGACCATCCCTGGTCTCGTCATGGGCTGCGTGCCGGCAAGAGGCTCGATGGGGAATCCAGCATGGGCCACGGGAAGCCTCCAGGAGGTCCGAAAACGTCCCCAAACCCGAGGTCTTCGATTTTTTAGAATTTCGGATGTCGAGTCTCAAATTTCGAATCTCGAATTTCGAATGTCAAATTTTGAGTTCCAACTTCCGCACGACTGTGCACACCCCTGAAAGGCGGGGGTCGGCGTTGTTTGACAAGCTGTACGCAGGGCTCTCAGTCGCCTCGGCACTCGGTGAGGACTTAGGTTCCCTCCTCCAGGAGGTGTCTCGGACTCCTGCACCCCTCCTGCCTCATCCGCCATCCTCCTCATCGTCCCGCCCCTCGTCCCTCCTCCCTTCCTCCTCTTCCTCCTCCATCCCCTCATCCTGGTCCCTCCGCATTCCTCCCTCCTGGTCTGTACTCCTCCTCCCTTCCAGGAGGAAGGGGGAGTTTTGTCGAGATGGTTCAATGGAACCGAAGTGGGGGTGAAGAGGAAGAGGAAGAGGAAGAGGATGATGAGTCAGCTTTAGCGTTCTTTGATTGATTCTCGGGAGAGCGCCGCAACCACAGCATCTCTCCGTGGAATTCTTTGGCTCAGAGGTTTCTGGGCGCCCTTCCTCGGCCGGTAGTGCATGGAGTACGCGCTGCAGCTGGGGTACTCGGCGCTCGGAGGACTCCTGGCCAACGCCGTGCACGCGCCCTCGTGCTACTGCGACTGCACGCCCGCTCGGCCTGACGAGGGTGTGCTCGAGCTGCTGAGCCAGCAGCTCCAGCGGTGCGTCCCGGAGCGGCTGACCGCGTGCCCGGCGGCGCCCTCGTGCCCGCCAGCGGCGCCGTGCCCGGGCCTTGTCGGGCCCCTCGCGGCGGCGTTCCTGGGCGGGGCGCTGGCAGGGTGCCTCTTCTTCGCCCTGCTCGTGGTCAGCCGCCCGCGGCGGCTGGAGGCGCCGGCCCGGCCGGCCGCGCAGCCGGCGGGGCCAGCGCCGCCTCTGGCGGTGGAGGCGCCCCCCGCGGTCGGCGAGCTGCCTGCGGCTGAGGTCGCGCCGACGGCCTTGGCGGAGGAGGCTCGCGCCGCTCTCGCCGCGGTCAGGGCGAGGCAGGCGTTTTGTTGATGATGGCGCTGGCGCCAGGGGTATGGGTCTTGGTGGCCTACGACCTCCCAGGCGTGGTGGACGCACTCTACCACGAGAGGCCCATCACCGCCGTCGGCGCCGACGCGCAGTGCGGGGTCCTGACTCCCGACGGTGACCACTACATCGAGCAGATCTCCCTCGCCAACGCCGACCTGCTGGACATGCGAGCGCTGGCTGGGCCTGGTGCGGTCCCAGCGGGGATCAACCCCAATCGGATCTACAGGTTCCGCCGGGTGCCCACCCCAGCGGAGCGGGCCCAGTACTTCGCGGATGGCGCCCTCCTCGCAGGCGTCGCGGTCGCCCCGGCCGCTCAGCCCGCTGCCGCTGCTGCTGGCGCCCCTCGCCTTGGAGCCGCGGCGGCCGCCTTCCAGCGGGTGCGGGTCGTGGCCGAGGATGCGGCGGGCCTCCAGCGAGGCCACGTGATCGCGGACCTCGGCGACGCCCCCATGATCGACGGAGACATGGCGATCGCGATGCTCCCGGCAGGCAAGGTGTTCGCCCGTCAGATGGGCGAGGACGAGGTCAAGGCCTACGCCAGCGACGACCTGCGCGCCCTCCCCGTCGCCTTCGACGCGAGCGGCAGCCGCAGACGGCCCTTCGCAGAGGCCGTCGACCTGCTCGACGACTCACCCCCTCAGGGTGGGCTCGGCCTCGAGGATGCGGCTTCGGTCGGGCGGGTGCTGCGACGCTGGCGGGACGGCGGCATCACTCCGCTCACCCACCACGACACTTGGGTGCGCGTCTCCCGCGTGCCGACGGGAGACAGGTCGATCCACGAACATCATGTGCTGTGCGTGCTGTTCTTCGTCATGTTGTGCGTAGACCAGCTCAACGCCTGCAGCCTGCAGACGGGGGGGCTCATCGCCAGGCGCATCCAGCTCATCGAGGACGCGCACAGGGCCAGCCCGTCCGCCCCCGACTACGGGGCGGCCGACCACTACACGGGCTGGCCCCACAGAGCAGGTGGAGTCACAGTGGCTCCCAGCCTCCGCAGGTACGTCACGGACCAGGTCAAGGGCGAGGCGGAGGTCGCCAAGGAGCAGCGCAAGGCCCGCGAGGAGCTGCGTCTCCGCCGCGGGGTCCGCAAGGGCGCAGGCAAGGGCAAGGGGGAGGGCGCCGACGGCGCCCACTCCTGATGAAGGACGTCTCCGCGGCGGGGCCTGGCCGACCTCGCCCGCGTTTCCCAGGCCGCAGTGGCGCTCGGACTGCGTGTGGCTACACGCCCGCACGACGCCCAGTTTTTGACGGACGGCAGCGCGAATTTTTTCTTTTGCCGACGGTCGAGGAGCTCCCTGCAGCTGAGGCAGGGTCTCGAGGCCAGAGGCGAGCGCTGGCCAGGGTACGTTGGGAGGACCGCACCGTCAACCAGGCTGCCACCGCCCTGAACGAGCTCTACCGGGCCCCGGAGGGCTCCGCGGGATCTGCACACGCCGCCCGCCATGAGGCTCATCACCAGCTTCGGCTTGCTGCGCGACTGAGCGCCCAGTGCAGCAATGTATTTCAACCTCGGGCAGCCGCGGGAGAGCTGCTGAGATTCCGCTCTCTCTTTTTTTTTTTTCTCTCTCTCTCTCTCTCTCTCTCTCTCTCTCTCTCTCTCTCTCTCTCTCTCTCTCTCTCTCTCTCTCTCTCTCTCTCTCTCTCTCTCTCTCTCTCTCTCTCTCTCTCTCTCTCTCTCTCTCTCTCTCTCTCTCTCTCTCTCTCTCTCTCTCTCTCTCTCTCTCTCTCTCTCTCTCTCTCTCTCTCTCTCTCTCTCTCTCTCTCTCTCTCTCTCTCTCTCTCTCTCTCTTTCTCTCTCTCTCTCTCTCTCTACGATGAGGGAGCCGCGTGCCCAGCGCGGGCCCGTGACAGGGAGCTCGTCGACATCCCGAGGCCAGGCTCTACGCCGCCAGCCCTCCTCGACGTGATCGACCCTGTCGGACAGGAGATGCTACAGGATTGGGTGAACACCATGTTGCTAGACCAGGACGAGTGGGGACGCGTGATCGAGAGCCCGCCGCCCATCACCCCGTTCATGGACGTGGAGCTGCGCGAGGATCCCGAGCTCTACCGGGGCTTCATCGGGGACCTGCACGCCGCGGGGCCCCTTTCCTTCACCACGGAGCCGAAGGACTGGGTGGCCCCCTGCTTCGTCGGCAAGAAATCTGGAAGGTTGAGGCTGGCGCTCGACGCTCGGGTGCCCAACAGGCGCTTCCGCAAGTGTCCAGCGCTGGCTATGGGCTCAGGGGCCTCCTGGGGCAGACTGGAGCCGAAGGGGCCAAGGAGGCCCCGTCTCGACGAGACGTCCGAGACGATGGAGGAGCTCTACGTCAGCAGCCTTGACACCAAGAACTACTTCTACGCGCTCAAGAATCCGCCCGAGCTGATGCCCTTCTTCTGCCGCCCGGCGGCCCCCGTGGGCTTTGCCAAGAGCTTCGGGGGGCCGCTCATCGGAGAGCTCCCGCCGTCGGACGGCTGGGTCTGGCCGACGCTGAGGGTGGTGCCGATGGGCTGGAGCTGGGCCTCCCACCTTGCCCAGCGCGTCGCGTCTTGGCGCGCGCGGGTTGCCATCGGCATGGGCCCCTCCGCCATGCTCACCGACCGCGGCCCCATCCCCGACATCTCGGAGGGGAAGCCCACGGTGCTCGCCTACTGTGACAACATCGACGTCGGCTCGACCTCCCGCGAGACCGCCGACTCGCTGCGGGCCAAGATCGAGGCGCAGCTGGTGGCCGACGGCTTTGAAGTTCACGAGGTCACCGTGGCCTCCACTTCGGCTGTCTTGCTCGGCAGGGAGATCGGCGGGAGCGCGGGGGCGGTGCAGCTTACTGGGCGTCGGCGGGCTCGGCTCGAGGCCGCGCTCAGGTGGTTCGAGCGCCGCCCCAAGGTGTCGCCGCGGCAGGTGAAGATCATCATCGGCCGCTGCATCGACGCGGCCATGCTGAAACCCTGCCTCATGTCGGCGTTCCGGAGGTGCTACGATTTCGTCGCCACCCCCGTGGACAAGCATGGGAGCCTCTGGTCCGCGGCTGCCTGGGAGTTCTCGGTCTTCCGGAGGCTGCTCTTCGCCTGCGCGGCGGACATGAGGCGGCCCATTTGCAGCGCCGTGGGCATGTACGACTCCAGCCTGACAGGTGCTGCCGTCGCCACCGCCGAGCTGCCCGCCGACGTTGTGAGGAGCATCGGGCGAGTCGGCGAGCGTTCACGTTTCAAGGGTCGTGACGGGGCCCTGCCTCCTCGGGTCTCCGCTCTCGGCCCGCCTGGCGACCCGTTCTCGGACCCGCGGACCGCCCTGCCTTGCAAGAGTCGCAGCGGGGAGGACGACGCCCCACTGGTCCCCAATCCCTTCTTTGAGGAAGTGCCGGAGGAGCACTTAGCGCGTGCCTCTTGGACCACGAGTGTTGCATGCCCTGGTTGGGAGCAGAGCATATCGCCACCCTGGAGTCCCGCGCAGGAGTTTTGCTGGCGCGACAGTTTGTCCGCTCTACAGAGAACTTCGGAAAAAAGAATTCTCGAGATCGGAGACAACTTCCCATGTGTCTTGTCTTTCGCTAAGGGCAGGAGTGCGAGCTTCGCTGTCTTGGCCTCCTGCAGGAGAATGGCATGTCTGTCAGTAGCCTCGGGCTCAGTATTTCTCCAACGCTGGACACCCTCCGAGAGGGGCCGGGCGGATGCAGGCTCGCGCCTCTGGGGGCCGCAAGCTGCTGCCGGCCAAGCGCCCAGCCGCCCGCCGGGGTGGCAGCGCGCCCGCCGCGGCGCAGGCGCCTGGCTTCCGCCCCGTCGAGGCCTTTCGGGGGAGCCACTCGGGAGGAGCGCAGGGCGAACAGGATTGCCCGAGCGCCCCCGGAGAGCTCCGACCCGATCGACATGGCGCTCCTCGAGGCCAGCTCGATCAGCAGGGCGACTCAGGCGGACTACGACAGGAGGTTGAGCGAGTTCCAGACCTTCGCGACGGCGAAGTCGCGCAGGCTGTCCTCCCCGAAGGCGACCGACGCGGCCCTGACCGCCTATGCCAGCGCTCTGTGGCGGGATGACGCGCTGGTTGGTCACCGAGGTCGAGAGGGTCTACGCCGCGCGGATCTTCCACCAGCCGAGTTTCGGCCCGCGGGGCCCGCACCCGCTGTCTCGGATGTTGCGCGCTCTGAAGGGGATGAGGCAGCTCGACCCGCCGAGGTCGCGGCCTCCGATGCCGTGGCTTCACCTGTGCCTGATCGCGCTGCAGCTGGTGATCCTGGGCCTCCCCCTGGAGGCGATGGTCTGCCTGCTGATGTTCGTTGGCTACCTGTGCCCAGGCGAGGCGATGGCGATCACGGAGGTCTCCGCTGTCCCCCCGGCGGGCTCCAGCAAGTTCGTGGCCTTGAACATGTTCCCGGAGGAGACGACGCAGAGGTCCAAGACGGGCTTGTACGACCATTCGCTCCTCCTGGACTCGCCCTACGCCCCCTGGCTGGGCGACCTGCTGCTGCTGCTGCGGGCGCGGACCCCGCCCGGCGCCGTGATCTTCCCGTTCAGCTACTCGACCGCCCGCAACCGCTGGGTCAAGGCGGTCAGCGCGGCGGGGCTCGGCCAGTTCGACTACGCGATGCACCAGCTCCGCCACGGCGGCGCAAACTGGGACACCCTCAACCGCCTCCGCAGCAGGATGGAGGTCAAGGCCAGGGGCGGCTGGATGTCAGATGCCAGCCTGCTGCGGTACGAGAGCGCCGCGAGGGTCCAGCAGATGGAGGGCGCGGCCTCGGCCGACGTGCAGACAAGGGTGCAGCAGGCCGTCTCGCAGCTGCCTGCCGCGCTCCGAGGCGCGTTAGCCCAGCACCATGCACGCCTGCCGTCGGCCTCATCGCGATCAAACTCTTCTGCGGCTGCTTCAGGATCGGCCACGCTCTCAGGGCCCTCGGGTTCTTCGCGCCCGGCTACGACATCAGCGACGGCCCCCATGGCGACCTACTCCAGCCGCAAGTTGAAGCCGAGCTGGTGAGGCTGCTGAAGTCGGGCCTCGTCGCCGTGCTGTGGCTCGGCCTGGACTGCAGCATGTGGAGCCGTGCCCGCCGTGCCAACTTCGGTCCGCCGCCGCTGAGAGGCGACGGGTCTGGTGAGATCATGGGCCTGCAATATCTCTCCCCTGCCAACCGCCACCGAGTGCTCACGTGCAATAGGCTCCTCGCTGTCTCTCTGAGGCTGATGCACTTGGCCGCAAAGAAAGGAATCAAAGTCGGAGAACCCGCACTCCAGTCGCCTGTGGCGGGCTCCAGCTTTGCGCAAGGTGGCTCAGCAGTGGTCCCACACCTATCATCGCCTCGACATGTGTCAATACGGAGCCCCTTTTCGGAAAATGATTGGTTTCCTCACAATTAACATTAGCGGGTTGAAAGTGCGCTGCTGCGAACCCAGTAGGAACGGCGATGGAGCGACAGTCTGCTCCCGCTCGAATCAGCCCCACGAGGAGCTAGCAGGCTTCGATGCGGCAGATAAGTTCAAGACGCGTAGTGCTCAGATCTATCCCATCAGCTTGTGTCGCTCGATTTGCCGCCAGCTTGCTTTTCCATATGCCAATGCCAAGTCCACCTGCCAGAGCACCTAAGGAGTGGGGCTGTGACTGCTGTCGTATGCCCGAGCCTCTGGATTTCTTTGCCCAGCTTCTGGCTGCCCGTGCTAATCTCTGCAATCGGCCATCGGCGCTGGGTCTCGAATCGATGCTCTGACACGCCATACATTATCGTCTGAGCCTGGCGCGGGAAAGAGCAGCTATCACGAGTCAGCTTTAGCGTTCTGTGATTGATTCTCGGGAGAGCGCCGCAACCACAGCATCTCTCCGTAGAACTCTTTGGTTCCATCCTTCTTCCCCCCCGCCTCCCTCAAGGGACTGCTGTCGTATGCCCGAGCCTTTGGATTTCTTTGCCCAGCGCCTGGCTGCCCGTGCTAATCTCTGCAATCAGCCATCGGCGCTGGGTCTCGAATCGATGCTCTGACACGCCATACATTATCGTCTGAGCCTGGCGCGGGAAAGAGCAGTCATCATAATAATGATGATGCTGCTGATGCTCATGATGATGGTGATGACGATGATGATGACAGTGGTGGTGATGCTGCTGTTCATGATGCCGATTGTGTTGCTGTTGTTGATGATGATGTTGATGATGATGATGATGAGTATAATGATGGTGCTGATGGTGCTGATGATGCTGATGATGAGTGGTGTGCTGGTGATGATGATGGTGATGTTGATAATGATGGTGATGATGTTGATGTTGATGGTGCTGCTACTGATGATGATGACGATGATAATGGTGGTGGTGGTGGTGGTGATGATGATGAGGAGGATGAGGAGGAGGAGGAAGAGGAGGAGGAGGAGCGAGGAGGAGGAGCGAGGAGGATGAGGATAATGATGAGGAGGATGATGAGGATGAGGAGGAGTAGGAGGAGGAGGAGGAAGACGAGCTTGAAGGAGGAGGGATAAGGAGGATGAGGGCAGGAGTTTCCGTTGAGTCGATTGGCACCCACAAGGGCGGTGAGGGATAATGATGGAAACAAAGGAGGGAGGAGGAGGAGGAGGCGGAGGAGGAGGAGGAGGAGAAGGAGGAACAGGAGGAACAGGAGGAACAGGAGGATTAGAGAGGAGGTAGGAGGTGGAGAAGACAGGAGGAGGAGGGGGAGTAGGAGGAGAGGAGGAAGAGGAGGAGGAGGAAGAGGAGGGAGGAGGAGGAGGAGCAGGAGGAGGAGGAGGAGAGGAGGGAGGAACAGGAGGAGTAGAGAGGAGGTAGGAGGTGGAGAAGGCAGGAGGAGGAGGGGGAGGGGGGAGGAGGAGGAGGAGGAGGAGGAGGAGGAGGAGGAGGAGGAGGAGAGGAGGAGGAGAGGAGGAGGGAGGAGAGGAGGAGGAGGAGGAGGAGGAGGAGGAGCGAGGAGGAGGGGGAGGAGCGAGGAGGAAGAGGGGAAGGAGGAGGACAGTTTCGGGATGTTCTTGGGAAGGGAGGTGGGAGCAGCAGCAGCAGCAGCAGCAGCAGGTGAAAATCCATGTGGCACTTCCCGCGACACTGGGCGGGAGAGGGCCCAGCCGCGAGAACAAGGCTTCCCATTCAATAACAGATTTCATTTGGAGAATTGTTATTTTTGGAGCTCGGGTACACCCGCCCCATCCCCGAAAGCGCCGTTTTGCGTTGGGGGAGGGTCCCAGATGGATTTTCACACTGGAACGGTTCTTGGGTGAAAACCCATCTGGAACCTCCCGACACTGGTCGGGAGGGCCCAGCCGCGAGAACAAGGCTCCCCAATAAGAAATGTCATTTGTAATCTTATCATTTTTGGGGCTCGGGTACATCACCCATATGTCCGAGAGCGCCATTTTGTGCCGGGAGACGGTCCCAGATGGGCTTTCACCCTGGAACGGTTCCGGGGTGAAAATCCATTTGGTACCTCCCGCGACATTGGGCGGAAGAGGGCCCAGCCGCGAGAAAAAGGTTCCCCAAGAAGAAATTTCATGTGGGAGATTGCCATGTTTGGTGCTAGGGTACACCCCCATCCCCTTGAGCGCCGTTTTGTGTTTGGGGAGGGTCCCACAAGGATTTTCACGCTGGAACGAACGGTTCTAGGGTGAAAATCCATCTGGGATCTCCCCACATTGGGGGGGAGGGCCAAGCCGCGAGAACAAGGCTCACCAATAAGAGATTTAATTTAGAAACTGATCATTTTTGGAGCTCGGGCGCACCACCTCCCCAGCCCCGAGAGCGCCGTTTTGCGCTGGGGGAGGGTCCCAAATTGATCTTCACCTTGGAACGGTTCCGGGGTGAAAATCCATGTGGCACCTCCCGCGACACTGGGCGGGAGAGGGCCCAGCCTCGAGAAAAAAGGTTCTCCAATAAGAGATTCCTGTTGGAAAATTATCATTTTCGAAGCTCATCCCCCAGAGCGCCGTATTGCGCTGGGGGAGAATACCAAATTGATTTTCTCCCCGGAACGGTTCCGGGGTGAAAATCCACACCTCCCGACATTGGGCGGGAGAGGGCCCAGCCGCGAGAAAAAGGCTTCCCAATCAGAGATTCCTATTGGAAAATTATGATTTTTGGGGCTCAGGTACATCCCCCCATCTATGAGAGCGCCGTATTGCGCTGGGGGAGGGCCCCAGAGGGATATTCACCCTGGAACGGCTCTGGGGTGAAGACCCATCTGGAACCTCATGGCACTGGGCGGGATGGCCCAACCGCGAGAAAAAGCCCTCCCAATAAGAAATTTGATTTGGAAAATTATGATTTTGGGAGCTCGGGTACATCACCCACATATCCGAGAGCGCCGTTTTGTGCTGGGAGACGGTCCCCAGCCCCGAGAGCGCCGTTTTGCGCGTGGGGAGGGTCCAGATGAATCTTCACCCTGGAACGGTTCCGGGGTGAAAATCCATTTGGCACCTCCCGACACTGGGCGGGAGAGGGCCCAGCCGCGAGAGGCGGCCCACAAGGCTCCTGAGAGCGCCCAGATGGAAAATCACAAGTTTCAGGTTCCAATTTTCACACCGGAAGCGTTCCAGGGTGATTCTGGAACCTGAAGCGGGTCGATGCCGAGCTCTTGGATAGCGTGTCGCTCCGCTGGTTCTGGCCCACCACGCTGCTGTGCGACACGCTGTCCGCTGCTAAGCTCCCGGGCGTCCACGCCCTGAGCCTTTTCCGAGCCGAGCGGAGCGACACGCCGTCCGCTCCCAAAGGATGGCGTGTCGCCGGGGCCGCTGCCGCGACGCGCTACGTATCCAACGGTTCCTGGCCGCAGGCTCTCCCCGGGGCGGGCTCTTCGTGCCGAGTCGCTCTATTCGTCCAGGGAGGAGCCGGGCCGCTCTCTGCGCGGCCAGCCGGGGGCCCCTGCGGCAGGAGAGCCAAGCAGGCCATGCAAAAACGAAACTGCCGAGGTCCGCGCGGAGTGCCGGGTCGGTGCGGGATCCGCCTGTGCGAGGCCTCAGGCGCCGCCCCTGGCGCGTGTCGTCATTTCTATAGGCCCGTGGGAGAAGACCCTTCGCATATGCTCGCGCAGAGTTGCTCTGCTGTCCTGAGCCCAAAGGGAGCCACATCTGTTTCCCAGGGAAGTGCCGGGCGCGTAGGCGAAACATCTCTCAGGACAAAAAGTCCAGGGACAAGGCCAAGGTCCAGGACCCATTTTCTTCAGGGGCCCCTGTTTCTTCAAGTGCACATCTGGCCTGCTCATGCGGCCAGCTCCATCGCCATCGTTCCATCTACCCATTTACTATCCAACAAACTTGCCCGCCTATCATCGCAGGTGTCCAACCCATCTCTGGATCGCGATCGGGGCGACCGGTCGGGTTTCCGATCATTGGCGAGTGGGCAATGGATCAGCTCGGGTCGGGGGGGGGGTGCTCCTGAGGCCAGCTTCACGGAGGAAAAGGGTGGGGACATCTTGAGCGGCATGGCGGCGGTAGAGGTGATCAGTCCTAAGGGGACGTCACAGTTGGGCGTGCATCCATTTGTCACCTGGCTTGAGCAGCTGAACCCAGCCGAGGCGTTTGATGCTTTGCGGATGGTCGCTGCCTGCGGGATGGGGAAGGACGACGATGATTCTCTGTCCTGTTTTGTGGATTTGATCGCGAATGGTGAGGATTTCGCCACCGGATTCCTCTTCTGGAGAAATGTCTACAAGCTTTGGCTCTGCCATTACGCCAAGCTCGCGGATTCCGAGTTCCAGAGAAAGGTGAAGTCCATCGTGGGCAAGTACAACGAGCAGCATACGGACCTATGCATGGAGGCATCTTACCGAGCGGGCCCAGTAAAAACGTTCGCCCGTATGGCGGCGAAGGAGCGCAGCCTGGGCGAGCCCACGCCCTCGACCTACGAGGGCCGCACGATAGCAGCGAAGATATTGGACGTTGTGCGATGCTCGATCACGGTGAAGACGCCGCAGGCAGCTCCTCCTCTCTTCCTCGTGTTCAGCACGTGTCATGTGTTATTCAACTTGGGGAGCACGAGTTGTCCTCGGACGAAACTTGTGCCCTGTCGGGTGTCATCTGCAAGCAGCCCCCACTCTACTCCCTCCTCTCTGCGCGCGCGCGTTCCCGCACACGCCAAGATGCCGCAGGCAGCCTTGGCGCTGTTGAACGACTTCCGGAAACTCGATCCCAACTCGGACAGGATGGAGTTGATGAAGGCATCCGCAGAAGTCATCTATATACTACCATGCCTGGTCAGGGCCATCATCACCCTCCTTGCCTCGGCCAGGAGGGCGAAGTATTCACCGTGCCAGGACCCAGGATTGCCGTGTCCTGGCGGTGGTGGTGTATAGCATTTTCTGCGTAAGGTCGTGAACCGTTGGAACAAGAATTCAGAGACTTTGCTGGGCTACCGAGACCTCGAGCTGAACGTTTCGTATAATATGGGCCTCAGGTCGAGAGGAGGAAAGGGGGAGAAAGGAGGAGGGAAGAGGAAGAGCGGGGGGAGGAGAGGAGATGGG
Source organism: Prorocentrum cordatum (assembly GCA_963575745.1). NCBI lineage: Eukaryota > Dinophyceae > Prorocentrales > Prorocentraceae > Prorocentrum > Prorocentrum cordatum. The sequence goes on from CAUYUJ010018837.1 coordinate 1,119,912, forward strand.
CATCGACACAAGCGGCTAAACAAACAAACCAGCATCTTGGCCTGAGGTCGGCAGCTTGCGACAGGCAGGGCAAGCAGCACAAGGTTGCAATCATCGGCGAGGTGACCATCGTGCTCGAGAGCTTCCTGGAGCTCAAGCGGAGAAGATCGCCGCTGTACAACTTCACGAAGGGCTACTACGACTGGGTACCTGGCGAGGTAGCGAAAGGGGCTTACCATGGTGATGACGAGTTCACAACCGACTCATGACGTGGGGCCTCTGGGCAATTCCTCGTTTTTCCGTGTCCTTGCACGTCTGCTTCTTGAATATTATAGCATTATGAATGTTGTTTTCTCGGCTGTTTGCCTTGTGATCACAACATGACGGATGATAGGTCTCCCGTCGAAGCTGCGCAAAGATTTGTGATCCAAAAGTGTATCCTATTTCCCCGACGCTCAGGTGCCAAGGGACGGCAAACCCGCCGATAGTCATCCGAAGACAAGGATTCCAAGAATTCGCGCACGTCCTCCTGTCTACGTCTCTCCCTCATCCTCCCCCCTTCCGTTCTGCGACCGTTTGCGAACCTTACTCCCGCGGGTCCAATCGACGCTAAGGCATCGGACACGCTCGCCTGGCCCTCCCCCTCATCCTCTCCAGTCCTTCTCGTCCTTGGATCATCCTCCCGCCCATGATCTCCTCCCCGGGCTCTCGACTCCGTGACTATTCGCGCGACACGGGTCTTGGCGTTCTTGACCCCCACCCCGTGACCTGCGTTTTGCCACGGGCCGTGTTTTGAGGGCCGCATGGCCCAGAATGCCCCGCGGGCATCGAACTTGTAAGACGATGCCCCTTTTCCGCCCCCCTCCTCCCCATCCGTCCTTCCGTCCCTCCTCCCTCGCTCCTCCCTCCTTCCTTCATCCCTCTTCCTCTCCCTCCCTGCTCTTTCCCCACGCTCCCTTCCCATTCCCCCTCCCTGGGCGCTCCTCCTGGAGCCCAGGCAGCCGCCCAGTCCCTGGGACGGTTGGGGCAGGTGGTCGAGGAGAGGGAGGAGAGCGGCAGGCAGGAAGGCCCAGGCAGAAGTAGAGCGGCAAGCAAGCACAGGAGGGGACGGGATCGGTCGTGGCGTCGTTGGCCCCCACTGGTGATCACAGGGTCGCGGTCGTTGCCATGGCCTGGGCGCTGGTGTGGTGCTTTGGTCGTTCCACTGGCAGCGGTCGTCCCACTGGCAGTGGTCGTCCCATTGGCAGTGGTGGCTGTGCTGGATAGCACCCGTGGAGGTGGAGATGAGGGTGACCATCATGGTAGTGGATGTTGCGAGATGAGATAGGATTGTCTCTTTCAGGCCGTGTTGGTGGCAATGTTGTAGCGGTCTTGTTGTTGGTGGTAGTCCCACGCGATCTCCATCCAAACCGTCTTCCTTCGAATAGCAAAGAGTACATAAGCGCAAACGTTCGAAGGTCCGCGCGGATTTCTTTGGTCTGCGCAGGATCCCCCTCCCTGGCGCGGGAAGCACGCCAGGGTCAGCGCCGGAGGCGCCGCCAGGGGGGGGTCCAGCGCCGACCGAAGAAATCCGCGCGTACTTCCGAAAGTGTGTGTTGATGCAGTCTGTGAGTCTTTTACCTTTTCCCGCTCTCTCACCCTATTTTCTGCCTCGCTTGGAGGAGAAGGAGCAGAAGGAGGAGGCAGAGGGACCCCCTCCGCCGCGAAGGCCCTGCGAGCAGGACATGCTCTGGCACACGTTCCGAGGCGACGCAGCGCCCCTCCCCCCCGCCCACAGGCCATGCCTTCCAACCTGGTGTAGACCAAGTGTCCCTCAACCGCGTGTGTTCCGAGTGTGAATAGAATTCGCCTCTCGGTTGCCCAGACTAGCCCCACGCTGCTGCGGACTGCCTCTGCCTCGCCGCCGACGGAAAACGTGTCCTGAGTGTCTGAGCTTTGTCGAGAAAGTCGGGTACTCGTGGGGCGCCTCAGACGGCCTCGCTCTCGAGGGGCGGGGAGGCTGACCTCTGCTCTCGGTGGAGGGCCAGCGGAAGGCGGCGGATGTCAAGCGACGGTGGCTCCGCCGGCGGAGAGCAGGCGAAAGCCGGCGGAGGGAGAAGGTGCCCAGGCCAGAGGTAAAAAACGCGCCCAGCCGTGAGTTCCGCAGCGGGCCACGCGATGGGGCCAGCTTGGGCGAGAGTTGGAAACACGTGTCGGCACTCGCGCCTCCAACGCGCAGCACTTGCAACCACCTAGCCTCCAGATGTGTTCTCGGCACCTCGCCTCCCAATGTGTTTCAGGCGATTGGCCTCCAGCCCCCAGAAGTATTTCCCCGATCTGTCCTCAGTATGTTTTCCGTCGATCGGTCCCTGTGCATTTTTCCCCGACTGGTCCCTGCGCACGCTTACAACATATTGTCTGCACTGTGGAGTGAAGTGCAATGCTGTTTCCTAGCGCGCACGATGCAAACATTGAGAATTGGCATGCGCAGCGGGGGATTTCCAAAAGCAATGGATCCTTTCAGAACGCGTGCTCCCTCTCAGCGGTAAGGCGGAGCCGAGGGCGGGAATCGCCTAAGTTTGTTTTGGTGAGACCCATATGGTGCAAATGTGCTCTTTCAGCCGTCGAAGCGTTTGGTTTTAATGAAGGGAGTCGAGTGCTCGGGGTGGGAAGGGGCGTGCATGCCATCGTGGCAGCCTGTCAGTCGGACTTGCAGAGCGAGGCACTAACCCCACCAAGCAATGGATGTACATGGATCTGCCCTCAAAATAAAAGTTCGAGGTTACCAGCGCCAATGGCATCTAGGGCATAAGGAATTCATTTTCGTTGTGGCCCCCGCAGCTGTATTCGCCGTCGTCGCGCTACGGTCGTTTCGTGCTATGCGCGACCCGCCAGGACCCGAGAAGAGGTCCAGAAGGCAATATTCAAGGACGGCTTTACTTTCTTCTCGCTGTATTTTCTTATGGAAGGCCTCCAGCACAGACGACCCCTTCGCCTCGTTGTGGTAGCTCTGCAATCGCGAGAAAGGCGGCTGCAGGTCATAGCAGGCCTCCAGTGGGACCAGTAAGTTGATCGAATGTCTTTGGTGACCCCCGAGGGAGTGCAGAACAATTGGGATTCCGCAGATGGCATACGTTATCAAGCGTCTTGTGTTAGGCCCTCGCCTTGCAGTGAGCATATGCTGCTCCTATGTATGCGATCCTCCCACCTTCGCCCATCATTGCCTCATATCCTCATACGTTCTCCCTTGTGACGTCACACAGGCTCTGATCAGATGATGATCGCAGCACCGCGATGATGCTGATCACGACAAACACGAGACGACCGACTTGGGCGAAGTGGGCTTAGTGCGGCAGCATGTTGTTGCGGACAGCGGAACGGCAGCGATAACAGAACGAGCATGGTAAGCCCACGAGGGTGCAGAGTGACTAAGTAGGGTTTCCTCCTCCTCCTTCTCCATCCTCCTCCCTCTCCTCCTCGATCGTTCCTATCCGCGTCTCCCGCTCTCTCAGGTCATCTTCACTTGGGGTGCGCCATGCTGCGTGCGACCCACCCAGAGGGGTCCAGCGGAATGGCGTCATATGTAGATCCAAACGGGACCTCGCTCCCTTGGGTGCTTGCTGCCAGGCGCGCAATCGTCGCGAAGTCGCCGCGAACCCAGAGGGGAGTCCAGCGGCTTGGCGTTTCATTATGGTCAAGACTAGGCCTCGGTTCCCCTGGGCGCTGCGGGGCGGTCTTCCGCAACTCCCTCCTCTTCCACGCCCCCCCTCCCTCCCGAGCATCCCCATCTTCGCCGACGTTCCCCTTCGCGTGGCCCTCCGCCTCGCTGCACCCGGAGCTGCTCCAAATGGGCCCCGTGGGGCGTGCTGCGTCACGGCGTTCTGCCAGTCGTCGTTTCGGGGTGGCCCCCTTGATGCTGCCACGCGTTGCGGATGCGTTGAGTGCGTCCACCTTGTTCTCGGTCACCAAACTGTGCTTGCACTCGGGGGCTCTGGCTTGTGTTGCCAAAGGAGTTGGATGGGTGTGCCGAGGTGTCACCTGGTGCCCAGTTGGTGGGCGCCCGTGAGCGCCTTGTGGGCGCCTCGTGTTGCGCGGGTGTGCCGAGCTTTCGTTTGATGCCCGCCCGTGGGCGCCTCGTGGGCACATCGTGCGTTGGTCGGCCACGTCGATCGCACTGCACGACATGCCTTTTGCCACAAAACTGGCACCACATACCTTCTGTGCATAGTGAACCACACAACGTATCCCACATGCATTTCATCGCACAGCTGAAACGACATGGCCGGCACCACGTGGCTTGCACCACATATGTTGCACCACCCTTCCTGTACCATACAGCTTACATCACATAGAGGGCACAACATAGCTTTAACCGCATAGCGCCCGCCTTGCTTACACCGCATAGCTTGTACTACATAGCTTGCACATCCACAGTGCAACAGCTCGCTGCTCAGGGTTTTCGCTGGCAAACGGACGTATACACTTCAGGTTGCATGTGTCGTGTCGATATGTATCAGTCTAGGTACTGTGATCCATCGGGGTGCTTGGCACTCGGTGCTGCTTGAGGGGGAAAATGCAAATTGTATTAACGCGCAGGCACATACACCGTCTTGCGTGGAGAGTGCAGCAGGCGGAGCAGGCACACGACTCGGACGAGATAATACTGGACGAGCCATAAAAAACTTGCGACACGGACGAATTGTACCCGGACGCGCAGAAACACTATTGACGAGAGTTCGCCAGGATGATTGTGGCCGGGACGGCTGCGGCATCGACGAATCGGACGAGGTTCGCGAGCGAGGAAACGTTCAAGACGACGGGAGAAGGTGGAGGCACCCGTGTGTTACAGGGACGATCGATTATCCGCAAAACAGTCGAAGGTATTTTTTCTCGTGATCTCGTTGGATCGAGGGGGTCTTGCGCATGCCAAGATGTAGCGAGGGTGCGCTGGCGGTGTTTGCCCGTATGTGTATCCGCAGTTAAGTCTAGAGGCGATTGTTCAAGCAAAGATTCTACGTATGGGCTCGCCCATCGCAAGTTGGCTATATCGTTTCCCTGGGCCTGTTTGGAGCGTGTGAGCTGCGCGCATGTCTGATACTGATTGGTTAGCGTTTGTGTTTGGAGACCCGTGATAAGGGTAGCCGTATTGTGATTGATCGGTAGCATTTCCGTGCATGTATTTCTACATGTTGATCGCTATTGCGTACCCCAGTAGACGATACCGCCACACAAAGTTTCACTTTGAACGGCTAGCTTCTAGAATTATTGCTTGTTTCGTGCGCCCCTGTTCCCTTGCGAGGAGCTTGACGTCAAGAAGGCTTCAGCGTTGGAGTCGCCAGAGGTCGCAATGAATCCGGCGCATGGCAGTGGCCGAGCAGGGCTTGCTGCGATTCGGTTCGCCAGTTCCGGCCACAACTGCGGTTCTGTTCGGTTCACCAGCGTCGGCCGGGGCCAGCCAGCGCAGGGCGCGGCGATCTGATTTCGATTCGATTCGGAACGATTCGCTGGCGATGCAAACCGCTTTCGATCCGACACGACTTTGAGATTCGATCCAGCTCAGGCTTACCAGCGCAGCACTATGCTCACCTCTCCCATCAATCCAGTATGCTCGCTCGTGTTTGGCTACCGTGCTCTGTTCGCCTCTGCGCTGGTCTGGTGTGTTGGTCTCCCCCTGGCCGTGGGAGTATCCCAGTCTTGGGGCGTCTTGCTCGTTGGGCCTCCATGGGCCGTTGTTCAGCGTCTGGGCGCTTTCTAGGACCTCTCTTGCTTCTCTTCCTGGGACGTGTATGAAGGCAGAATGAGCATCTTAAATGGCGTGGAGACTGCCAGGAAGGCGTCGGGTCGTCCAAGAGCCTCGGAAAGGCGTCCATGCGATTGGGTTCGGTAAGCCCTGATGGTCCTGTATCAATTTGCAGAGACCCTGACGGACAGCATTCGGCACTATGCCAGGGGCATTGTGGCGGATTTGGTCCTGAATGGGCGGAAGTGCAAATAGAAGCCAAAGGTCACACGCAGTAAGATTTTGCACGGTGGATCGTAAGTCATGTAGTGTGATCTATGGGGTGTGACTTGTGCAATATATGTGGTGCAGTCTATGTGGTCCGGGCTATGCGGTGTAGGTTATGTAGTGCAGCATATGTGGTATGAGCGACGTGGTGCAATGCATGTGGTGCAAATTACGTTGTTCAATCGAGGTGGCGTAGTCTACGCGTTGCAATACATACGGATTGAGTTCTGTGGTGTAAGCTATGTGGTGTGAGATTTGCGTTGTGAGCTACGCGGTGGAATCTATGTGGCGTGAGGCATGTAGTGTACGCACGGTGCGCCCACGAGGCGCCCACGGACGGCCACGTGGCGAAACCTCGCCGGATCCACCCAGCCCACGAGGCGGCCATGAGGCGGCCACGGGTGGCAGCGTTGCGAAACCTCGCCGGACCCACCCAGCGCACGGGGCGGCCAGGAGGCAGTCGTGGACGGCAACGTGGAACATCCTCGTTGGACCCATCTAAGTTCTCAGTGCCAAGTGGGTGCTCCTGTGAGTGCGAGCGCTGTTTGGGGAACAGGTACATGTTTATAACAAGTCCTGACATTCGAAGGGCAATGCTCACCAATAATAACATAACAGTGTGAGTCCGTATGGACTTCGACGTCGCCCAGGTGCCCAGGCACAGCACGTTTATGTCATGCACGTCTCTTGAGCCAACGGCTCCTTGTGCCACTATGGCTACCATCTCAGGGACCGGGAGAGGCTACACAGTTATGGCAGGTCCGCCGCTTCGCGGAGCTGACGGGCTTCGACGGCGACGACGAGGACTGGAGGTCGGAGTTCCAGCCGTTGTGTGCCTCGTTCGGGGACAAGGACCCGCGTGGTCATTTTTGTGGGATCTCTTCGCCGATCTTTCGAGCCAAAGCTTCTATCTAGAGTGCGGCCTTGCTGGAGTGATTTCATGACAGCGGACGGACGGCGGGAAGGGAAGTTCAGAGCAGCAGGATAGCATATAGCGGTGGGCCGTTGTTTTCATGTGTTTAGCGTATAGACGGGAACTCGACGCGATGCAGTTGCACCCGACACGGTCCAAGATGGCCGACTCGGGATGTTATTGGACCTTGCTGGCCGTCGTGGGGCTCGTCGTCGTGTCGCCCCCTGGCCTCTGGGAAGGTCACGCGATAAGCCATGCAAGGCATGTGGAACATCCCAGGGACTAAGACCCTGGGGCCTCTGGGCCCCTTCAACAGATTTTGCAATACCCAGCACAGAGATGTCGAATGGACCTAAGGACACTCCACCTCGTGCTCCGCGGCACGGTGGCGGGCAGCATTTGCATATGTAGAATGCATGTGTGTCCACGTTTGCCAGCGTGGACCCTGATCAGTTCGTTTCTAGCCGTTATTGTATTGCTATATATATAAATATGTGTATACACATATATATATATATATAGTCCTATTCAAATCTTTATTACCTGGACCCCCCCACCCCCCTAAACCGGACCCCCCCCCCCAGGGACGCTCCTGACGCCCTTTCGGACGTCTCGGCGGCCCCCTGGACGCCCTTGGAAAAGGTTCGGAGGCCGTTCCTGGCTTTCCAGGGCGCCTTGTTGGACCTTGCGAGCCCGCTCAAGGCGATCAGAGGGGTCGTCAGAGAAGCGCAAGAGAGACCCAAGACAGCACAAGAGCGCTCCAAGAGGAACCTCGATGGTCCGAAGACAGCCCAAGACGACCCCAAGACACCCCAAGAGGTCGTTAAGAGAGCCCCGAAGAAGCCAACATCGTCCCATTCCCTCGGGAAATATGTTTGTTTTGCATATCCGCTTTTTGGGTCTTCGCAGCGTCCAGACGGCCCAATGGGCCCCCGATATCGCCCCAAGACGGCCCAAGAGGCCCCCCAGAGGGTTTGAAGACGGCCCAAGAGGGCCCCAAGACTGCCCCAGAGAGCCCCGAGACTGCCCACAAGAAGCCCAAGATGCCCCCAGAAGGCTCCCAAGAGAGACCCACGAAAGCCATGGGATACCTCCAAGAAGGCCACTGGAGGCCCGCCAGAGGGCCCTAGATGGCTTCAGAAGACCTCTGGAGGGCCCCACCTCCCCAAGACGGCCCAAGAAGCCCCCAGGACGGCCCAAGAGGGCCCCAGGACGGCCCAAAAGAGCCCCAAAGACGCCCAGACGGCGTTCTCCTACGAAATGCATCGAGCTGACCCGTCGATCTTGGTTCCACGCTTGAGGCTCGAGGCTTAAGTTCCTCGATCGAGAGAGGCAGACAATGGATCTAGATTCGAAGTTCGACGATCGAAGATTTCCTGAGTGTCTGGAGCCCTCCAGGAATTCAGGAAGCGACCGAAATATCGATTTCTTCGGAGCTAGTGCGACTTCGTCGGCGTGTCATGGGAACGCCCCTTTTGGACCTTCGCGCGTGAAAAAGTCACCATTCATTCCCAACTCCTGCGCACAAGCGTGCAAGTGCATCGGCCGAACGCGGCGTCAGCAGGCACCAGGGATATCCGAAAATGGGCCGGTCGCCCGCCCAGTCCTCGAGGCCCCCCCCCTGCTGAAGCAAACGATGAATTATTGCTTTGCCAGGGAAGCGTCGGGAACAAGGCGCACGGCGCGAAACGCCAATGCAGTTTTGTATGTGTATATATATATATATACACAAGACTGCAGTGGCGCTTCGCGCCATGCACCTTGGTCCTTGAAGTGTGGTATGCAGGCGGAATGGCTGGAAGGCCAAGCCGACAATTTAGCGATAACTTCTTGTTGCCTTTTCCGGCATCGCCGCTATACTGATATAATTCGTTATCCTTCCTCCATGCTTCTTTTCCTTCATTTTCGCCACACCCTGCGCATTCTCCCCATCCTCCTCAAATCTTAATTGCGGAGGCTCCTCCTTGGAGAGCCTCTGGGGGCCTCACAAAATTTGTTTCAGGCTTTCTTGATGTTTCCAGGAGGCCTCCTCTCGGGGCTTCCTCGGGCCACCCTGCCTCCAACCGCGGTCGCCCTGAACGACCGGGTCACGATTTGGAGTGCTTCGGAGGGCGTCTTGGGGCCATCTTGGGCCGCCATGGGGCTCTCTGAGGGCCATATTGGACCCGTGTTGTGCCGTTTTGGGGCTCTTGGACTGCCTGGAAGCCCTTTCGGATGTTTGTGGGGCGATTTGGGAGCCTCCCAGGCGGCTTCGGACGCCCAGAAGACCGCCGTCTTGGAGCGTCGGGAAGCCGAAAAGAGGAGAACCCCCAAATTCATTTTCAACCAGCAGAAAATTAATGTTTTTTGCCTCTTGGGGCCTTCTTGGGAGTGCTCTTGGAGGCCTCTTTGGGGCCGTCCTGGAGGCCTCTTGGGCCATCTTGAGGTCACGTCGGTCACTCTTGGAGCGCTCTTGTGCTGTCTTGGGGGCCTCTGGGACGTCTCCGATGACCCCCCTGATCGCCCCAGGTGTGCTGCGAAGGCTTGTCAAAGCGCCCTGCGAGGCCCGGGGGGCCGCTTCGAGGCCCGTCCGGAGGGTTCCACAGCATCAGATCCCGGGAGTCCGGATTTTTTTTGGGGGGGGGGACGGGTTTTCCCCCCGCCCAGGCTTATAGAAATATAGGAAGAGGAATATGTGGGTAGGGTGTCCCCGGGCCCCCGCAGTGCACCGATTTGTCTTCCGGCCGTTTCGGGCCGGGCTGGGGGGACAAAAACGTCAAAGGGGGCCGAAAGACGCCCAAGAGGGCGCCAAGATGGCCCTAGAGCGCTCCAAGAGAGCCCAAGACCGCACAAAAGCGTTTGAAAATTGGTCCAACATGGCTTGAAGACAGCCTAGGAGGGTTTCAAGACGGCCAAGATGCTTTGAAAAGGACTCCCACGAGACATTCAGGAGGTGAAACAAGCAGTTGTTTTTCAATGTTTTATAAAAAGGTTTTTCGTGTTCTCGCTGTTTCGTGCTTCTGGCGGTCCAATACAGCCCACGAGGCCCCAGAAATCAGCTCAAGACGGCCCAAGACTGCCCCAAGACGGCCCAAGAGGTGCCCAAGATCACCCAAGAGGGCCCCAAGACGGCCCCAAGAGGGGAACACGAACCGACAACTCGAGCCTTCCGCCCCAGGAGGCCCCCAGGAGGCCCCCAGGAGGCCCTCAAGAGAGCCCAATGGGCCCCGTAGAAGCCCCCCCCCCCCCCCTAGAGGCCCCAAAGAGGTCCAAAAAGAGGTCCCAAGGGCACCCCAAACGGCCCCCAAGAGGCCTCTCAAACATACCGGTGCATAGCAAAGGACCGCCTTGCCTGTCGTGACATCGCAGCGTTACATGACATGACATGGCACGTCACAGCACGATAGAGCTAACCGTGTCAGCACAGATCACCGAATGGTTCAGCATGCCAAAGGATCGCATTCCGTAGCAGTGTCTAGCTGAGCCTAGCACTGCACGTAATGACGTAACATTGCCTAGCATGGCATTGCATCCTATGACGCATCGTGGCGTACTATGGCATTCCAATGCACATAGGTTAATCGAACAGCACCGTACTGCTCTGCGCAACAGTAACCAGAAAGCATGCAAATATCACACCCCCGTTGTTGTTATTACTGTCTACTGTGGTCATGTTTTTCTTAGCCTAGCAGCTCATAGCATGGCATAACATTGCATTGCCATGCATCGCCTGGCATGCCGTGTCTGTGCATACCATGTAACGCGGTAGCATCGCTCTTCATAGAAAACATACCACGAGATGACTCAGCGCATCACCCCATATATTTCCCCAGGATTTCACAGCACAGCATGGCATGGCACACGATGCGCACTGTAGAGTATATCATGTTATTGCATTGCGTGCTGCATCGTTACATTTCGCTTTATAGCATCGCGTGGTGCGTCGTGGCATTCCATAGCATAGTACAACCCGCCTTGTTGTCTCAATGCGGTCAGCACTCGACCAGCTAGAACCTAGGCGCGCGCGAAGCCCTCGCCATGGTTCTAGTATACATATAGATATGTATATATATATATATATATATATATGTATGTATGTATGTTGGGCAATCGACGTGGTGCATTCTACTTTGTCCAATCGACGCTACATGTTGTGAATGTAATGTTGTCGACTCTATGTTGTGCTATCTCTGTTGAGCCAACTAGGTTGGGCAATCTATGTAGTGTAATCTGGCGTAGTGCAACGGATTCCAAGTCGCAGCGAGGTGTCAACCCCACTCCTCGCGCACTCATCCCACCCACCCACCCGCAATTTGGTTTGCAAAATCCTTACGGCGGTGATCGCGAGGAGTGCTTGGTGTTGGCTGGCGCATTGCCGCGTTCGCGGTCGCCCGCGCATGCTTGCGCGCGCAGCTTCAAGCAAGTTTGGCGCGACCAACGCGGCCGCGGTGGCGCTAACCGCTGGGCACTTCTCAACGGGTACGTCAGTGCGAGTCCGTGATTTGGACGGGCGCTGTATCATGGCAAGATCGATAATGGTATACACGATGACGGTAGTAACTATGCGGGTGGCGACGGTGACAACGACGACGGCAAGGCCCGCGACGACGCCGATGCTGATCACGCCGGTGACGATGACTGCGTTTCAAGTTTTGCGGCCGACGCGCGCGAGTGGCCCGCATGGTACCAGTTGACAAAGACCGCGCCCCCCCCCCCAGCACGCGCCCAAGAAAGCGGCCAAGGGCATTTTCATGATTTCGATCTGCGGCGCGGGAGGCCGGCTTGGCCAAATTTACCAAAATGCTAGAGCGCTTTCTTGGTTCCATAAGAATTTGCCAGAGCGCGAGCACAGGCATTTTGAACACTGACGTTGCACTGCTGCTATGTGTTTTCGGACGCTCGAGCTTGAAATCCTTACGATCCCCGTGTTTTTTTGACGGAGTTTGGCATGCGTTCGCGACGACGCGCGCGTGTCCCGTTTCTTGCAAAAGGACTTTGCGACACCGCGCGCGCAAGGGCGTTCGAGCGATTTTGACATTCGCGTGCGAGGGACACGTTTGGTAGCATGCGGTGCACAGGTTGAACACATACGGTTCCTTTTCCGAATTCCAGAAGGCGCGGACGAATACTTTGTTGTTTGAAAACTGTCGTTGCGAAGCCACTGGGTTTCAATACTTTTCGGGGCGCTCGATGTTGTAATCCTTACGAAACCTGAAGTTGTTGAATGATTCCAACATGCGCGCGAGGCGGTGCGCGCGTGCGCGCTTCGTCTCATTTGTTGCACGGGGTTTGGGGAAATTGTTGATTTGTTGATGAGCGAGTGCGCGTGCCTGGTAATTTTTGTCGAATGATGAGTGGGCGTTCGATAAGGCTCTTCCTGGAATGGTGCGAACTCCTATTTGTGATGGGCGATGGGACAGAATCGTATGCAACTGGCAACACGACCAGTTGCGCCGTTATCTCACGACTTATTTCAAAATACATTTTTAGCTGTATATAGACACAGATATGTGTATACATATAGATTCAGCTATATATGTCGTGAAGCATATATGGTGCAAGCTGTGTAGTGCAATGCATGTTTGTCACTCGTGAGCTATCAATGCAATTGCTCGCGCAGTCATCCCACCCACCCACCCACCCGCAGGCGGCGATTGCGATGATGACTGCTTGGCTCTGGCTGGCGCATCGCTGGCCGCGTTGGCGCACGCAGGCGTGCCCGCAAAGCGGCCAGCTGGCGCGACCATCGCGGCCGCGGTGGCGTTGACCGCTGGAACGTCCCAGGACGTCTTGCAGGCCGTGCTGACGCGTGGGCACTTCAATGCGAGTCGTTGACTCGCGCGGGTGCGGTATCATGGCGGCGTTGGCGGCGACACGCACGATGATGATCGTAGAGATGGTTGTGACGATGATGGCGAAGAAGATGGCACGGCCAATGATGACCGATGTTGATCACGCCAGTGACGATGATTGTGTCCACGCGTCAGTGATGAAGTTGACCGACGGATTTCGACATGCGCGCGCGGCCAACGATCACGAGTGGCCCATCATGTTTTAGTTGCAGGTTTTTCTGGTAATTTCGACATGCGCGCGTGCGATGCCCGTTCGGCCGCATGTGGTGAACGTGCTGAAACAGACGACGATGACGTACACATTCGCAAAAGTGCGCGCGCATTTGTTGAAACCGCATGCTGCAAAACCACATGCGTTTCATATGTTCTGGGAAATCCGGTATTGAATGGCATCCGTTCGATACCTACGGTGTTTGGAAGGTCTCGGCATGCGCTCGCGACGACGCGTAAGTGGTGGCGTTGTTCCATGCGTTGCAAGCTTCGTGGACAGTGGTGGTTCGTGATCGACAAGTTCGCGCGCAAAGTATTATTTGACAGGGGCAATGGGGGGATAAAGGGGTCTAGCTCCGACTGTGCGAATTCAGATTTCACGTGAGCGGCGAGGTGGGATCACATGTAAATTATCCCAAAGGGGGAAGATAATTCTGGGGGGGGAGATCCTAGCTCCCTTTTGTTTGACAAGCTTATTAAGCATAATCTGTGTTGTGCAATATTGGGCGGCGGCAAGACTGCGACGAGGCGGCGGCGGCGAGCACATAGCCGCCAGACCGCCACGCATGCCTTGACGACGGGCGGCGACGACGCGGTGACGGCGAGCATGGAACCGCCAGACAACCCCACCCAGGCCCTGACGACGGGTGGCGACGGGGTGGCGACGGCAAGCACATAGCCGCCAGACCGCCAGGCCCAGACGACGGGCGGCGATGAGGCGGCGACGGGGCGGCGACGGCGAGCACATAGCCGCCAGACCGCCGCCCAGGCCCAGTCTCTTAAAACAGAGGTGCAATCCCCTAAGTGTAAGCAGTGTTCGAGAAACATTGATTTACGTTTGTACGGAAGTGTACGGGGGTACGACCGTATCGGAATATATGTATACACATATATATATGTATATATATATATAGATGCGCGTGTGAGCGCATTCCGCTGTTCACCGGTATTCGCACGCAGTTGCACACGTGCCCAGACATATAGTTATACGTGTATGTACAGAGTTATTTGTAGAGTCCGCAGCACATGCGATTAGTTTGAACGACTGTTCCTCCGCTGGCTGGTCCAGTGGCTCCCGTCCATTACCGTCGGCGTCAGCTTTTGATCATGCCGTCTACAGGCAGTCAGTTATAGATTGTGTCCGGCTTTTCTAATCTGACCGATATGCAATAGGGTATGCGTGTGTAAAATGTGATTACACATGATGCATAGTAGAGTGGCGTGTGCAGTCGAATTGTTGCAGACATGGTGTGGTGATGCGGCAGTTACGCATTTGCCTACTTAGATCAGGTGTGTCCAGTTGCAACATATGCTGTATCCAAATATGGGTGTGCATGTGTTCATCTCACGCTCACACTGCACATCTGGTATACTTAGAATTATACATATGCTTACAGATTTGCAGATCGACCGGTCGTAGAGAGAAGTCTTCCAGTGCGAAATATCAACAATACACCCGTGCACGTAAGTTTGTCTTGCGAAGGCCTTACGGCCAGTGCCGCCGACCCTGAATGGCGACGACGACGACGACGAGCGCTCCCGGGGGCCTCTTCGGAGTAGTTTGGGGGCCTCTTGGGAAGCTCTGGGGGGCCGCTTGGAAGCCTCGTGGGAGCCTTTTGGGGTCTCTGAGGGTCTCTTGGGGGCTTCTTGGGGTTTCTTGCGGGGCTTCTTAGGGACCTCTGGGGGCCTCCTGAGAGCTTCTCAGGCCGAGGGCTCGAAATGTCCGTTCGGGTCCCCCGTCTGGGCTCCTGCTTGGAGCCGTCTTGGGGGCCTCTTCGGCTGTCTTGGAGGCCTCTTGGTCGGTCTTGGGGCCCTCGTGGGCCGTTTTGGGGCTCTCTTGGAGGCCTCTTGGGCGACATGGGGCGGTCTTGGGGGCTTCTTGGCCTGTCTTGGTGCGTCGGGAAGCTGACAAGGCGAAAATGCCGAAATCTTCTAAAAACTGGAGGGAAATCTATGATTTTTGCTCCTTGGGGCCCTCTTGGAAGTGCCCTTGGAGTGGGAACTTCCGAAGCTGTCTGGAGGCTATCGCGACTTGGACCGATACTTCGGCGATTCGGGTCCCTCGAGGACATTATTGGGGGCCTCTCGGGACACTTTTGCTACGTCTTGGGGATTGTCTGGGCTCCCGAACCGCCCGGAGGGGAGTCGTATCTGACCCGGGACCCCCCCCCCCGGCGGAGAAGGGATCAAAGGGAAGGTGCTTCCCTTCGACTCAACTACGGCGCTGCTCAATTTCGCTGTGGCTGGCGCGCTCGAGGAGGAGGGCCCCGTGAAAGTGGAGGCAGCGGCGCCAGGCTCAGGGAAAGGGAGGGGACCGGCGACGGCGACAGCGACGACGACGAAACAACGACCACGACGACGACGACGAGGACGAGTCAAACGGAACAGCCTCTTCCACACGCCGACAGGGTCGGCGGATTTGTGTGCATCCATTCACGCTCGTCTACGAATACAGACAGACTCATGGCGTATACATGCATACGTGTATATAGCAGTATATGTATGTGGATGTCTGGAGGCAATCACAAACCGAAGTCGGTGCCCACGCACCCACCCCCAACCCTTAATACCTCTTCATCACTTTAAAAGTGGTCCTAACAGTATTGTTTGATGTGGACTCACTTCATGGACGGTCGGCTTTCCGTGCATGTATGTGTAGTGGATGGCCGTCGGATGCCATCTTTTGAGCACTCCCAGTCTTCATTATGGCTGTCGCATCTGGCTCTTATCTGCCGACGTTGAGAGTCAATCCTCGCCTGGTCGACCCGCACACGGCTGCCACGATATGGGGTTTGAGGAAAATTGTCCCCTGCAGGAGAGCCAAAGAGGAGGAGGAGGAGGAGGAGGAGGAGGAGGAGAAGGAGGAGGAGGAGAAGGAAGAGAATGAGTGCCAGCACCACATTGTGCCCCTCCAGAACACAGTCCCCAGTTGGGTTTCAACATTGAGCACGTCGAAGACACGCTGCGGCCGAACCCGGCGCAATCCCGCATTGCCAGCACAGTCTTGAGAACATTGTGTTGACACAGTGTTGGCATAGATGCTAACACGCACTGCAACAGCGAGACGTTCTAGACACCTTGTCTAGCACAACGCGCTGACACACGACGCGCAAACGCAGCACAAACACGCAAAGCGGGAATGCAGCGCGCACGCGCGATGTCACCGCACAGTACAGTGCCACCCACTCCTCATCCTCTTACGCCTCATACGACAGCTCGCACTTACAATACATAAGACAGTCTGACGTTATTTCACGTGGATGTTGAAGGAACGGATGCTTGCGCCCATCAGCAGTATACCTCTTCGTTCTTTGTCCCCGTCCCTCCCCCGCCTCCGCTTCCACCTCCTACCCTTCTTCTCCCTCATCCTTCCGCATCGTTCTCCGCCTATTATTCCTCGATGTCATTTTTACATGTCGGGGCAGAAGATGTTCCTCCACAAGGAAGGAGGAGGTTCGGTCTTAAGGTTCGCGGCGTGCCAGCAGCCACCACCGTGTTGGTCCTTCTCTTCCCCGAATTTGATGCGACCCGTAGCTGCCGTCCCTCGTTCGACAATCTACGGGCCACGTGTTGCCGTCGCCGCTTTTTCGGCAGTCGAGCTTGCTGTTGGAGCGACGGGCAGGACCTGGGGAGAATCTTCGAGGGTGGCTTCATAACCATGTTGGACGACAAATCTGATGATGGCTTCCACTGTACCGACAAGGAATGCCAGTGTGTAGAGGAGCAGGATTAGGAGGAGGACGAGGAAACCGATGGAAGGCACACACACACACACGCGCACACGAACACACACAAACACACACACACACACACACTCACGCACGCACGCACGCACGCACACGCACACACACACACACGCACACACACACACACGCACACACGCACACACGCACACACACACACACCTGCGCCTCCTGCGGAGCCCTGCTTCAAAGATGGCTGGACGTTTCTCCGTTTGTGGGGTGCGGCTGCGATTGTCCCAGAGAGCCTGGATGATTCGATTGTTGTGCCATGATATTTGTTAGGGTATTCGGCGTCACATGCGGGATCAGAGCCTCAGCATTTGCAGCAATGTGTGTCAGACGTGCCGTTCATAAAGGGTCTGTTCGACTCAGGTTTGCATGTCAGGACCATTTTCTGGCACTTGGTCCGTGCTTCGTTAGCTGCCTCGTCGGTGCGTAAGTTTACGTAGTGTTCAAGCTGGAATCGAATCATTGCTTGAGGCATGTCGCGTACATCGCGACAAGTCTTAAGCGCGTACAGGCTTCCGTTCGCTTTTGTTCATGTGAAGTATACGCGTGCCGAAAATAGAGAAGCGTCTCTTGCGCTCCCTGCCCTGCAGCAGCAGCCGTAAGAAAGGACGTGCCCTTCGGAAAAGACCAGGCTGTGGATGCAGGAGCATTTCAATTCACCGAACAATGATTAGGAGCCGTACCGCATCCTTGCTGCTGTACGACCTTTATCCTTGGCAGGTGGCAGGTGGCTGCACCCCTGAATTTTCAGTCGGATCCTTTCCTTCCCCTGCGCGATTCCTCACGGAGCATCCACCCTTCCCTCGAGAGTCCAGGTGCCCGAGCACGGTAGCAAAGTTCACGCATGGAGCGGTTTGGAGAAGACACGTGTGGCGGAGGGGGCAGAACATTGAGGCCCCCGCCCACAGGACCTTTGGAAGGTTTACAGGCAGCTGGTGCCGGAGTCTGTCGAGGCAGAGCCGATCGAGCAAGGCCAGGCCGGCTCGAGATGGAGGAGGATCGAGCAGGAGGGGAGGATGGAAGAGGAGGGAGATGGCGAGAGCAAGATACCAAAGACGGGGCGGTGACATGCAGCACGGGGTTGGGAGAAGGGGGGGTCTTAGAAATGGTCGGGGTTTCTTAGCTGCGGTCCTAAGCAGGCAGGGTATTTCGGCACTTCTTATAAGCGATCCGGGTTTTCAAAGAACGTTTCTTGGAAGGCAGCGGTGATTCGTAGAAGTTTGCTACCTTATTATAAGGATATCTCCTTCGACGCGCCGCCAAGGGGGAAATAATACACTATTGTCAGGTTTGGGTTTGCTCAACTTCCAGCGTAGCCTGGTGCCGTACAGGAGCAGCCGTCGTGCAGGCGGGCGTTGTTCGAGTATGCGTGGCGCCCCCTTGAGCCCCAGACTCTAGTCAATCGCATTGCCGCAAGCCGTCGTTGTTTGATTTACGCGTCTGTTGACCGGAGCGATGCACAATTCGTTTGTAGTTTCAACGCAAGGTCGTCAAACCAGAAAAGATGGACCCTCCGTGAGAAACGAGTTGGTTGTAGGTGACTCCAGCATGGATCTCGAGGAGCGTCAGCCCTGCGTGAATCGCGAGGAAGTCTCGAACGACAGTGCGATTCCCAAGTAAATCGTAGCGGTCCCCAGAACGAGACAGACATTCTTGAATGTTCGGGGCGCGGCGCGTCAACGACGCGAGGAAGTACCTCGCGAGAGCGGCATTCCTGTTTAACTTGTAAGGAAATCCAGCGCAAGATAGCGATTTCTAAATACACCGCGAGGAAGTATCAAGCGGGAACCGCTGTTGTTGTAAACCGGGGGCCACGGGCACAGTTTGAGCCCCGCGTCTTCCCTTGATGGAAAAACAAGGTGTGAGCCCCAGAAGAGGGATCCATTGAAAAACATAAAGGGCACCCGGGAGTGGGGATCAACAGCAATTTGTCTCTTCACAGTGTGTTTAGAACTCCGACCACTTTGTTCTGGCACGGCCCTTCTCTGCAGCCGCCAGCGAGCCCCCTCCGCCCTGCCCCTTCCCCTCCGCCCCGACCCTTTTAATTCCATGTCTGCAAGACACCAGTCCCCCATCCGCCCTGCTTCGCAGCCGCCAGCGCGCCCTCTCCGCCCCGACCCTTTTTTTCGGCACGGCTCTCCGCGTCCCTCCGCAGCAGCCAGCCCACTTCCCCCTCCCCCGCCAACCAGAACGGCCCGGCGTGACGGTGGCACCGCGCCCGCCCACCTCCCCATCTCCGCAGCCAGCCCACCCCCTTTCCCCCGCCAGCCAGTGAACCCCATCCGCCCCGACCCCTTAATTTCGGAACGGCACTGGCGCCGCGTCAGCCCCTCCCCTCTTCCGCAGCCAGCCCACCTCCTCCTCCTCCTCCTCCTCCTCCTCCTCCTCCGCCTCTTCGCCAGCCAGTGCGCCCCCTCCGCCCCGACCCCTTTATGCCGGCATGGCACCGGCACCGCGCCCGCTTCCGCTCCCCCTCCGCAGCCAGCCCTCCTCTGCCTCCCCCACCAGCCAGCTGCACCACCACCGCGGTCTCCCCCCTCCCCCAACGTCCGCAGCCAGCCCACACCCCTTCTCTCACCAGCCAGCGCGCCCCCTCCGCCTCGACCCATTTAATTCCAGCACGGCACCGGCGCCGCTCCCGCTTCCCCACTCCTCCTCTTCCGCAGACAGCCCGCCGCTTCCTCGCACGCCAGCCAACGCGCCCCTCCGCCCCGATCCTTGTCACTTTTGGCACGGCAAAGGCGCCGCGCCCCTCCCCTTCCCATTTCCGCAGCCAGCCGCCCTCCCCCTCATGTCCAGCCCGGCTTCTCCTCGCCAGCCAGCTCGCCTTCTGCGCCCCCACCCTTATATTTCAGCACGGCTCAGGCACCGCGCCCCTTGCACCCGCTTGGGGCCTTCTTGGGCGGTTTGGGGGGCCTCGCCCAGGGCCGTCTGCGAGCGTCGGGGAGCCGAAGAGACGAAAACGCCCAAATCCGCCAAAACGCATGGGAAATCAATGATTTGGGCTGCTTGGGGCCTTCTTGGGAGGCCTTTGGGGGGCCTCTTTGGGCGTCTTGGAGGCCTCTTAGCCCGTCTGGGGGCCATCTTGAGCACCCTGGGGCGATAGTTCGGCGACTCGGGGCCTCCTTGGGTCGTCTAGGGGGCCTCGAACAAGTCTTGCGGGGAGACTCGGGGGAGCCCAGGGGGACCGCGGGAAACCCACGGAGATTTGGCAATTTGGGACGTAGGGCCCTGAAAGACTCTTCCAGACTGAGGACTGCGGCTGTGGAGATGGGGCAAAGGACCAGAGGACACGCTCACTCCGTGCCCAGAGGTACGGTGGCGGATAATTGCTGGACCCCCATACAGGCACCGTGGCGCTCTCGCCTCGGCCTGGCTGCAGTTCCTTACAACATTCAGCTCGCGCTCAAGTTTTTCGGGGGACCGCCGCAGCGCCCCCCCAAACAACAACAGCAGCAGCAGCAGCAACAACAACAACAACAACAGCACCAACACCAACACCAACAACACCAACACCAACACCAACACCAACACCAACACCAACACCACCAACAACAACAACAACAATAACAAAAACAACAACATACATAAATAACAACAACAGCAACAACAAGACCAACAACAACAACGCTGCTCCCGCTTCATACTTCCTCTTTTTCTGCGCGGAGCCAAGGCTCTTGCTCGCCGCCGAAAGCCGGCTTCCCGCTCAATGCCTCCCTGTTCTTTGCTCAGGACCAGCGCTCCCGCCTCGGCGCCAGAAGCGGCCCCCCCCTGCACCCAACGACCTTCCCGTTCGGTACAGCCTCCGCTTGTATTCAAGATTCCTGGAGGCCTTGAGGCTCTCGCTCAGGCGTTTCAGGTCTCCCGCGAGTATCCGCAGCTATCCCCCGCTGGGGCGCCCTGGCGCTCTCGCCTCAGGGCGCGGGAGCCCGCAGCGGCGACATCATCGTCGTCGTCGTCGTCGTCGTCGTCATCGTCGTCACTGTCGTCATCTTCGTTGTCGTCGTCGTCGCCGTCGTCGTCCTCGTCCTCGTACTCGTCCTCGTCCTCGTCCTCGTCCTCGTCCTCGTTGTCGTCGTCCTCCTTCTTCTCCTCCTCCTCCTCCTCCTCCTCCTCCTCCTCCTCGTCATCATCAGCATCAGCATCAGCATCCATCAACTGCAACGCTGGCGCCAGCGCGTGCGAGAAAGGGGGGCAGTGGCAGTGGGCGCTGGCGCTGCTCAGCGAGATGCGTGAGACGAAATTGGAGCCGGACGTCGTCAGCTTCAGCGCCATGATCAGCGCGTGCGAGAAGGGGCGGCAGTGGCAGCGGGCTCTGACGTTGCTTAGTGAGATGAGGGAGGCGAGATTGGAGCCCAATGCCATCAGCTACAGCGCGGGGATCAGCGCGTGCCAGAAAGGTGGGCAGTGGCAGTGGGCACTGGCTTTGCTCAGCGAGATCAGGCAGGATACTTTGGAACCGGATGCCCTCAGTTGCAGTGCTGGGGCCAGCGCGTGCGAGAAAAGTGGGCAGTGGCAGCGAGCATTCTGCTCAGCGAGATGTGGGAGAAGACGTTGGAGCACGACGTCATCTATCCTATAATGCAGCGTTCACCGCTCGCCGAACTGGCGAGCAGTGGCAGTCGACCGGCCCCCTCCGGCGGCCACCGGCGCGGCCCTGGGGCCCCGGCGCGCTTCCAGGATGTCAGAGCGCTCCGAGCCGCCCCCGGAGGCCACAAGAGGGCCCGAAGACTGCCGAAGACGGTCCAAGAGGGCCTTCGAGACGGGGCCCGAGCGCTCGAAGACGCCCAAGACAGCCGTTCGACGGCCCAAGATGCTCCCAAAATGCTACAATTGGGCTCCAGAGAGAGCCCCAGGAGAGCCTGAACAAGGAAAAATCGTCCCAACTCCTTGGGAAAGCGTGCATTCCGGGAGTTTCCGTGCTTTTCGTCTGCGAAGCGCCAAGAGGGCCACACAGGCCCTCAAGATCGTCCCAGGACGCCTCGGGAGGCTGCCAGGAGGGCCACAAGACGGCTCAACACTGCGCCAGGACGGCTCCTCAGGCGCCTACGGTGGCCCCAGGAGGGGGCCAGAGGGTGGGAGCGCTCCCGAGGGGCCCCAAGAGGGGGCCAGCAGGGCCCCAAGAGAGCCCCGATAAGGCCCTCTGACGCATGTACTTGGGTGCCCCTCTCGCAAGCCCAAGAAGCCTGTCAAGTACATGCGGTTTTGGGCCCTCTTGGGGCCCCCTGGGGGCGCTCTTGCGGCTCTTTTGAGGCCTTCGGGCCCCTCCAAGACAGGGCCGGGTGCATTCTGCCACAGAAAGGCCTCTCGTGGCAGAATGGTTGGCCCGCGCCCGGCGGCGTCCTGGGGCCCTCTTGGAGCCCTCTTGGAGCCCTCTTGGGGCGCCCTCTTGGTTCGGCACCCCCCGCCGCCAGTGGCAGCAAGCACGGGTACACACTAGTCAGCTACAGCGCTGGGATCAGCGCGTGTGATAAAGGCGGACAGTGGCAGCGAGCACTGTCATTGCTCAGCGGGATTTAGGAGGCGACGGTGGAGCCCAAGGCCATCATGTACAGCGCTGGGATTATGGCGTGCGAGAAAGGCGGGCAGTGGCGCCGAGCACTGTCGCTGTTCGGCGATATGTGGGAGGAGACGTTGGAGCCCAACGCCATCAGCTACAGCGCTGGGATCAGCGCATGCGAGCAAGGCGGGCAGTTGCATCATGCAGGGTGGTTGCTTGGCGAGTCTTGAAAAGTGTTTTTGGACATGTAGCTTACTATCATTGTCCATGTTCAGTATGCGTTCAGGCTGCCATCTGACACTAGTCAGCTACAATGTTGGGACCAGCGCGTGCGAGAAGGATGGAGAAGGGTGACAGCGGACTTTGACGCTGTTCGGCGAGATTTTGGAACGGATTTCCCTGCAGTCTCTCTTGGCGCTCCTCTCTGTACCCGTCCCCGACCTCCTGAATCCCCCACCTGAGTGCGAAGTGCGAGTGCCAGTGTTCGGTGAAGTTCATGGCCTTCTGAGTTCGATCGTGAGACACCCACGCACAGACCCACGTGGCTCAAGAATTGGGATCTGGATACCTGCCGTGGATGCGCACGAGCAGATCCACCTTGGTCGGCTGCAGAGCTGACATCGGCGCGTGCGGGAAAGGCAGGCAGTGGCAGCAGACATTGCGGTTGCTCGGCGAGTTTGGGAAAGCATTGTTGGATCCAGAGGTAAGTCTTCATTGTGGTTCCATCTTTGTGTGTGAGCAGAGTGGGGAATGGCAGCAGGCGCTGTTCGGGAAAATGTGTGAGGCGAAGTTGAGGTTGTCCAATGACAGAAACAAAAAAGTCGTCTCCTCCCCCCTCCATTTTCCCCTCCTCCTCCTCCTCCTCCTCCTCCTCATCTTCCTCCCCTGAAGTCGTCGTCGCCGTCGTCGTCGTCGTCGTCCTTGCGTCGTCGTCGTCCTCCAGCACCTCCTCCTCTTCCTCCTCCTCCTCCTCGTCCTCCTCCTCCTCCTCCTACCCCCTTGTCTTACCTCCCTCTTCCTCCTCTTCATCCTCCTCCTGATCCCTCCTCTTCTTCCTCCTCTCCCCGAGGTCCAGAAGCTCCTCCGATCCAGGCCTTTCTAAAAGTTGTCATGAGGCCTCCTTCAAGAGACCCCGACGCCCTCCAGCTCAGCTTTGAAGCGTCTCCCAGGGTCCTTCATGTTTCCCACAGGGGCTCCCAATCTTCTCTCAGAGGCGCTGGGGGCTGTCCAAGGAGCTCTGGAGGCTGTCCCAGAGGTTGTGAGGCTTCTCCCAGCGGTTTAAAGCCACTCGGGCGTGGTGATACTTAGAAGCGAGGCGTGGGCAGGGCGATTGCGAATGCGATGTGCCATCTGGGCTGAAGATGTTGAGGTGCCTCGGAAGAGGTGTTTTCAAGACCTCGTCGGGTGGGATATTTGGGTAAGGGAATATCGGATCCGCCTGTACAAGAAAACCTGGAGCTATCATGATGGATGCATGCTGCATGCATAGTCATGAGCATTCGGGTAAAACGATTGTTGCTGGTGTTGTCGTCCCACCCGCGACCCGGCCCGCGACCCACCCGCGACCCGCCCGCGACCCACCCGCGACCCTCCCGCGACCCACCCGCGACCCACCCGCGCCCCCCCCCCCCCAGGCGACCCTCCCGCGACCAACCCGCGACCCACCAGCGACCCGCCTGCGACCCGCCCGCGACGCACCCCGCAGCCGCCCCCTCACTCTTATCCGCAACTGCTGGGTTTTACATATTTCGTCACGCCACCGCTCATCCCCGCCCGCTAGCCCAGCGCGCCCCCTGCGCCCGCTAGCCCAGCGCGCCCCCTGCCCCCTGCCCGTCACGCCCCCTGCGCCTCGCGCGCCCCCTGCGCCCCACCTCGGCACGGCGCCGGCGCCGCGCACCCCCCCTCCCCCCACAGCCAGCCCAGCTTCCCCCCAAGCGCGCCGCCCCTGTGCGCACTGCGGGTCAGCCCCCTGGGTTTCGCCGTTCGACCGCCAGTCCCGAGCCATCGTCCTGTCCGCCCTGTAGACCCATGTTCGCCATCTTCGCCTCTGTGATTGATGTTTTTCCCTCCCCTTCTTTCCGCTCCCCGTCTGCTTACTCTGTTCCTTGCTCCTGGCGTTCCCGTGTCTTTCTCGTCCTCCTCCTTCCTCGTCCTGCCTCCCCCATTATCTCTTGTTGTGCTCCGTCTCCCGTGTCATGATTTTTCTCCGTCGCAATTTGTCTCTCCCTCTGTTAGCCCCTCAGTACCCTCCCCGTCTTTCTCCTCATCCTCCTTTTCGTCCTCCCTCTCACATCCCCCTCATTGTCCAACCTGTCCTCTCCTCCTCCTCCTCCACCTCCTCATCATCCTCATCCTCATCCTCATCCTCCTCCTGCACTTGCACGAGACATGGCACGCGTGCCATTAGTTCAGAAATTCAGATTCAATCATGTTGGTGTTGTTCCTTCCTAAACTTTTGCGTGCCACTCAAAATATATAAGCCAAGCCCACGATACCCGTCCGCTTCGTTTTCGGTCATACCCCCCTTGTGGGTACATCTTCCTTGCCTGCCAGGTGCATTTGTCGCAGACCCTAAATATTGAAAGGCAGGGGGAAAGGAACAATTGGAGAGAGAAGGATTGAGCACAACAGGGATTAGCAGGAGGGGGTTCTGAGCAGGAAAACAAGCGGCAGATCCAGACGGGCGGGGCGGGTTGGGCGGGCGGGCCCAGACGGCGGGGTCGAGCGGGCGGGTCGTTGAAGCGTCAGTCCTGCATGAGTCTCCAGCTCGCGATAGCGCGACTCCCAAGTAACACGTAAGGAAGTCGATAGCGGGAGCGTGGTTCCTGACTGTCGAGGGCGCGGCGTTACAATACATTGCAAAGAAGAAGTGCCACGCGAGAGCGCGATTTTTGGAACAAATGTATGGAGGTTCTGCGCGAGAGTGCGATTTTGAATCATCTGTGAGGAAGTACCAGGCCGGAAGCGTTGTTGAAGTAGTCCGGGGTGGCAACAGCGCGTTCTGAGGCCGCATGTTCTCCCTTGTTTGTTTTGCTGTTCTTTTTTTTTGCAACAAAAAAAAACGAGGTGCGATCCCGAGGACGAACACCTAATTGCAAAACCATAATGGGCACCGCGGGGGTGATCAACACCACTTATTCCTTGGAAATGAGAACTCAATACTATACAGACACCGACACATGGCAGACTTGAGCTGCCCAACGCGTGTCCGAAAACGAAGCGGACCCTCGAGAACGCAGATCCGTCACGTCGATGTTCGGAAACCGATTGGCCCCCACCAGCGTGCTGGGGAGTGGGGGAAGCTTGCTCTGCCAGCGACAAGAATATGCCAAGCGGGCGATGATGCCCCCCTCTGCCTCATCCCGGAGCATTTTTGTGTTGCAGCCATGTTTCTGTTTTAGATTAGTAAGTTCACCATGTTGCTTGTTGTACCGCGCAAGGATCACGATGTAGCTAGTTGGCCCCCCACCCCACGCGCGCGTATGATTTACAGGCCTGTTTCTGTTTGTCCAGCTTGCTCACGACCAATTGCCGACAGTACACTACACTTTCTGACAGCCCCCCAACTGTTCACTACACTCTGACAGCACCGCAGCTGCGAGGATATTCCATTCACACGCGCTGTAGCGTCTGTTGCCACATGGCGATTTAGCCGTCTGGCTAAGCACACAACGAAGCCCGTCGATTGCACACGCGCCACTCGGAGCAATCAGACACGAATTGGCTCTGCCTACGCACCTTTGGCAACGTAGCCATTATGGCTCAAATCACGTGGCCCGAATAACGGCACTGTTTTTCGTGCTCGCCCGCCCGTCACTCGGTTGGTTGAGCCCCACGATGGCATTGTGTGCAGAGATCCCAGGCTCGGAGGCCCAGGACACGCCCGGCGCGGCCGTGCGAGTGTACAGCATGGTGTCTGGAGATCTCGTGACTACCTTCTGGGTCGACGCAGTAATGACAACCGACGCGTTGAAGCGACGGCTCGCTGCTGTCTGCGGCACAATTGCTTGCCAGCTGCGCCTTTTCTTCAATGGGGAAGAGATCGAGGCTTATTGGCAGGTGCCAGTGGCTGAGGGACCAGTCAAGCTTGGAATGCTAAAAGTGCTCTCATGCGTTGAGGTGGTTGCACGCCCACTGCTCGGCCCGCCGATACACTTGCAGTTCCACGTGGATCTTTCAGCGGAGACCGTGGGCGACCTGAAAGCGCGGATCGAGGACGCCACTCTGCAAGATTTCCGCGACTCCCACGCGCAGGACCGCTACTACCCGCGGCCGAGGCAGCGGCTGAGGGTCGCCGGAGAGACCTTGAGCGACGACAGCAAGATGCTCTTTGACTGCGGGGGCATACACTTCCAGGGCGTCGCAGTGGAGTGCGACGGCTGATCATCGAAGAGTAACAAAAATTGCATAAACATAATTTTTCGGAGGTCCGCGCGGGTCTCTTGGCTCGGCGCTGGACCCCCAGCGCGCTCGGCACGCCAGGGGAGGCGGGGCCAGCGCCGACCCGAGGAATCCGCACGGACGTCCGAAAGTACGATCCACAGACAGTGCTCGCACTGAGATGTTCTTCTGTTTGTTGCCTAAGTGGTTGAATGGGTTAGCCGGGGTTTCGCTTGGTGCCTGGTTCGTGGCCGCCAGTGGGCGCCTCAGGATCGCTTCGTGCGTTGGGTGACTCTGCCGGTGGTTCGCATTGTGCCCGCCCGTGAGCGCCCCGTGCACTGGGTGGGTGTGGTGGGTTTTCGCTTGGTGTCCGCCCGTGGCGCGTCTCTTGGGCGCCGCACGCGCTGGGTGCATCACATCACTCGCACATAGCTTTCACCACGCACCTTGCAACGAATTTCTTGCACAATACAGATTGTATTTCACATTTCGGACCACATCGCACCCGCCACTTATAGTGCGCCGCACAGCTTACACAAAGCATTCGTGTGTATATATAGAGATATTTGTTTATATATATATGTATATGTGTGTATATATATATTGTCCCCCACATAACTTGCACCGCATTCTTTGCACAACATATCTGACACCGAAAGCTGGCGTCTTGTAGCTTTCACCGCGTCGCTTGTATCTCGTACTTTGCACCACTTATATCAAGCCGCATACATTGTACCATATAGTTTGCGACCCACACAGAAGACATCCAGTGTTCCCTAACGCACTGTCTGGGGTCCAGGCTGGAAAACAAGTTTATGCTGTTTTTGCTGCTACTCTAGACTGGCAGCAGTTGGCCCATTCTGCTTGTAGGTTTAGCGTGCAAAGCCTCTGCGAGGTCCTCGCACCCACAGGGACATCGAGCTTCGAGTCTCGAGTTTGTGTCGTGCGTGCCGCCGTGAAGTGTGCGAAGCTTCGCGCACGATGCCTTGATGCCATTGCTTATGCTGAGGACCTGTGACGCTGCTCATCTGGCAGACAATCGCGCGTGTGTCTTGGTGGCACAGTGTCGTGGTGTTGCGGTGTAGCGGTGCCATGGTGTCGCAGTGCAGCAGCGTCGTGGTGGCATCGGGCCATGGTATTACGATGCTTTTCGTTGCGTGGGTTGCAGTGTTGCAGTCGGAATCATGTGAGAGTCATGTGCTCCTGAGGCGTGCGCAGGTTATGGATCGGCAGTGAACCAGTTGCGACGAGGTTCTGAAGCAAGCTTTTTGAAGCAACTGGACTTCCAGTGTCCTTCAACCTTGCACTGATTGCCAGAAAGTTGCGAAAGTTTGCCTGAAACAGATGTGGGGGGTCTTGTCGTGTCTCGATGTTTTCTTATCGTAGTTTCTCAGTGTTTCGTCATGTGACGGTGTCGTGGTATGGTGCCTTGGTGCCGTGAGATGTAGGGATGAACTACCTGTGAATATGTCGTGACTATATCGTTATACCATTGCGAACGGTTGTGAAACAAACTTGAATCAAGGGTGAAAACACATGTACAACTTGTCAGGTCATGGCGATCCAGGTGCAATGCAAATTAACCAGTTAGTTATGGCAAACCCCGCCGCCGTGCAAACGCAGCATCGCAGTGTGAAGGGGGTTGGGTTAAAGACCATTGGCAGTTCAGCGCGCGGTCTGACGCTAGATTGCCTTGCATTCGGCCTCGCTCCCTCGGCTCTTGGGGGGCCTCCGAAGGGCAACTGGGAGGACTTCTGTGGCCTCTTGAGGCCTCGCTGGGGCTCCCTGGGCAGTCCTAGGGCTTCTTGGCCAGTCTGACGCCTCAGGATGCTGCCTTGGGTGCCTCTATGGGCCGTCTCGGGGCTACCTTGGAGCAGCGAAAGCCGTTGAAAACCTACAGGGGAATCCATGGATTTGGCTTGACCTGGCCATCCTTGAGGGCTCATGGAAGCCCTCTTAGGCTGTATCGGGGGCCTACTGGGCCATCTTGGGGCCATTCTTGGGCCGTCTGGCGCCTTCGTAGGCCGTCTTAAGGGGCCCGTCTGGGCAGTATTGGGGCTGTATTGGTGTGCCTTCGGGCCGTCTTGGGGGTTTCGTCGGCCGTAGTGGGAGTCTTTTAGGGCCCTCTTGGGGCCATCTTGGCTCGTCTTGGTGGCTGTGGGGCCGTCTTGGGCGGTCGAATGCTCGAAACAGCGGGAATCCGGATACATGTTTGGAAATATCATTTGTTTCGTTTTTCCATGCCCTTCTGGAGGGCTTCTTGGAGCCCTCTTGGGCTGTATGGGGGGCCTCTTGGGCCATCTCGGGCTTTCATCTCGGAATCTTGAACCAGTTTGGAGGCATCTTGAGGCCGTATTGGATCCTCTTTGTTGACTCAGTGCTTTCTAGAGGCCAAACAGGGCGGCAGAAAAAGCATAACCAAGGGGGACGGTTTTCGAGGGATGCGCACGACGAGGGAGGGGTGGTCGGCTTCAGAAGCAATACAGAGGCCTTACCAGGCAGAAGAGCATTGTAATACATCCCAACTTGCCGCTGGCACGGTTGCGGATGTACCACTTTCGTCTACAGAATGGAAATTGTTGCATAGTCAATGTGCCGCGTTGGCTGTGGTTAACCTGCGGGGCATTTCTGAAGCGTTTGCCATCCAGCGTTGGTTCAAGTATGGATCAGGTGTGAACTTATCGTTGTGGACCAGGCAGGGGTCAATTGCGAGTCAACTACACCTCGGTTGCGGGACCATGGTGGCAAATCAAGCGTGCATCAGAAGTGAAGTACGTGTGAACGAATGTCTAGCCCCGTTTAGTTCATACCAGCTCTGAGTGGTCGTTCCTGCTTTGAACACTTCGGCCTTTCGATCGACTATATATTGTGCGCGTGGATGGAGGTATTTACAGATTCCTAGAGACTTGCGAACCACATGCGCTCAACCGGAAACCCTTTATCGGTCACAGGCCGGTCGCATACTACACATGCTTGGCCACTTGCCAGCTGCTGCGGGACATAAAATGCGCTGTTCCAGGGACATGCCCATGCCTGCCTGGAATTCGAGGAGCATGGTCGACCGAGTTGGAGCTTTCTGGCGCCAGCTTTTAAGCAGAAGGGTCGCCTCAGAAAGGTCAACCCTGCCGTGTACATTACCTACTATCAGAGTGGTTCCCTCTACGGCCTCCGAAGACAGCAGCCCCTGTGAAGTAGCTTCGTTTTGTAGCCATGAGCACAGTTTTCCAACAATTTGACAGATGTTCATCCGCAGACGCGGTCGAAGGAAAACAATGTGATCACATTTTGCCTGCCTGGATCGCAGCATTTGCTCGATTTGCGGTTCTAGCGGCACGCAAATATACACGCAAGTCCACGTTTCGAGTGGGGCTTATGAGGACAGAGGGGATGCAATCTTGCGAGCGTGTAGATCTCGCATGAATCAGTAGTTCCATCGCCTCATCCAGTACACATTGTTATGGGAGCATTGTGAACGATTGCTTGGCAGCATGTACCTCAGCAGCACAGGCTGCCTCCCACCGCCGTCTGAGAGCACGTGCGCAGTACATG
The DNA here is from genome assembly GCA_963575745.1 of Prorocentrum cordatum. Lineage (NCBI taxonomy): Eukaryota > Dinophyceae > Prorocentrales > Prorocentraceae > Prorocentrum > Prorocentrum cordatum. The sequence goes on from CAUYUJ010018837.1 coordinate 1,150,012, forward strand.
GCCTGCGCGCTTACTTCTGTTACCGCAGCCGCATGCGGCGAGTCACTGCCCCCCCTGCCTCCTGGACACGCCCATTGCGGCCAGAGGCGTCAGGAGTGTTGACTTACGCTTGCGGCGCCTGCTTGACGGGACTTTGACATAGCACGACGTACCATTTCGCGGACGTGTTCCCCCACATGTTGCTGCAACAATTTGGGGGAGCACAGGGGGCAGGTATCTGCAGGAATGTGTTCAACGCAAGGAATTCGCAGGATATGAAGGAGGTTAAAAGGATTCCAGAGATAAGCAACCATTGTCTAGAGCATGCTAAACGTGTCAGGTAGCAAGGTCGCTCCATTCGCACTGGGATGGAGGCCTTTGCATATCTTATACCGCATAGACTACCCTTCGGGTGATAGGGAGGTGAGTGGGGGGGAGGGACCAACGTCGCACTCGATTGATCTCACTATCGAACTCACTACCGATCTCACAATCGATCTCAATCGATAGATCTCACAATCGATCTGACTATCGATCTCACAATCAATCTCACAATCGATCCCTCAATCGATCTCACATTCGGTCTCGCTATTGATCTCACAATCGATATCACAATCGATCTCGCATTCGATCTGACTATCGATCTCACTATCAAACTCACTATCGATCTCATTATCGATCTCACATTCGGTCTCACTATCGATCTCACTATCGATATCACAATCGATCTCACAATCGATCTCGCATTCGGCCTCACTATCGATCTCTCTATCGAACTCACTTTCGATCTCATTTTCGATCTCACTATCGATCTCACTATAGATATCACAACCGAACTCACAATTGATCTCACATTCGGTCTCATCATCGATCTCACTATCGAAATCACTACCGATCTCATTACCGATAGTGATCTCACTACTAACTCAATCGATCGATCTCACAATCGATCTGGCTATCGATCTCACAATAGAATCCACAATCGATCTCACATTCGGTCTCACTATCGATCTCACCATCGATATCACAATCGATCTCACAATCGATATCCCATTCGGTCTCACAATCGATCTCACTATCGATCTCATTATCGATCTCACATTCGGTATCACAATCGATCTCACAATCGATCTCACAATCGATCTGACATTCGATCTCAGGTTCGATCTCACAATCGATATCACTACTGATCTCACTATCGATCATCAAAACAAAACATCAACATCGTCCAGCGGGACACCGGCGGGACACCGCGGGGCCCCGGCCGCCCAGAAGGGAATCATTTCGTCCGGCCGCGCCTCAGCCACACGGGACACCAGCGGGACGCCGGCGGGACACCGCGGGGCCCCGGCCGCCCGGAAGGGAGACATTTGGTCCGGCCGCGCCTCAGCCACACGGGACACCAGCGGGACACCGGCGGGACACCGCGGGGCCCCGGCCGCCCGGAAGGGAGACATTTGGTCCGGCCGCGCCTCAGCCACACGGGACACCAGCGGGACACCGGCGGGACACCGCGGGGCCCCGGCCGCCCGGAAGGGAATCATTTGGTCCGGCCGCGCCTCAGCCACAGGAGACTTTCTCTCGCCCGCCAACGCAGCTTCGCCTCGCCCGCACGCACGGCACGCACGAACACGAAACCGAAATCGATTTCCCGGTAGGGGGGCTCTCTGTTCCACTTCGATCTCACCCCCTCACCTCCGACCATGGGCCTGCAGGGGCTTTCTCACGGCCAGTCTTAGGGTCCACAGGGCGACCAGGTCAAGCTTAGACGCTTCGCCTAAGCCTACCAGCCCATCCAGAAGCAATGCCCAGGCGAGTTGTTTTGACCAGGGATGTGGAGGAGAATGCAGTGGAATGGTAGGCAAGGGAAGCCGTCATACCCCAAGAGGGGGGGGGGGAGGATGGGAGGGAGGGAGGGAGGGAGGGAGGGAGGATGGGAGGGAGGGAGGGAGGGAGGGAGGGAGGAGGAGGAAGAGGAGGAGGAGGAGGAGAGGGATGAGGAGGGGGATGGGGAGGGAGAGAGGGCAAGCTACGATGCGCTTGCATCATATCTGACGTCCTACCCCTCCCTCCCATCCCTTACCATGGCGTAGATCTCCTCTCTATTCGCACAATTGGATGTCGCAACGCGGCATAGCATTACATGGCATTGCATGGTGTTGAACATCAACGCGCAGCATGATATAGCATGATGTGGCGACGCCCCGACGTTGTGGGGGCTTCTGCGGTCCAAAGCATCAACATCGACACCGAATGTGGAATCCATTCTGATGTCTTTTTCGGGAGGCCATTTTTTAGATTTTGGAGCCTACCTGGAAGGACCGAAGCCATGCCGTGGCATGGCGCTGGAAGTATTGACGCCAGCGCTGCAGTGGGAGCACGATTCGGGACGAGCGGAAGCGCGGAAATGAGGCCAGCGCTGCAGCGGGAGCACGATTCGGAACGAGTGGTAGCCCGAAAATGAGACCAGCACTTCTGCGAGAGCAGCACTTCGAAGATAAAAACCCAAGCGCGGAAACGCGGAAATGAGGACGCGTAGCATGACATAGCATGACGTGGCGACGCCCCCCAAGTGGGGGAGGGGGCTTCTGTGGCCCCAAACACCGACGAATCGGCCCCGAATGTGGAATGACTTCCGACGATTTTCATCGGGAGGCCGTTCTTTTGATTTTCGGGCCAATTGGAAGAATCAAAAACCGTGCCGTGGCATGGCGCTGGAAATAATGACGGCAGCCTAGCAGCGGGAGCACGATTCGGGACGAGCGTAAGCGTGGAAATGAGGCCAGCGATGCAGCGGGAGCAAGATTCGGAATAAGCGGTAACCCGAAAATGAGGCCAGCGTTCCATCGAGAGCAGCATTTTGAAATATAAACTTACGCGAAAAAACAACTCTCGGGAATCTTGTGTATAACAAACCAGTACGCGGAGGGGGGCCACACATTTTCCGGACGCCACCAGGGGAGAGAGGAGAGTAGTTTTCATTTGTACCATGGAAAAGGGAGCAGAGAGGAGGAGGAACAGGCGGAGGAAGCGGAACAGGCAGAGGAGGATGAGGTGGAGGGCGAGCAGAATGGCCAGAGGCCTTTTGGATGCTTTCGGGAGTCTTTTCGGATGTCTCTTGGGAGCTTCTTGGAGTCCTCCTGGGGCGTCTTGGGGACTTCCTGGCGGTACTGGGCTGCCTCTTGGAGCGTCTTGGGTGCCTCGGGGGAGCCTCTTGGGGGCCTCTTGGGGGTCTCTTGGGAGCCCATTCGGGGCCCCTCCGTAGCCATTTTGGTACAAGATGTCATCCTCAGGGGGCCCCCGCCCTTGTGGACGAATGGGCACCGCTAGTCCGCCGCAGTCAGAGCAGCTTGCTGCTCGGCGTTCGGGTCACCCTCGCGCGAGTGCTGTCGAGCCATGGCGCCTGCAGCGGAGTGGCAGGGACAGTGGAAGCAGGGTAACGGCCTGTGGTCATGCTCGTGTGGAGCCGGTGACAACTACGCGTCGAGGAGGAAGTGTTGAGGATGTGGAACACAGGCCCCCAGGCAGGCAACTACTTTCAAGCAGCTGCTGCTGCTGGGCCCCTCCAAACGTGAAACTAGCATGCAAAAAAAGTTGGACGACATGCGCGATGAGCTCCTCTCTCTCGAGAAGGAGCGCAACCGCGACATGGAAAGCGACGAAGTGAAGCCAAAGACGGACCATACCAAGCTGTACAAGTGGGCCCAGGCTTGCAAGACAGAATGGGGGGAATCGTCGGGAGTACCAGGCCGTCCAGGAGAAGTATCAGCGTGCGCGGGATGAAAAGGACAGCGCCTGGCCACACAGCTTGCAGCTCACCCAGGCGCGCATCGCGAGAGAGAAGGCAGAGAAGGAAGTGGAGGGCCCCCAGGAGGAGGTGCAGCGGCACGAAAAGCAGTTGGCGGAGGTTCGTGCCGCCTGGCAAAGAAAGAGGAGCAGGCAAAGGCAGCACGTGCGCGAGAGAAGGAGCTCAAGGTGCAGGGTGTTGGAGACGCCTCTTCTGGTTTCCTCGCAGCCGTGCAAAAGCAATACGAAAAGGCAGTCGACGGCAGTGGCGTGTCCCCGCTGGAGTACCAGCAGCTGTTCGCCCAGCTCGGCAAGGTCATGGCCAACGCGAAGGACGACGTGCAGATGGCTCCTCCACTTCGGTCACCTGGTGGCGGGGTGGCGGTGGGGTGGCGGTGGCGACGCAGCAGGTGGTCAGGACGACGGGCCAGAGCTATCAGAACCTGAACAAGAATGGCTCAAGGCAGGTGGAGCACCTTCCGATGCCAGCGAAGAGTCGGTGGATCGAAATCTGCACCAGCCTGGCTGAGCACCCGGCCAAGCGGCAGAAGCGTTCCTAACCACGACGGCAGCAATAATGCGAAACAGTACGACAAATTCGCAGTCTGGACCTTCAACGGCTCGGGCTGCGGCACCATCAAGGAGAAACTGGGCAAGAAGGTGCAGAGCAAGGTGCAGTGCTACGCAGTGCAGAAGCATCATTCCACCGAAGACAAGTGGCCTGTGGCCACGCAGCGCATGAAGGCGCAGGGCTACCAATTGGGTGGTGCCGCAGCTGTGCCAGCACCAGTGCCAGCAGGTGAGGTCGGCTCGTCTGCGGGGGTAGCAGTGGCAGTACCGAAGTGCGTAGGCATGACCTACCTGCACGGCCAAGACACGTGGGACATCCCACCAAATGGCAGCCCAGGGCGCGCGGCAGCGGCTTGGGCATCGGTGGGCAAGGGCGCAGTGGTCGCGTCGGTGCACCCGTGGACGGCCGTGGGCATGTCGTGCTGCAGCAGGGAACTGATCACGCACGTGACAGCTGCAGATGCTGGGGGCGCCGTGGATCTCGGGCGGGGACTTCCAGGTGGGGCCAGAGATCTTGGCCGAGGTGGAGTGCATTACGTTGGCACCGGCGTGTGCGATTGCACCGCAGGCAGCGCGTGGAACGTGCAGGCGCGCCAGCGGCAGCAGCGAGATGGACGACTTCATCGCGGCCGACGCGGTCGAGGCGCAGGTAGCAGGCATTCGTGCGCAGGAGGAGTGGCCATCAACTCCGCGCGGGCCAGTGGGGCTAACGATCAGGCTGCAGACCGCAGAGCGCAAGGTCAGGACGTTGGCGAAGCCGAAACCCTTGCCAGACGCGCAGCTCGGTCGCGCCCCCGCGCCGCCGAGGCACGGGCGAGTGGCCGGCTTCAGCTCGCAGCCAGTGGCGAACCGGGAGCGGGCCAAGCACATGCTCAAGCTGGAGAAGGAGGCCCTCGCGATCAGAGGCATGCAGCGGACGGGGAACGTCGCTCGCGCGGGAAGAGCGGAGGCGCCCACGCGGAGGATCAAGTCGCTCAGCTTTGGGGGCGACGACGCATCAGCGGCAGCGAGGCAGGCTATATGGCGGAGATGGATTCCGCGTTCCTTGCGGAGACTGCAGGGCGTGCACCGGCGGCTTCGCGCTGCGACGGAGCAGCGGGATTAGCGCTTGCGCAAGGCGAAGGAGCAGGAGGAGCTGTTCAGGATCAGTGGGCAGCGCACAAAGCACCTTGCCACAGAGGAACAAGGAGCGCGGCAAGCACGACGCGAGTTGCTGGCCACGGGGCGCCGGAGGAGCGGCGCTGAAAAGGGCGAGCTGCAGAGGCTCTGCGAGGCGGCGGCGGCCGTGCCCAAGGAGCGCGAGCAGCGGCTGCAAAAGTAGCGACGCGCGAAGTGGGCCGACAAGTTGGAGGCGGCAGCTGCAAGCGCGGCGGGGGGGTTCCACCAGCTCGGTAAACCAGCCCAGTTTTGGAGGCTGAGGAGAGCGGACACGATGGAACAGCAGGCAGACCCGCTGGAGGCAGCAGAGTTCGGGCTGTCGGAGTGGAAGGCAATATGGCGGACAAGTGACCCCATGCAGCAGCAGATCAAGCCGTGGGAGGTCGAGGCCAGAGAGCAGCTGGGCGACTTCGCAGGGGAGGACGTGGCCAAGTTGAAAGGATTGGTCAGGACAGCCAGGAAGAAGACGGGCATCGGAGTCGATCGGTGGCACCCGTCGTTGCTGCAGGGCGCGCCCGACGGGGCGTGCACGACGCTGCTAGATACTTGCGAGGGGCGGAGAAGACGGTCGCGCGGCCCGCGCACATGGGCGCGGTTTTAATTTTGCCACCGAAGAAAGTCATCACAGATCGGGTGATGAGACCGTTCGTTGCCGGCCTCGATTAGGATCTGGGAGATCACGCGTAGGCCGCGCGTGGTTAAGTGGGCCAAGGAGAACCAGGAATCCTGGGACTGCACGAGCGTCGGGAAGGCGGCGGAGGAGGGGGCATGGACGCGCTGCGCTGCTCAACCACGAGATGGGCAACCCAGACGTGGAGGGCAAGTGCGCGGAGGCAACGATCATTGCCGCCCTGGGCTTGGTCAAGGCGTTCGAGCGCGAGGGCCTCTTCGTGCTCTGGGAGGCGGGCAAGCAGCTCAATTTCACTGCGGGGGTCTTGGCAGTGGCGCGCTCGTATTTCGCTATGGCGAGGATGCATCGTGGGCGGGTCGGCGTCGGAGGAAACGCGCGTGGTGGCTGCCGTCGCCGCGGGGGGCAAGGTCTCGGCCAGTTTCCTCAAGAGGTCATCCAGTCGACGGTGGGCGGGGTGGTGGTTGAGGGGCCCATCGTCAAGTGGGGGATATGCGTGGACGACCTGCGTGCACGGTTGAGGCACCAGCAGCAGTGCGAAGTGCAGGAGTTCGGCGAGGCGCTGGGCGCTTGCTCCGAGGGCATCGGCAAGCTGGCCCTCAATGTCCCCTGAGGGGGCACAGGCAACGGGGCCGCCATGGCCAGCGCCAAGTGGCCGCGCAAGGCGGCGGCCAAGGGAGATGCAACAGCGAGGGCTACCAGTGGTGCGAGCTTGTCCGTTCTCGGGTGGTGGTGGACCTCATCGCGAACGGGGCGTCGGCCAAGTCGAAGAGCAAGAGGAGGTTCAACGGCGTGCTGGCGAGGAACAAGCGGCTGGCCAGCCTCAAAGGAGGCGGGCGCAAGATGGCGCGGGGCACGGCTCTAGTGTGCAAGCGCGGGCTCAAGCGCTCGGACATGCCGCGCCAACGGCTACGGCAGTTTCGGCGCGAAGCAGGACGTGCATTACTTGGAGGAAGAGGCGCCAAGTGCCTCGCGCTGCAGCTGGCGGCACCACGAGAGGAGCTGACCATCGAGGCGACCGAGGCGCCGATCGTAAGATGGGCAAGAGAGGCGCGGCATGCGGACTATTAATCTAGGCAGCGGCAGGAAGGTGAAGGGCCAAACCCTTGGTTGGGCTCAGGATAAGAGTCGCAACTTGCCGCGCGGGCCGGAGAACAATTTCTGGGATTGTCCCAGGCTCGCAGTCGCCACTTCCTGGACGGTCAGGTACAAATCCAGGGCATGGCTCAGGTTCGCAGTCGCCACGTGTTGGACGGTCAGACGCAAGTCCTGGGTTAGTCTCAGGTTCGCAGTCGCCGCGCGCGGGGCGGTCGGGACTAGGGGCCAGATGTGACGACGCAGTAGACATGCGGATGAAGGCGCGGAGGAGACTGCTGCAAGAGGTGGGCGCGCAACCATCATGGGCGCGAGTTCGGGGGCCAGCTGGCGCCGCCATAATGTCGATGAAGAGGGCTGGCTGGACGTGGCCTGCCTGGCACACGATGCGCAGCGCAAAGGGCGGCTACGACCTGGACCTGAGGGAGGCGCGCCCCGCGGGCGCTGCGGCCACGTTGCGCGTGGGCGCGCAGAGCAAGTTGCGGGAGGAGTGGGCTGAGGCCGAAGAGCACGGCAGCCTCGAACCAGCCCCGTACAGAGCCCCCGCGGTCTCGCAGTTGACGGCGAGAGGTTCCCCCGCGCACGCCAAGAACGCGGCGGGGATGGTGTTCGTAGCCGGCAGCTGGGCAATGAGCAAGCCCTGCGGGTGCAGCAATGTGCCGACGGACATGTGTCTGGGCTGTGGACAGGCAACCGGCGCGCCGCATCGCAGGCCGTTCAAGTGCGATGCCCTGAGGGGGCAGAGGCTCGAGGCGCAGGCGGGGTGGCAGCACTTGGCGGAGCAGCAGGAGGGCAGCCTACTCTGGGCGCGATGGCTAACCAGGAGCCCCGAGGCGAACTGAATTTTCGTAGGCATGAAGGAGGGCCAGTACAATGGAGCAGCGCTTGAGGGCGACGGCGACCTGTTCACGGGCGACATGGCGCGCGACGGGTCGAAGCTCGGCTACAGTGGGTGGGCGCAGAGGGGCTGGGCGGCCATGTCACTTACAGACGAAGGCAAGCCGAAGGTGGAGCGGTGGGGCCCGCTACCTTGCGTTAGGTTCGTCAGTTGACTACAGGCGGTCCATAGGAAAACCTGATTATTCAAAACATCTTCGGCCGGAAACTCAAACTCCCCAAAAATGTTAAAGAATCTTGAATGGGAAATTCAAAATCCAAGACAACCTGAGAAAATCTCTAAAACACAAAACCTGGGGAGAATTCAAACACAGCGGAAACTGCAGAACATCTGAAAGCCGAATCCTGGGAAAACAATCAACCCACAAAAAAATCAGAAACAGCTGAAGCTCAAACCCGGGAAAAACTCAAACCCGGAAGGCGTTTATATATATATATACACATACATACATACATATATATACATATATATATGTATATATAAGCGTGTGTCCAGATCTTTTGTTTGTTTAAAGAATGGTTCCATAATTTCCTTGACGTTGTTTTTTGTTGAAAAAGCTTTCAAGCGTTGAGAGCTTGTTTTGTAGAGTTTTTTGTCCAGAGTATTTCATAGTTTTTCAGCCGGTTAACGTTCCCCCTAGTTTTTTATAGCAAAAAAAATGTTTAGAGTTTTTGTTACCAGTGTTGTTTCCAAAGTTGTTGTTCCAAAGCTGTTCCAGAGTTTTTCCCAAGTTTCGGCTTAGAGATGTCCTGGAGTTGTTGCATGGTTTGAGTTTTTTCTCCCAGGTTTGAGGTTCAGCTTTTTATATAAAGGTCGGCTTGAGTTTTTTGTTCGCAGGTTCGGTGTTTGAGTTTTCTTCTCAGGATGTCGACCTCCCCAGGTTTTGGCTTCAAGACTTCCCGGTGTTTTTTTTTTTGGGGGGGGGGGTGACCCGAAGTGGTCGTGGACCGCCTGTAGTCGCAATTCACGAACCTAAACCGCGTGCGCTGCCGGCGCAGGGGCAGGTCAGGCGAGCGGAGACGTGGGCTTTTCTCGAGGCGCTCGAGGATGCGCCCCCGCCGCGCAGGCTCCACGCGGACCGCGTGGGGAATCGTCGATAGCCTGCAGAAGGGCGAGAGGCGGCGCGCGAGCTGGAAGTGGCCGCGCGCGGATCTGCGGCGGAGGATCCGGCACAAGGTGAAGGGCGCGGCCCTAGGCGCGAGCATGGCGCGCCACGCGAAGGCGCACAGGTCCAAGGCAAAGATTGCGAAGTTGCAGGGCGACGAGCTCAAGATTGCGACGGGCAACGGCGCCGCGGGTCTGCCGGCAAAGGAGGGCGCGGCGCTGGGCGCAAATTACGGGAAGCAGCAGGCGCTGGACGAGCTGGGCGCGAAGGCGCGCTGGGCGGCGCAGAACGTCGGCTGGCGGCGCCAGAAGATGGGGGGCGAGTGGCCCGACGCCCCCCAGCGGGAACCAGGGGGGCCGCGGAGGAAGCTGGTCAAACCGAAGCTGGCGCTGACGAAGCACGAGGTGGTGACGATCGGCGAGAGGCTCGCGCGCGATGAGGCGCGGCAAGGAAGCGGCATCCAAGCGCGCGCGCGCAAGAAGCTGCGGGGGGCGGCGTGTCAGCCGCCGCCGTGGATGCCAACGGGGACGCGAAGGACTGGGACCTCCGGTGCGCTCGACGCGCGCGGCCGCGGCGGCGGCGGCTGCAGCGGCGGCTGGAGCTCAAGAGGGAGAGAGAGGCGAAGGTCAAGCACTGCCCGCGGAGCGAGAGCATCGAGCGGAGGCGCACGAGCCGCGCGTCGCGCGCGTGAAGTGCGGAACCCATTTGGCGACCAGGAGAGCGGGGCTCGGGGCAGCCTGCCCGGGGCCGCAGGAGAAGAAGGGCAAGTCATCAAAGGGCGACGCCAAGAGAAATAAGAGGGATCGCGTCCTGGCGGGGAAGCACCCGCAGACGGGCAAGCAGCTTCCTCCGGATCCCGTCCTTCCAGTGCAACGCGGCTAAGCACTACGGGACGGCGTCGAGGTGAAGCTGGTGCAGGAGCAGGTCGTGGAGACTTGAGTTGCGGCCGCATTTTGCGGCGACGGGCCTTGTGGCGGGATCCGCTGGGGGTTCTGGGGATCAAAAAAAAACCTCTTGGGGCCTCTTGGGGGGCCCTCTTGGGAGCCTTGTGGGCCATCTTGCAGCCATCTTGGAGGAGGTCGATCAAAGAAGGGGGGTGCTTGATTCGCTCCCCCCCCCCCCCCTCAGGAGGCAAAAATGGGTCCAAAACCGCAGTAAAAAACAATTCTTGTGGCCTTCTTGCCGAGGTCGTTTCGGACGCCCTGACACCTCGCGGAACGGCCCGCCCAGGTCCATGGGGACGATGTAGGGGAAGGGATAAACCCTTCCTCGAAGGGGAAGAGGGGGTTGGAAGAGGACACCCTCTGAACCACTCGCGCTCTAAAGGGCTGGTGGGACTCCTGGGCGGGGGGCCCTCTGGGGCTGTCTTCGAGCTCTTTGTGGACGTTGTCTTTTTGGTTGCATTCTGGGGCCATATTAGGTCCCGTCGTAGAGCGCTCTCAGATGCGTATCGCACCACTCATTTGGATCTTCCCTGGACGCAAAAACTGGGAACAGCTGGGCGCCAGGCAGAACATCAGGGGAGGGCGAGGTCTTTTTGGAAGTGCGACAGGCACCACTCAGCTGGGCCGTCCAGGGGTGCAGCAAAGTGGCGAGAATTGCGCACTTGGCATGACCCTGGGCAGGGAGAGGTCTCGTTGGGCCTGCGCATACACAATTTCGCTTGACCCTCCCGGGGGGCGCAGCAGAGAGGCGACATTTGCGCGCCTGGCAGCAGCCAGGGAAGCTGAGGCATCACCGAGTCCGCATAACGCACCGCGCCTCGGGATCCCCCACGGGGCGCAGAACAGTTGCGAAAACATGTGCTCGGCAACACCCAAGGAGGGCAAGATACTGCTGGGTCTGTTTGAGACTCCGCTGTGGTGGGCTGTCCCAGGGGCGCAGCAAGGTGGCAACAACTGCGCGCCTGTCAGCTCCAGGGGAGGGCGACGTGTCGTTGGGTTAGCGTGAAGCACCGTTCTGCTACACCCCGTGGGGTTGCAACAAAGGGGCGGCAGCTGCGTGCCTTTCAGCAGCCAGAGAGGGCGAGGTATCTCTGGGTCTGCGTGAAACACCACTCCGCTGGACCCAAACATGAGTGCAGCAAAGTGGCGGCAGTTGCGCGCATGGCAGCAGTCAAATGGGCGAGGTATCGTGGGGCCTTCGAAGGACCACGCTGCTGTCACTTCCATGTGGGCTTAGCAAAGTGGCAACTGTCGCGCGTCTCCCAGCAGCCAGAGAGGGCGAGTTCCCACCGCGTGAGACAGATGGGTCTGGGTGAGACTCCGCTCTGCTGGACCCCGCGGGGGCGTAGCAAAGAAGCGGCAGTCGCGCCCGTCAGCAGCCAGGGAGGGCGGCGGCGAGGCCTCGGTGGATTTGCGTGGTGAGACATTACGCTGGCGCAGACAAGTGGCGACAGCTGCGCACCTGGCAAGAACCAGGCGCACGCATGACGAAGCGGGAGAAAGAAGGAATGGGAGGGGGCAAACATGTCAATAAGAGCAACGTGTTTTCCATTGGCACGAGCGTCCAACAGAGGAGGGCTGGGGACATAACAGGCAGATCGTTGCTGCATGGTTTGCAAAGGTGATGTCGTCGTGTACAATGACGATCATGTGTTGACGATCGTCGTGTTCAAAAGTGAGCGTGCGTTTGGTGTATCATGTAGTGACGATATGTTTGTGTGACGTCGGTGGGTCAAGTTCTGCCTTTCTCATGCAATGCACGATTTAGCGGGGGCCTCGCTCTGGCCTCTCTTCAAGAATTTGCGGACCATGCGCCCAAAGGTCCCCTCCCTCCTGCAGATGCTCAGCTGGCTCTCTGGGCGGCGCCGGAGCCTCTTCCGGAAGAGAGCAAGGACGACGACGACGACAGCTCCGTGGAGAAGGAGTCCTGCTGGGACCGGGGCTGGAGAGCGCCATCGCCCCCAATCACACCAGCGTGGCACGACGGGGCCGCGCGCGGCGGTCTGGAGGATGACTGCGCTCCGCGGCGCGGACAGGAGAGGTGCTCTTCTCCGAGGGGTCGGCGCGAGAGCGCGGAGGCAGTCGCGCTCCGCGTGCTCCGCGCGGCGCGAAGCTCGAGGAACAATTTTTGATTTTGGGGGCGCGCGGCAAAGACGATCTGCACGCGCGTCGGGGCCGGACCTGGGCACGGCGTCGCGATTTCGCTGGCATGCAAGGGGGGGTGGGGGGGGAGGGCAGGGAGGCGGCCGCGGGAAGCTCGAAGAAGAAAGAATGGCGTATGAACAGAACATTGCGGAGGTCCGCGCGGATTTCTTGGATCGGCGCTGGGCCCCCCCTCTGGCAGCGCCTCCAGCGCCGCTCCTGGCGTGCTCCGCGCGCCAGGGAGGGGGGGGGGGTCAAGCGCGGATCCACCAAGAAATCCGCGCGGAGCTCCGGAAGCTTATGTTTATATTTTCTCTCCTTCCAGAAGCGCGAAGCTAGGAGGCACAGGTGCCGCCGCGGACGTTGTCCATGAGAGGCAAGGGGGCGCCTGCCCAACAGCGGCCGTTGTCGGTTTTGGACAACATTTGCTGTTGGGCATCGTACCTGTTTTTCCGTCCCATTCTGGGCGTCCACATTACACATTTTGCAGCGCAGATCGAATGTGTTCAGCCTCCGAGGCGTCGGAGGAGCGATGTCGACCCGGAGGAGCACGCCAGGAGCTGGCCTGGTTCGCGTGGTCTGGTCTGATTGGTCTGGTCTGCTTGGCTGATTGGTCTTGGCTGGTTGGTCGATTTACTACAGTACCTGGTCTGGCTAGTCTGGTGGTTTGGCTGATCCAACTAGTGTTGCTGCCCAGGACTTCACGCAGACGAGCAGCGAGGAGGATCAGGAGAGGAGGAGGCGAAACCCGAGGAGGATCAGGAGGAGCGGGAGGGGAGAATCTGCGTCAGTAGCATGATCAGTTCTTGTGTTCCAAGTCGAAGTAAGGCGTTTGGGCATAATGATGTTTGATCTCGAGCGGCTTACGCTACGAAGCATTGCGAATCAATGCAATGTAAAACCAAGTAACGCAAAGCAATGCAAGCTGAATGCAAAGCCATGCAACGCAATGCGAAGCAATGCAACGGCATGACTGCAACACACTGCTAAGCACTGCGAAGCAATGCAATGCAACGCAGAGCAACGCAATGCAATGCAAAGCCATGCAAAGCAATGCAAAGCCAGGCAACTCAATGCAGAGCAATGCAAATCAAGCAATGCAAAGCACATCAATGTAGAGCAATGCGACGAGGCGCCGACGGCGACCACAAGGTCGCGAACCCGTCTCCTCCCTTCCGCCTCCTCCTCCTCCTCCTCCTTCTCCCTTTTGCGTTATGTCATGCAGAGAAGTACTAGGCAATTGGAAGCAATGCAACGCAAAACAATGCAAAGCAACGCAAGAAAACAATGCAAGGCAATGCAACGCAATGCAATGCAATGCAAAGCATCGCAAATCAACACAACGTAACGGATAGCAGAACAAAGCGCTGCAGAGCAATGCGAAGCAATTCCAAGTAAATCAAACCAACGCGTTGCAATACAACTCATCGCAAAGCAATGCGATGCAATGGACACCAAAGCAAAGCAATGCTAGCAATCCATAGCAACCCCGCGAAACAAACAATGCAAGTAAATGCAAGTCAATGTAACGCAGTGTACAACACCGCAAATAAACCATGGCATCTCATGTAATGAAATGCAAAGTATCGCACAGCAATGCAAAAAAACACGGAGCAGTGCAAAAAAACACGGAGCAAAAAAACACGGAGCAGCAAAACAACACGGAGCAAGCAATGAAGCAACGCAAAGCAATGCAAAAAAACACGGAGCAGTGCAAAGCAATGCAAAGCTATGCGGCGGCGAGGTGGCGGGCGGCAACGACGCGGCGAGGCTGCGGCGACGGCGGGCAGATGGCGGCAGGATCGCCACCCAGGCGGCCCAGACGACGGGTGGCGACGAGGCGGCGACGGGGCGACGACGGCAGCCACGAGGCGGCGGAGCCGACGCGCAGGCCCAGACGACGGACGGCGACGAGGCGACGACGGGGCGGCGATGGCGACCAGGTAGCCGCCAGACCGACGCGCAGGCCCAGTTCCTTTCAAAAACAAGTAACAACCCCTGAATGCAAGCACTGTTTTGGGAAATAGAAACGAGCAGGTGCACTGCCGGATCCAGAATCGGTTGGGCGACGTGGTGTCCCGTGGTTTCTCGCGGCATCCCATGGCCGTCCAGGTCCCTAGCATGTTGCATATCCTTATGCGTTGTATCAGAATGTTATATCACTCTCCGTACCCCCTATCTCCATATCCCTGTCCAAAGATCCCTAGCCCTATCCCGAGTCCACCATTGTGCCCCCCATCGTGACCCCCCATCGTGGCCCCCATCGTGAATGCATAAAGTTGTTCAGGGTTGTCTGCCTCAAGGGTGTCATTGTTTTATTTGTGCGCGCCCATGGGCGAATGATGGGAAGCTGCAGCTGCGCGCACTCGACTTGCAGCCTCGGCCAAAGCCGAATCGTTTGCTCGTTCACCTCACTCCCGCAAAAACGCTCGAGATGTTGGCTCGGACGATGTCCCGCTTGTTTCAAGAGGAGCAACTTCGGGTGGTTGAGCCAAGTTGCAGGGACGCCAGCGCGAGTTCACTCTGATGTCGCCACTGGTGCCGTGATGTTCCTGCTTCCCCTCCTCCTCAGGCCATCGGTACGCCTTCCAATTTCTGCTCATTAGTCATTCGCTGCCGTGGCTGTAAGGGGTCACTAGCCTCCATCTGCCGTCGGACTTACAGGCGACAATCAAACCTTACGGAGGATAGGAGGATTAGGAGAAGTAAGGAGGGTGAAGGAGGAGGAGGACCCATGACCCCTGAGAAACCCCTTGGAGCCCCTTACCGCTTAGGAAGAGTGCGAATTGCGCATGCCCAGGAGCTGCAGGAAGAGTTCAGCGATGCCGCCAAAAGCGAAATAGGCCGCTAACGTCTTCTGGGTCTCGTGCTGGCTAGCGGGGCAGAGGGAGAATGAGAGGGAAAAGTAGGCGGCGGAGGACACGGAGAAGGAGGAGACAGAGAAGGGGGACACGGAGAAAGAAAACGAGGTGGGGGAGGGGGTGAGAAAAATGGAAAGGAGAGGAAGATGATGAACCTGTCGAGGAGTAGAAAGAGAGCAGGATCTAAAGGAGGAGGAGAAGGAGGCGGAATAGCAGGAAAGGGAGAAACAGAGCAGATCCCAGACATTGAGCGATTAAGACACACACACACCGGGGTCTCATGACGATGATTGCGTAAAATGCTGGCATGCGTGGAGAACCAATGCGTCGAGCTCATAGAGAGCCGACAGAATTTGGAATACTTCGACGGATAACACAAAAACACGACGAGTGACAACATTGGCATGGGTCCGGTTGTGGCTTGACTCCAGACGATCGGGAAAGTGGATGTTCCCGTTCAGGAGCTATGTTGTTTGCGATGAGTAGATCGCACTGAGTGTTGAGCATCGCGTGTCGATGGCCCGTGCTCGCTGGGTGGAAGGATGATTGCGAGCTCTGATAGCACAGAGGCAGTAATCAGGTAAAACACATAATCGAAGAAAAAGCTGGATGTGGGTTCGTTGTGGCGTCCGTACCCTACGTTTTGCCCTCAATACTTCGTGTACTGAGCGAGACCTTTTTAGGGACAAGTTGCTTGAGTACATCTTGGGCCAAGGTGGTTGTGTAAGGCCCTCTTGGGGCGCCTTCGAGGTTGATCGGGCCGTCTTGACACCGTTATGGGGCCCTTTGGAGCTTCCGAAACAAGGGCTCTTCAGAGGCTTCTCAGAGACCTCCCAGAGGCTTCCAGGATACGTGAAGCCCATCAGCATACACAGAAAGACCCCCAAGGGACACAGAACGCAAAGACTGGTGACAGAAAGATCTCTCGGGACTGGCGGTGGGTGGGCGGGTGGGTGTACGAGCTCCCTGGCGCACCTCCCCAGCCCTCGGTGCCTCCAGATCCACTCACCGCGGCCTCCAGGATGCCCAAGATGCCTTCTAAGATGGCTCAAGGAGGGCTGCAGTGAAAAACATAATGCCGTACATATTCCTCCTGATCTTCCTCCTCCTGTTCCTTCTCCTGCTTCTTCCTATCCTCCCTCCTCGTCCTTCTTGTGTTGTTCCTCCCTTTACTCCTTCACATTCGTCCTCCTTCTGGTCATTCTCTTACTCCTCCCCATCCGTCCTCCAATCCCTCATTTAATCTTCATTCTCATCATTCGATGCCTCCTCCCTCGTACGCCACTGCCATGCCCCCTCCCTCTCCTCCTGCCCAGAACGCCCCTGCAGAGCATGTGAGACCTTCTCGGAACCTGTCGAACCGTGCACCGCCCACCGAAGCCGCCTCACTCCTCCCCCTGCCCAAGGGGCAGGGGGAGGAGTGAGGTGGCTCCCACGTAAGAGGTGATTGATGGCGCCCCAGTGGTCGTCGGAAGGGGAGCATCGATGGCACCGAAGCGGCTGGGAGGAGCAGAACCGAGGGTCATAGGCCCGCACATCGAAGTGCCATGATCGATGGAATTGAGGCGTCCTCCCTCCCCCCTTTGCCCCATCCCTCGGCGCAAGGCGGTCCCGACAGCCTCGAGCAGATCATCGGGCAGGCCTGGGAGGAGGCCGAGCTCCCGGCGGCGGAGGAGGGGCGCCCCCTGCCAGGGACGCTCGCCCCCTGGTTCCAAAAGCTCCCTGGGCGTCGTCACAGGTTGTCCACCCTTTCGGTGGAAAAGCATTCGCCGAGCGCGTTACACTACTCGCAACGTGCCTTCTCGCAAGCGTCCGGAAACAAACACATGCTTGCCTCGATGTAGCGATGTATCAGAAGTCCCCCTCAGTGGATCCAGGCCATTTGCGAGTAGTTGCTTTGCGAGTCGTGGAACGCGCTTATCTAATCATGGGAGCCTTGTATACCCTGTTAGTTCCGTCCGCCTCTAGCGTCGATGAGCGTCATGTAGTCGATGGGATGGCGCGAATCTAGTGTCGATAAGCGTCGGTTAGCGTCGATTTCGCGTCGATACGCGTCGACTAGCGTCGATTAGTGTCGATCCGGAAGAGCCGACAGGATGGTGCGGGAGGCTCTCATGAGTTGCTGCCGAACGCCCCTATTCCCTCCGACTCTGCCCCCCTCCCCTCGCGGCTCTTTTCTCGCGTCTCGTTTTTCTTGTTCGCACTTGTCTGGGTTGCTCGGAGGTCTCGCCTGCTCGCCTGGCCTTCCACGGGACTACCAGTCTGCACACACCAGTTGGCCGATTTCTTGCTAACGTGAGCCGTAGCTGCGTTTCCCGCTAATGTTTTCATTGTCGCGTCGTAGAAACGAAACATGCCCAGCTTCCCGCCGCCTTTCCCCAATGGGGCACTGGGCTAGCACACGATCCTCGAAAAGGTGGCTCTTGAATCTGCCGCGAGAGTGCCCCTGCACTGCTGGGCCCGCGACTGCGACCCATTGCGGCGTTGGAGGAAAGAGTGCCCAGGTTTCGGGAATTCTCCCCCCGCGCTTCCCTGAGGTGGAACCTTTCCCCGTGCTGTGTCATACCTTCCCTTGCAGGCCCAAGCCTGGCGCGTGAGAGCGCGCGTGTCGCAATGTGGGCTCAACTTTGGACGAGATCGGCCTTCTTTGCTCCGTCGTGAGTGAGTGCTACCATGCACCCTCTACGGGTCTTGCCCTCCGAGTGCGCGCCGCTGAGTTCACATTTTGGGTGACGAGGAGGTGGGGGGGTGAGGAACTTGCGTTTCGATGTGAATGTTGTTTGTCGTGTTGGGTTCACATCTCGATTGCAATCGGATTGTCATGTTGATTTGCATGCCGATGCCCTTTTAAATATTACGATGCGGCGTGGTTGTCGAGTGCAGTTTGCTTTGCACAATGATCGGCATCTCGAGCTGCATATCGGTTGCATTTAAATTTGCATGTCGGTGCGTATTCTCCTGGGTCCACCGCTGCGGGGCAACACGGGACAACCACTGAGTATCCACGGGACCACGGGAAAGCCCCCAGGGACAGCCTCCGGGACAACCCACGAGACACCCGCATGACAGCCACGGGACAACACGCGGCACAACCCACGGGAAAACCCACGGGACAACCCACGGGGCAAACACGGGACAACCACCCACGGGACATCTCACGGGACACCCATTGGCACAACCACGAGGCAAGTCGCGGGGCAGCCCACGGAACAACCATGGGACAGCAGCGGGGCAATCCACGGGACAACCACAGGACAGCCAGGGGACAGACCCCGTGACAACCACAGGAAAACCCACGGGACAATTCACGGGGCGATTCGCGGGGCAACAACCAGGGCATTTCACAGGACAACCACATGCTAATCACCGGACAAGCCACGGCTCAACCAACAGGACGACCAAAGGAGAACCCATGTGACGAACCATTGGACAACCCCGCGCCCCATCGCGATACACGCGAGGGCGAAGCATGTTGCGTGATTTGGCCGTAGGTTCGGCCGACACATGGTCGCTTTGGCGCAGCTTCGCCTCCCCCACGCGCACGACAAGAGCCGAAAGCGGTTTTGCTGGGGCCATGGAACGTGTTATCCGATCTGAACGTGGAATCGAAGATCCGCCATGACGGCAATTTGTATCGTGCGAAGCGGCAGAAGGTGTGATCATTGGTTGGGGCGGATGTTGTGTTACCAAGAGGGCAGTTCCGTGAGGCGGCGCTTAGCTCACCACCCACCAAGCCACCCCAACCCAACCCGAAGGCACCAATTTGCTCTCCGTTCCCAGCGATGGGGGCGTCGGGGAACATTAAAAAGCATACATCTGGTACCCGTACCCCCCCCCAAACCCGAAATTTGGATTCTCGGGTCAGGTTGAGGTGGTCTGGCGTGTCGTCATTAGCTGTGCTCCCAGCTGGGTGTGGGACTTGCAATTTACCTCTGCACGTGACAGGCCGTCAGGCCAGTCGCCTGCCCATTCGGACGGAGGGGGGAGCCACGGGCGCTCTTCGCTCAGATTTCCGCGCACCGCGCGCCCACGCGCTGGCTGCGTCGGCAGGGCTTGGCGCGCGCCCACGCGCAGGCTGGCGGGCTTGGCCTGAGCTGCACCCCCGCAGCCTTGGCGTTTTGTTTCCAACTCTCGTGTGTTGGGCCCCCGTGTCGGATAGTGCAGTTGGTTCTGCGTCTGCTCATGCTTGCCCTCCTTGCTCCCTTGCCCCCCCTCGCGTCGCCTCCCTGGCGACCTCTCTTCCATGGGCGTCCTGAACGAAGACAGCATGGAGGAGGAGGAGGAGGAGGAGGAGGAGGAGGAGGAGGAGGGAGAGCTGTGCCTCTGAGGCCACAGTTCGTTGCATAAGCTTACCTATTGCAGCTCGGCTCGTGTGGTGCTACCAGTTTGCCTGGGGTGGGGGCCTCGTGCTTCGCGAGTGAGAAGGTCTGGCCGCGCCCTCCTCCCGCTCCTGCTGGAGCAGGGGGGGGAGGGAGAGCAGCAGGGGCAGCAGGATGAGGATGAGGGCGAGGAGGAGGACGAGCAGCAGCAGCAGCAGGACGCTGGAGCAGCGGGAGGAGGATCAGGAGCAGGAGGAGGCCGAGGGAGCAGACACGCCAGGGCGAGGATCGGGAGCGGGAGGAGGAAGATCCGCAGCAGGACGCGAGCACGGGAGCAGGCGAGCTTCCTTTTGTGCTCGGGGGCCCATCGGCGATGCATCGGCTACGCCGTGCCATGGCTCTCCTTCCTGATTTGCCCCGACTTGGCCCCCCCGTGAAGGCCGTTGGGGAAAAAGCCGGCCAGGAAGACGGAGGGTCGAGGCAGGAATCTCCGAAAGTGAGTTTGGAGGTGCAGAGAGCGAACGGGGAAGTTCCCCAGCTCGCCTTGTATTGATCCGTGTCGCCACCCTGTTAGCAAATGCCTGGGCTTGCGCTCGAAAGCTCAATGCTCGTGTTCGGAAGTTCTTGGTTCGCTCATCGGCTTTCTCCTTTCGCCTTCACAGCTAAGAAAGCCACCTGGTCGATTGCAACTGGCGTAATCCTTGCTGAGAGGTGGGCGCACCTCGGAGAGTCAGAACGTCAGGAGCCAGGTCCTGCCTCCAGCGTCCCCACCAGAAACCCCACGTCACCTGAAGAAGTCAAGTGAGGTTCAAGCCGAGGCCAGGGACGAAGAGTGAACGGAGGCCGTGGCCTCGACCTGAGCTCAGGCCGAGACCAGGGGGTTGCAAAGCAGTTGTGAGTCTGGGCTGACGCCGCAGTCAGACGGCCTTCCTAAGCAGCGTTTGTCAATTCAAAGCCCCAAGCGCGCAATGACCACAGAGGCCGCTCCAAATGTTCCTCATATTCATTCAGAAATGCGCGCGCAGGTTTAGGAAGCGGGAGCCGATCGCACACCCAGCCGCCAGCCTTGATTTGTCGCCGCGCCCTTTATTCCGAGGCGCGGCTTTGAGTCTTGGGGAGGGCGCCGCGGCCGCCAGGGCAAACGCCACCTCGGGCGCAAGGTTTGCAGTGAGTTCTGCCGCGGTGCCGGCTTCGTCTACGTACTTAGGAGGGTTCAGAACAAATGGCGCGGCGACATTTGTGCAATTTAGCTGCCTCGATACGCCCTTTCAGAAACGTCACACGTCCTCTGCTTAAAACGTCCGTGTCAATACGTGGCGTGTTGGCTCAGCGTATTGGCCCACGTTTGGGCGAACGTATCGCGTCATACCTACGTGTTCAGTCTACGTGTTGAGCTCCGTGTCAATACTCTGCGTGCTCCGTGGTGTTGCGTACTGGGGCCGCTAAGTAGTGCAATGTTGCCAGCAGCGGCCAGCTCGGTTGCCTGAGCATCGCATCGCACGCTTCAGGGCAGGCCTCCCTCATCCTCTGGGCCGAGCCTGTGCGGGCTGCAGGCCTCCCCAGGCTGAAGGCCTTCCTCGCCTCGCCCGTGTGAAGTGGCCCAGGGACACACACACATACACGCATAAAGACACGTCCCAGGATTCCGCCGTATTTCCCCATAGTTTCTGGATGTTCGTCTTCGCCTCCACTTCCCACACGTTCCAGACTTTCTTAGGAATCGACGATTCTTTGTGCCTGTGTGCTTTCCCCCTCCTGATCATGGTCTCCCGCCTTCCGGCTCAGGATTGCTCCGCCGTCGACGTTGCGCAGGGTTGCCGCAGCGTTCGTGAAGAGGCGGCGTCGAAGCCTGGGTCGCCTGCATGGGGCGCGAAGACACTCGCGCTTCGCGTGTTTTGGCCTCGGCCGTACAGTCGTCCCTCTCCAGGGTGGCCGCCCAGGGCGCGAAGATAACCGCGCGTCACGCATCGCGGGGCGCGATGCTCAAATTCGGGTGACCTACGCCCATCCGAAATCTTAAGACAAATCATCAATTTTCATAAAATCCAGACGTCGTTGAAGGAAACTGAGATTCTGGACTCGACCCTGGGCGTTTTCTTGAAGTTTTTTTTGTCCGCAGAAAGCTCGTAGACCTGGACCTGGACTATTGTGGAAGAAAGTGCCTGGAGTAAAGTCCATTCTCTTATCTTCGAGTTTTCTTAACTTAAAGCAGGGGAAGCAGGGAAGCAGTACGAATGCGGCCACGATGCCGCAGTAAGACCCCCTTGCGGGGACTGTTGTTTGGTGGTGTGGTGACGCTCGGGCTGGCTCTGAAGGCTTGCCCCGTGGATTATTTTTGCCGTCGGTGGGCGTCGGAAGGCATCGGGTCCTCGCGGGCGAGGTGGAGCGTGACCTGCCGAATCATAGAACTGTCAAGCCCAGACTTGGAGGTCAGGGAGGCGCGTAATATAGGGGTGATGAGATTGGGGCGCGGAATGGAGAGGCGTGTAATGGAGGGGCGATGCATGGGGGGGCAGCCAGGGTTTCAGCAAAGGGGCCATGTAGGGCCCCATACAAGGGCCTTAGGGTCCAGAAGAGTGCCTTTAGGGCCCGAAGAGTGCACCTTTCTTCCCCCCCTCACACATCTATTGCCCCCCCAGTAAGCAACGCCCAATGGAGGTTCAGGGGGCCAGCGTTCGGCATTCCTCAACGCGCCAGGCCCAAACCAGGGGTTTGACAGTGAAGTCGGACCAGCCTTCCCCCGCACCCTCCCCCGTCAACAGGATGTCAAGTTCAGACCTGGAGGTTGAGGGGGCCAGCGTTCGGCATTCCTCAACGCGCCAGGCCCAAACCAAGGGGTTGGTATTGAGGTTGGACCAGCCTTCCCCCGCACCCTCCCCAGGCATCACCGTCCTTTCTCTTCCTGGCCAGATCTTGTCTGGGGGGTGTCGCTACCACGCTCATGATCCGATCCACCTCACTCCTCCCCGAGGACTCCGAGGGTGAGCACGAGCCTGCGGGGCCGGTGTCGGAATCCGACAAGGACGGGGAGCAGGACCCACGGGCTTGCACGAACCGTCGGGCGGCCAGATGAGGCGAGCCGATTCGTCGTGGTGTGTTCGATGCGTGTTGCAGCGCATGACGTCACAAGGAACGGGCCTGATACATCACGCCGCAAGATACAGCAGACAACCATGTTGTGTTGCAGATCCGTGCCAGCGCTCCTCCGAGCAGCGTTGCTACCGCGACGCGTGTCCCTTCATATTCCTGGCTGCCTGTCATGAAGCGCAGGGGCGCACGCATCGGTCATCGTGCTAGCGTTGGTGATCGCAGCGTCAGCAGGAAGGCCGACCGTGTCGTTCGAGCTGCATTGCGTTCCGAGCGCCGTGGACGCGACTCACAACGCTTCGTGGTCACTGCCATTCCATGCAGCGGCCACGATGGTCTTAAGTCATGCGGGAAGTAACAGATGATGTGCTCAGAAGAGCTCAGATATTGTCCCAGGACGGTCTGAACAATGTTTTGTTTACCGCCCAGGACGCCAAATCAGTCCGAGGCACCCCCAGTGGAGAACAGCTGTTGCCCGAAGCATTGCCTTGACAAGCTGTATGAGGAGCCAGTGCGACGTGCTTGTCGGGCGCCGCGCTTAATATACCTATACGACCACCCTTCGGGTGATAAGGAGGTTCGGGGGGGGAGGAACCAACGTCTCACTCGATCGGTCTCACTATCGATATCACTATCGATCTCACTATCGGTCTCGCTCGATCCATCTCCCTCGCTCGATCTCACAATCGATCTCACTCGATCTATTTCATCCGATCGATCTCACAATCGATCTGACTATCGATCTCACAATCGATCACACTATCGATCTCACCATCGATCTCACAATCGATCTCACATTCGGTCTCACCATCGATCTCACTATCGATATCACAATCGATCTCACAATCAACGTCATCATCATCATCAACATCATCGCCATCAACGTCATCAACATCATCATCATCAGCATCATCGGGACACCATCATCGTCATCATCACCTCATCACCATCATCATCACCATCATCATCATCACCATCATCATTATCGGTACACCATCATGGTCACCATCATGATCATCACCATCAACATCATCATCACCGGGATGCCACCATCATCATCATCGGAACACCACCGTCATCATCATCATCATATCATCGTCATCATGAACAACATCATCACCATCACCACCATCGGGACACCATCATCATCAGCAGCAACATCATCATCATCACCATCATCATCGGGACACCATCATCATCGTCACCATCATCATCACCATCTTCATCACCGGGACACCATCATCATCAACAACATCAGCATCATCATCACCATCATCGGCCACCATCATCAAACTCATCATCATCACCTCATCATCATCCTCATCATCAACATCATCATCACCATCATCATCGGGACACCATCATCGTAATCATCATCATCATCATCATCATCATCGGGACACCATCATCATCATCATCACCATCATCATCAACAGCATCACCATCAACCTCCTCATCACCACCATCATCGGGACACCATCATAATTTTCTTCATCATCAGCATCATCATCACATCATCGCATCATCATCATCATCATGACCATCAACATCATCATCATCATCATCATCATCATCATCATCATCATCATCATCGGGACACCATCATCATAAACAACATCATCATCATCGGGACACCATTTTCATCACCACCATGGCCATCATCATCATCATCACCATCATAATCATCATCAACATCGTCAACATCATCATCATTGGGGCACCATCATCATCACCGCCATCATCATTATCATCATCATCATCATCAACAGCATCGTCGTCATCATCATCATCATCATCATCATCATCATCATCATCATCATCATCATCATCGGGACACCGACAGGACACTGGTGGGACACCGGCCGGACACCGCGCCCCACCGGCCCCCAGAAAGGAAACATTTGGTCCGGCCGCGCCTCAGCCGGAGGCGGGACACCGGCGGGACACCGCGCCCCATTGGCCCCCGGAAAGGAAACATTTATTTGGTCCGGCCGCGCCTCAGCCCGAGGAGACTTCTCTTCTCGCCCGCCCACGCAGCTTCGCCTCGCCCGCACGCACGTCACACACGAACACGAAACCGAAACCGATTTCCCGGTAGGAGGGGTCTCCGTTCCACCTCGATCTCACCCCCTCGCCTCCGACAAAACATTAGGTTTCGGATTTCTTGGGGCCCAACAGAGCTTTCAAACTGAGCCAAACAGCTTCCCTGGGTGTCCGCACTTTGGGTGTCGCAAGGGCGGGGCATCGTGAGGTCTCTGTGTTTATGGAGCCCCCCTCTCAGCCACAGGATACTGTTGCAGGGTGCGTGCGTATGGGTGGCACCAGCACGGGCCTTGGTGTCCACCTCTGCAGCCCGTGATGCAAGCGGTCGTCGGATTCCGTAGCGACGAGTATGCAAGTCTGAATAGAGGGCAGATGTTGGAAGTGGTTTGTAGCAGGGATAACATCCGTCTCCTTATCCCTCGCTGCTCCGTACCTCTCCCTCTCTCTTTCTTTCTATATTTATCGTTATTTTTGTTTTCTCTCTCTCTCTCATTCTCTCTCCGCTCCCCGCTGTCTCTCTTCTCTACAAGCCCCCCAGGATGGCACGATTGAGGAACGGACAAGGGATACCAGATCTTCTTGCGCCTCTTCTTGAAGCACCATTCTCGCTCCGTCCTCCCATGTCATCTAGCGTATTTTCGGACAGCGCGTTGCTCCACAGCCCTGTTCCGCCAGCCTATCAGGAGACGCCGCGGAGCTCGAGCCATAGCGTCAGCGACGGTGGCGGTGAGCAAACTCTGGACGACTTGTTGGTCTCCGCAGGCGTGCATGGCATATAATCGACTAGAGTTCAGGCCCAGCATATTCTTGCCCAGGTACTTGCGAGACGTAGACGGGATAGGCGACCTATGCAGCTGCACGCGGCAAACACCGTCACAGTGCCAACCCATCAGCGCAGCGTGAAAGAGGGTGACATTAGGCCCCGCGCCAGTTCAGCGCGCGGGCTGAACTGGCGTGGGTCTTACACTCGATTTCGTTTGGGGCCATCTCGGCTCCATCCTGGGTTACCATGGAGGGTTCTCGGGCAGTCTTGGGGCCGTCTGGGGTCTCTATGTGTGAAGTGTTGGGCCGTCTTGGGGGCTTATGGGAGCTACGTGCCCGAGTCTTTTCCGAGGCGGTCTGAGCCGAAAGGCCCCGGGGGCAACACACATCGAAGCCTCTCAGGTTGTTCAATGGTTGTCACCTTTTCGGGCCTTGCTGCAGGTCTCTTGGAGCGTCTCTGTGAGGCTTACTAGGGCACATTGGGGAGATCTCGTAGTCGTTAGGGGCTCTTTGGGCAATCGCTGCAAGGTCTTAGGGTAATTTTAGGACCCACGCGAGTTTAGCACGGGATCTGAACCTGCGTGGGTCTTAAACTCAGCATCGGTCCTGCGGTACCGGGGCCCTCTTGGGCCGTCTTGGCGGGTTCTCGGGCAGTGTCGGGGCCATTTGGGAGCCCTATTTGTGCAGTGTGGGCCGTCTGAAGCTTTCCCGGGGCGATCTGACTTGGGGGCAAAAGCATTGATTCCCCAGAGTTTTCAATGGCTTTCGCATCCGTCCTCTCGTCGCTTCCAGTGGACAGTCGTTCTCTGGGCGCGTTGGATCCACCTTGCAGCCCTCCCCTGGCCTTGCGCGAAGGTCGGAGTCGCAGTCGCAGCCGTCACTTCCAGTAGACAAAGGCTTCCCAGTTTGGGATCTGCGACCCAAGCGCTCCCATCCCCCGCTACCTGGTATCAGCATTATCGGACGCGGATGTGTTGCTCGGAGGGTTCGACAGAGCCCAGAGAGCCAGGGTGGTCTTGCCGACCACGGTCGCGTGATACATGTCAGCCAGGCGACGGTACGACGTCTTCACAATGCTTGTGTAGCGATGTGTTGTTCGTGAGTTAGGTGGGGACTGCATTTTGAGGGAGTGTCAGCATCACATGTTGTTTCAGCCTCCTCCGCCCTCGAAGTCGCTTTGGAAAAAGGGGCTCCGCCCCTTGCATACGCAGTTTCCTGAAAGTAGAACTTGGACTGAAATATATCGATGAGACCAGCGCGCGATCCCCAAGCAGTGAGAATAGCACCAGGACTAGGGACAGTCGGAGACAATCGGGAACAAGTACGGCGACGGAAATCGACGGCAGTGCAGGTCAAGACGGGGGCAGGGAGACAGTACAGTCGATGATACGCCTGGCGAATAAAGCTGGCGGCGACGCAGCGTAGCCTTGGGGTCAGAGACAGTACAGTCGACGACACGGCTGGCGAAGGAACCTAACAGAGACGCAGGGCAAATTTGAGGCCAGGGACACTCGTGGATATGGCCATGAAGGGAATGGGTCCAGAGGGAAACGGTCATTCACCCTTCTTCTCGTGAATAATTGTGATGCAATCCTGGGGCCCGTGGAGGGTCCCAGCAGCCCGAAAACTGAGACACGAGTCCAGCACCCCTTTCCTCTACGACCCGTCCCCTTCATGCCATGGCCAGACCTCTTCAGCACAAGCATTGAAAATAGGCGCAAGTGTCCCTGGCGGCTGGTTTGCTGTGTGTGCGTGCGCGCAGAATCCGCCCGCCATATTGCCGTGGCGGGGGTAGCATTCCGGCCTGCGCTCCAGGAGAGGTAAAGCTTGGCGGGCGCAGCCGTGTTTGTTTTGCGCGGCGGCCAAACGCATCGACACGGGTGGTACTCTGGGACGGCTCTCGCCGTCGAGGGATCGAGGAGTTGCCTCTTCGGCGGGAGGCGGCGCCAGCGACACGGGAACGGGTGTTGCCAGAGGTGGCCCTGGCCTGCGGTGTCCCCAGGATTTCTCGGGAGGCCCGCGTGGCCTCCGGGAGCACGTCTCACGGGGCCCACGGGAGCCCCGGGAGGCTTCAAAGTTGCCAGAGGAGCTGTGGACACCTGGGCACCTTGGGCGAGGGCCCCGTCCAGGGTCGGGGACTTTTGGGCAGCGTGTCGCTCCAGGGGTTCCGGCCAGCCACGCTGCGGCGCATCACGCTGTCCGCTTCCCGGCCCCCCAGCGTCAGCGTCCCGAGCCTTTACGGGCCTCCCGCCCCGCGGAGTGAAGCGACCCCCGTGTCCGCTCGCAGGGCATAGCGTGTCGCTGGGGCCGCCACGGCGACACGCGATCCAAAAGTTCCCGACCGTAGCAACCTCTGGATGAAATTGCGCGGGCGCAGCTGCTTCGTTCTACGTGGCGACAGAACGCGGCGACGTAAAAAGCAGTCCAGTCGTTTTGGTGAAACGCCCAAATGTGCCTAGGTGCCGAAGACCTGCACACGTGACGGCCGGGGTCGTCGGGAGAAAGCTGGTTCCAGGACGAGCCAGGGCGCGCTGCCGCGTTATGGCTTGGTTAGCAGGGGCCGCCTCGGGTGTGCATCCCGCCCCTCCCGGGCCCGCACGCCACCGCCGCGACGCCGCGGCGGAGCGGCCTGCAAGAAGGCCCGCCTGCGCTTCGCCACTTGCGCCGTTTCTTTGCTCGTTGCGCGGCCGCCGTGCGCACCACAGGCAGTGCGCGCGCTGATGGTGTGCGGCTCACGGGAGAGAGGCTGGCCGCGCTGTGGCGTGGTCAGCTGTGGCCTTTTCGGGTCCTGGCCCTGCCCTCCCCGGTGGAAATTGGGGGGGGGGGCATCGTCGTTCGAAGCGAAGGCCCGCGCTGCCGAGGGGGGGGGGTGAGGAAGGCGCTCCAGCAGGCCCTCAGCACGGCGCCGGCCGTGAAGGTCGCCAGGTGCGCTGCAAGGCGCGCTGCAAACCCCCCCCACCCACCCCGCAGAGCTTGGAGCCGCCTGGCTATCGCCCGTGCGCTTCCCCTGCCGAGGGGGACAGCGCATCACTGGGCGTGGCGATCTGCGACATGGGCGGTGCCCGCCTCTCGTGGCCCTCGCGCCCCCCGCCGTCGCTGTGTGTCCCACCGCCCCCGGGATCAAAACGAAGCCTTACTCGGAGCAGCGGCGGGCATGGGCAAGTGAGCCCCCCGTAGCGGCCCACCCGCGGGACGTCCCGTGGTTTCCGCCACGCTTGCGGGTGGAAGCGTCGAGCTGGGCCTGACCCTTGCTCGCTGTGGCTGGAGCCCCCTCTCAAAGAAAAAACACGCAGCGGTCCACTGGCTCCTCATGCGGAGGCCCCCCTGGGTCCACGCTAAGGAGCGAGTGACACCACCCACCACGCAAGCCTTCAGAGAGCGTCGAGAGCTGATTCGAGAGAGCCCTTCCGAGACACACTCCGAGCTCGGAGCCGCCAGGGCTGGCAACAGGGGTGCAAGAAAGGACGTACGCAGCCGAATACGCGACCACTCAAGGGCTGGCCGCCTCTGAGACCAGAGGGCCACTCCGAGAAACAAATGTAACCAGTGTTCTGGCGAGAGCATCCATCTGAGCTGGGAGTGCGGTTGTCACTACAGCGAGTTCCATGGGGGAACGAATGGTATGTTTCATTTTCCGCATGCGAGAGTTACCCTCGAGCTCTTGTTGTGATGATCATTCACATGAATACGTTGGATACAGGTATACAGAGATACATACGTGTACATACATATACATGTGTGTACATATACAGTACAGTAGAACTGGACTACACAATGGAAGCCATACTTCGGACACTCTGTTTTAATCTCTCTCTATATATACACACAATACAAGCGTGATGCCAATTGCAACATATCCACGCTTGCCCGCTTTCGCACATTGTTCGCCCCTTCCCTTCATCAAATTCTAGAATGCCTCCATTCCGTCAGTTTATTTATTTCTGTCTGACCGTGCTGGCAGGTTCTCATTATCTCTCTCTTTCTCTTTCTCTTTCTCTCATCTTACGTTTTCGTACTCAACTCAATTGGTCTACCCTCTAAATGCCATCTGCTCTTTATATTAATGAAGACTTCCTGTTCTCTTTGCTCACCTCTGATCCCTACTCCTCAGAAATCATTACACGTTCTATGGTGTAGTCTCTCATGCTGACCATGGTCGCCAGGACCTTGGTATTGACCGCAGCCAAGGCATCAAGAACCCTCGCCAGGGAACCAGAACCGGGACCCGGGAACACGTCCGCCCACAGAAGCCCAGAATTCGGAACCAGGCGTTTGGCCGCCCACCGAATCCGGCCCGCAGTGTTCGCCTATTTTTCCCCGCCTCCGCAAGGGCACCATGAGTGCAATAATTGATTGGGGAATATTTCTGTAGATATATAAATGCATCTATCAATAGATCTATGCATTCTTAACTGTATACACAACGTGCGGTGCTGCCTATGCCCAGCAGGCGGAGGAGCAAAAAGAGAGGAAGAAAAGGAGGAGGGAGAGGAGCTGAAGCAGGAAGAGCTGACACACCGTAGGACAATGCCCATATTATCCCATAGATGGAATCGCTTCGACCTGAGTTCTGCTAGTAGGCTCAAGCACGGCTGCTCCAACTACACATCGAGAGGTTGGCTCTCTTTCTTCGGGCCAGGGCTGGTCAACAGGGAGACAATCATTGACAGTAGATTGACCGCGAACGAGCAACAGCACATGATAACGACGCACGCAACTTTACCAGTCTGCCCTACCAGCCATGCCCGAACATGCCTGACGAAAGAGCGCCAGCTGCCTCCCTGGGAGCGCGGAGTGCTCACGAGACCTTCCCCCGTCTCTCCCAGGCGTGACCACGGTGCCCAAGAGGAACGCACCAGCCGAGCCAGTCCACGCAGGATCCGCCCTCTGCTGCAGGACAGGTTGCGCCAGACAGGTCTCCATGGCCGCCACTTACGTCATTCTGAGACGGTTGTGTTGACTCGCTCTTCGTTTCCACGTTTGTTGCGCCTGCTCGTCCTGGAGAGTGGTGAAGGTCCCGGTCTTTCACCATGTCCCATGGTTTGTTTGGGTCTGGTTCGAGAGCCCGGCGCCATCTACCGCGGCGCCGCGGTACGTATGCAGCTGGGCGCGAAGATAGCCCCGCGTCCTGCATCGCGTGCCGCGACCTGCGAAGATGGGTGGCCTAGGAGGCACATCAGGCGTCGGGGAAGCGGAAGCTGATTCGGTGGATGCTAACAGCCTGGATTTGGAGGCGGAGGGAATGCATCGGAACGGAGGAGGCACGGAGCCGAGGGTGCAGACAAGGATCAGGAGCAGTTTCCGTCTCAGCAGAGGAGGGTGCGAGGCGGTGGAGGAGGTTAGGCAGTTGAAGATGTCCATCGACTTTGTCGCGTGTTTTCTTTATCCTTGTGAGGGCTACTGCACAGGTTACTCTCTGTGGGCTTGGGGCCCAGACCGAAGCGTTGTGAAGCACAATCGCCGAATGCGCCATACGTGAAATGATTTGCACGATGGGGTATCGAACATACGTTTGGCACATGCTCATCTGGCACGTGTCTTCACGCATGCGTGCGCCAAGGGGCGATCAAGCGGACTGGTGTATGTGTTGGCGGGGTGTGGTTTATGGTGTGTGCGTGTGCATCCTCGATGATCTTTGTTTGAATTATGGCAGGGAGAATTCTGATCACCCGCCCCGCCATCCCTACTGGAAACGAACCCAAAGTACTCGCGGGGGTCCCGCTGCACATTGTATTGGGTCTTGACAGGAATCACGGGGGACCACGGTTCTTTGTTGGCGGCTGGTCCAGTGGGAGAGGAGGTGTTTATCAAGAAGGAGCAGTGGCAAACCGCTCCCCGAAGTGGAAGACATGAGGGTGGAAGAACTAACTCCCTGAACTACCTCCGCGCGGAGGGCTGGTGGGATTGTTTCCTCAAGGTCGCGTTGAGCGCGGAGTAGCAACGGCAACTGACATCGGAGAGGACAGCTAAGCACGAAAGTCGCGTATAGTTTCCCCGCCTTCGCCCTCAAGCGAGCACAGTAGAACGTATGTGGAAGTTGGTTGCCTGGCTTGCTTCAATGCAGGAGACTTTGAGGAACGGCTTGAAGCCGGGAGAGAAGCAGGGAGGCTTGGTCGTTTGTCCATGGTTCTCCTCCAAGTGCCGTTCTTGCCAGTCTAGTCCTGTGGAGTGGCACAGGAGCCAAGCGTCTACGCACAGAACCAACGTCCGCTCCTACACCGAACGGCGCGAGATGTTCCGCAAGACGATCAACTGCGCAATTGGCCTCACCTGCGAGGTCTGGGCCTTCCCCTCGTGTTGATGCAATGCATGCTATGGTCAATTATTTGTCTCTCTCTTTATATATGGATGTATACGCATATGCGTATGCACTCGCATATGTACATATATATATATATACAAGACTGCAGTGGCGCTTCGCGCCATGCACCTTGGTCCTGGAAGTGTGGTACGCAAGCGAAATTGTAGGAAGGTCAAGCCGACAATTTAGCGATAACTCCTTGTTGCCTTTTCCGGCATCCCCGCTATAATAATGTGATTCGTTATCCTTCCTCCATGCTTCTGTTCCTCATTTTCGCCATACCCTGCGCATTCTCCCCATCCTCCTCAGCTCTTTATTGCGGAGGCTCCTCCTTGGAGAGCCTCTGGGGGCCTCACAAAAGTTGTTTCAGGCTTTCTTAATGCTTTCAGGAGACCTCCTGGGTGTATTCTGGGGGCCTCTGGGGGCTTCCTCGGGCCACCCTGCCTCCAACCGCGGTCTCCCTGAACGACCGGGTCACGATTTGGAATGCTTCGGAGGGTGTCTAGGGGCCATCTTGGGCCGCCATGGGGCTCCCTGAGGGCCATCTTGGACCCGTGTTGTCCCGTTTTGGGGCTCTCTCGGACTGCCTGGAAGCCCTTTCGGATGTTTGTGGGGCGATTTGGGAGCCTCCCGGGCGGCTTCGGACGTCCAGAAGACCGCCGTCTTGGAGCGTCGGGAAGCCGAAAAGAGGAGAACCCCAAAATTCACCAAAAACCCACAGAAAACTAATGAGTTTTGCCTCTTGGGGCCTTCTTGGGAGTGCTATTGGAGGCCTCTGGCCTCTTTGGGGCCGTCCTGGAGGCCTCTTGGACCATCTTGAGGTTACGTCGGTCACTCTTGGAGCGCTCTTGTGCTGTCTTGGGGGTCTCTGGGACGTCTCCGATGACCCCCCTGATCGCCCCAGGTGTGCTGCGAAGGCTTGTCAAAACGCCCTGCGAGGCCCGGGGGGCCGCTTCGAGGCCCGTCCGGAGGGTTCCAAAGCCCCAGATCCCGGGAGTCCGGTTTTTTTTGGGGGGGGGGACAGGTTTTCCCCCCGCCCGGGCTTATAAAAATATAGGAAGAGGAATATGGTGTGTATATATATATATATATAAAGGTATCATAGATGTGTATGCGTATGTAAATGCGTATGCAGAGGATCCTGTACGTGCATATGGATCGGTATATGTGTAAGTAAATGGCTGTGCATATGTATATGTATATGTGCATTCTGCCTGTATGTATATAGTTAGTAGATGATCTATATGTAAATATATGTATCTTAAGGGCTTCGCCCTCCGCCACCGGCCCCCCTATTACTTGTGCGGGCGGCTGCGCGGGTAGCGTCATGGCAGGCCTCTCGGCAGCGTCTGCGGGTCATTGTTGGAGCTTCTTGGAAGCCGTTTTGGAGCATCTTGGCGCATATGTTGTGTCTCTTGGGGGTCTTCTTGTGGCATCTTGGGGGCCTCTTGGGGGCCTCTTGGGGCCTCTTGTGGCCCTCTCGGGGCGGAAAGGTCGAGTGTTCGGTTCGTGGACTCCCTCTTGGGCTTCTCTTGGGACCGTGTTAGGGCCCTTGGGGGCCGTCCTGGGCGCCTCCTGGGGCCGTCTTGGGACCCTCTTCGGCCGTCTTGGGGCCGTCTTGGGGGCCTCTTGGGCCGTCAGGGTAGCTTCTAGGGCCGTCGTGGGGCGATCTTGGGAACCTCTTGGTCCGCCTCGGAGCGTCGGAAAGCCGAAAAGGCGAGAAGGCCAAAAACCTCCAAAAACATTAGGGAAATTGTTGATGTTTGCTTCGTGGGGCACTCTTGGAAGGCCTCTTAGAGGCCTCTTGGGCCGTCTTGGGAGCATCTCGGGCCGTCTTGGGGCCATCGTTGGACATCTTGGGGCCATTTTGGGCCGTCTTGGGCTCCTGAGGCTCTCTTCGGAGCCTCTTAGGGCAATCTTGGAGGCCTCTCGGGCCGTTCTGGCCGCGCGGTGGCGTCACTATGAGAATCCTGGGGTGGCCCGGAGCACCCAGGAGTTGAGGTTCACCCCCCCCTGTTGGCTGTTTGGTGGCGCGGCGGGGCCTCCTAGCAGACAGTAAACAGGAGGCAGGAAACAGGACTGGAGAGACAAAAGGCCAAACACCAAATGACAACACATGTAACACATGACAGCGAACCGCACACACCTTCGCAGCCTTGCGCTCCCAGAGGGGGTATGGCTGCGTATGTGTAGCAATATGGCTGCGTATGTGTAGTAATATATGATTACACATGTGTTTGGAAATGAAAATGTATGTACATGTGTATGGATGTATGCAGTATGCATGTGCAGTTATATATGTAAGTTTATATGTATGTATATATGTATGCATGTGTGTATGTATATATGTATGTATATATGTATGTATGGATGTATGGATGGATGGATGGATGTATGTGTGTATGTATGTATGTATGTATGAATGAATGAATGAATGTATGTATGTATGTATATGTATGTATGTATGTATGTATGTATGTATGTATGTATAGGTATACGTATCTGCATGTGTATATGCATACGTTCATGTGTATGGTTCTGAAATTTGTAGATGCGTATATCTATGCAGATGTATATGCAGATGTCTAGTATGCGTATATGTGTAAGCTTGTGTATAGGTATGTGTATGTGCATACGCAATGTGTGCATATGTATGTGTAGGCGCATGTGCTTATGCATAAATATGCGTATAGGTATACGTATGCGTATGCATTATGTGTGTATTTGGGTGGGTAGAGAGGGAGGTAGGTAGGTAGGCAGGTGTGTAGGTATGTATGTTTGTTTGCTGTCTCGTACATCGTGAGTGTATGTTCGACTGTGTGTTCGTTTGTTGTTATATTCCTTTCCCTATATTTTTATAAGCCCGTGGGGGGGAAACCCGTCCCCCCCCCCCCCCCCCAGAACCAGACTCCCGGGATCTGGGGTTTGGGGACCCTCCGGGCGGGCCTCGAAGCGCCCCCCCAGGCCTCGCAGGGCGTTTTGCCGAGCCTTCCCAGCACACCTGGGGCGATCAGGGTGGTCATCGGAGACGCCCGAAAGACCCCCAAGACAGCACAAGAGCGCTCCAAGAGTGACCGACGTGACCTTAAGATGGCTCAAGGGGCCTCCAGGACGGCCCCAAAGAGGGCTCCAAGAGCACTCCCAAGAAGGCCCCACGAGGCACAAATCTTTGATTTTCTATTGGTTTTTGGTGGATTTGGGGGTTGTCTTTTCGGCTTCCCGACGCTCCAAGACGGCGGTCTTCTGGGCGTCCGAAGCCGCTTGGGAGGCTCCAAACTCGCCCCACAACCATCCGAAAGGGCTTCCAGGCAGCCCAAGAGAGCCCCAAAACGGCTCAACACGGGTCCAAGATGGCCTCCAGAGAGCCCCATGGCGGCCCAAGATGGCCCCTAGACACCCTCCGAAGCATTCCAAATCGTGACCCGGTCGTTCAGGGAGACCGCGGTTGGAGGCAGGGTGACCCGAGGAAGCCCCCAGAGGCTCCCAGAATACGCCCAGGAGGCCTCCAGAAGGCCTTAAGAAAGCTTGAAAAAGCTTTTGTCAGGCCCCCAGAGGCTCTCCAAGGAGGAGCCTCCGCGAAAAAGAGCTGAGGAAGATGAGGAGAATGCGCAGGGTATGGCGAAAATGAGGAAAAGAAGCATGGAGGAAGAATAACGAAAAACATATTTATAGCAACGATGCCCGAAAAGGCAACAAGGAGTTATCGCTACATTGTCGGCTTGACCTTCCTGCAATTCCGCCCGCATGCCAATTTTCAAGGACCAAGGTGCATGGCGCAAAGCGCCACTGCAGTCTTGTATATATGTATATATATTTATATATATATATATATATATATATATATCCGTATTCGTATATATGTATATCTGTGTATGTATGTACGCATGTATGTACGTATGTATTTACCTGTTCCAGTCTCGTCGCAGGAGTCTACCGTTACATCTGTTTGCGCCCAAGCACGGCGATAATATGGTTCTGTGATCTTTGCAGTGTAGTATATGGGATGTGATGGTGTGATGGTAGCTGACGAGGAGGAGGATGGGGAGCAGGAAGAGGAGGAGGAGAAAGGGGAAGAGGAAGACCTTCACATGTGACACCTTGCGTTTTCACTATCAGGGGAGCTCACACGGAACTCGTTTGGGCCATCTTGGGGCCCTTTTGGCCGTATGGTGGGTGTCTGGGCCGTCTTGGTGCCGTCCTGGACAGTCGAATGGCCTCGTAAGGCCGTATTATGTCCTACCTTAGACCCTCTTGGACCGTCTTGGATGACTCTTGGGCCCTCGTGGGGTCCTCTTCGGCCATCTCTGGACCCTCGTGGGGGCCTCTTGGGCCGTCTTGAGAGGCCATCGTGGAGGCGTCATGGGCCGTCTTGAGCTTGAACACCATTGAAAAAAAGTGGAATAACTAATTTCGGCTTCTTCAGGCCCCGTCGGAGGTCCTCGTGTGGCCCGGTAGCTCCTTCTTGGAGGCATCCTGGGCCGTTTTGAGGCCAGATTCGGCCCCCTTGGGGCCATCCTGGCCTGTCTTCGATGCATCTTGGGCCATCATGGTGTCCTTGATTGCCTGCATGGGCCGTCTTGGAAGCTTGGGACGTGGATCCATGGTTTTTAATAAGGCGTCGTGGCTTCGGGGGCGCGGATCCATAGTTCTTCTTACGAGTGGTCGTGGCTGTGGGAGGGGGGGATGCATGCTTCACTCCGTGTGTAGGGGGGCGCCTTATGAGAACACAGAAGCTTACATACAGATCAGATCAGCACCTGGCAAATACATAATGGAGGGTAGGGAGTGGAGAGTACAGTTGGGGAGTAGAGAGTAGAGAAGAAAAAACAGATAATGAAGAGCGGCTGAACTGGAAGCCTGTGTGTGGGCCATCGTTTATCTAGGTGATGCGTTGCAGGACCCTGCCTCGGCGAATTTCAATCCTGAGCTTTGGCAGCCTATCGAAACCAGTCCTCTCCCCAGACGTGTGGTAGCATTTCTGACGACTTCTGTTGTTGCATTTTCCGGTAACTCGTGGTAGGCATAAGCGGAGCACGAATGATGTGGCAATCTCGAGCTGTAGCCAACGTTAGCCCAGATTGTGCCGTCCCTGTGCTTCTGCCCAGCGCGTGCTCAGACATGGGCTGCACCGCTCTTAAAGTAAGAAAGTAAAGTAAAAAGAAGAGCATAGTATATAGATGGAGGGAGGGAGAGAGAATGGAGGAGTCAGAGAGAAATATAGAGAACATGTGTATGAATGCATATATATGTGCTTGGAAGAGTGTTCAGCAAACAGATAACAGGGGCTGACTAGTAGATGGCAGGGAGTCGACCGCACAGGCGGGGAGTGGAGAGCAGATGGCATATATTAGACAGCAGATGGTAGAACGCAGAGAGTACAGAGTAAATGGTCAATGTTAGGGAGGCAGAGAGTGGAGGTCACAAGTAGAGACTAAAGCAGAGAGTAATAGTAAAGAGTCGTGGGTAGAGAGGAGATTGTAGAGAGTAAGGAGTCGATAGTATAACGAAGAGTCGAGCGGAGAGGGTAGGGATATAGTATATTAGAGGGTAAAGTGCATGTCTACACAAACACCCCATATATGTTGAGAGAGCGAGACAGAGAGAGAGAGAGACAACAACACAAAGTCTATCGAACATATCTCCTCCAGATCAGAGGTTTGGGGTGAAAAACAAGCGAAACGAGAACCTACCACGGGGAACTCGGTTTCGGCAATCGGTTTCGGCTCCGTGCTCGTATCGTGCGCGCGGGCGAGGCGAAGCTGTGCGCGCGGGCGAGACGAGTGATCCCGCCGTCAGAGAGAGAGAGAGGGAGAACGTGTATATAATATATATATATATACACATACATATTTAGACAGAGAGAGAGAGAGATACAGAGAGAGAGAGAAAGGAAGAGCGAGAGAGGAAAACAAATAACAGAGAGAGATAGAGAGAACAAAAAGAGAGATCGAGAGAGAGTGAAGAGAGTGGAGACTAGGAAGTGCAGAGTAGAAGGTGAAGAGTAGAGAGTCGATTTGCATCCACTCTGGAGTCACGACGCTCGATCCTCTACACTTTTCTCCGCGCTCTCTACCCTCTGTTGCTTGCAGTCTATATATGTATGTATGTATGTATGTATGTATGTATGTATGTATGTATGTATGTATGTATGTATGTATGTATGTATGTATGTGTATATATATATGTATGTATCTATACACATATATCGAGCGGAGTGAGGTCATGCCGCTCACGCGAATCCGTTTCAAGTCGTGCACGCGTTGGCTGCCTCGGGGCAGGCAAACGGCGTCGCGATTATTGGATGATTATTCTTATTATTTTCTGGCCTGGGGGGGTGGGGGGGGGCAGCGGGGCCCAGCTGGGGGGGTCCCAAGCGCACGTCCATGGGGGTCCCGGGGGCGGGCCCGGAGGCCCCACCGCGGGGGGCCCGCTGTCGCAGGGGCCTTTTGGTTGACCCAAAAGGGGGTCCAGCTGAAAGGGGGTGGTGCAACAGATTTGGGGCAAGTGGATTGCAAATGTATTGCGCCGGAGACTTGTATTGCATTGTGTTGCGTGTAATGTATTGCGCGCGAAAATGCGGGAATAGATTTGCGCCCCAAAATGTATTGCACGCCCCAGATGTACTGCAACCCCACAGATCTATTGCACCAAATCTGTTGCACCACCCCCTTGTCGCTGGACCACCTTTTGGGTCAACCCGAGGCCCGCCGCCGCGGGGCTCACGGGTGGCGCCGGTCGTTTGGGGGCCCGGGGGAGGGGGCCCGGGGGCCCCCTCGCGGGGGGCCCGCGGCGTCGTGGGGGCCCGTCGCCGCGCTGCCCACGGGTGGCGTTGGTCTTGGCTTCGCGGAAATGCCGTGCTGAAAGACGAAAATCGGTGCTGGCGGCGGGCTTCTTCACTGATTGTTCCGTTCCGCTTTTTCCAGTAGCCCGTTCGGGGGGCCCGCGGCCTCGTGGCGGCCCGTCGCCGCGGTCCTTTGTGGAAAACGGCATCCATCCGTGATCTCCGTAGTTGTCTTGTGGCTCCGCGCTCGCCGCGCCGAGACCACAGTAACCCCTCACCCCTATCCGCATATGCAGGGGGTATGGGTATATACTCCGCACGTATACTCTCGCCCCTCCATTTCCGATGCTATAAACTTTGCTCCGTATCTCTTTTTTCTCCCAGCCATCCTGTGGTGTTGGGTCCTCGTTTTGAAGAGACAGTGCCGTGCGTCCCTCCTTCTCTCCTCCTCCCCCTCCTCCCTCCCTCCTCCCATCACCATCATTATCATCATCGTCATCGTCATCGTGGTCGTCGTCATCATCATCAACATAATGGCCGCCATCATCATCATCATCATCATCATCATCATCATCATCATCATCATCATCATCATCATCAGCAGCAGCAGCATCATCATCACCATCGGCATCGGCATCGGCATCGGCATCATCATCATCATCATCATCATCATCATCACCAGCATCACCAGCATCAACATCAACATCATCAGCAGCATCATCATCATGGCCGTCATCATGACCATGATCGTCATCATCACCATCACCGTCATCGTCTTCGTCACACCCCTCACACGCTTCGTGACCCCATAGGGAGCTCCACCTAAGTTCCCAGTGGCGCAGTCCGCATGGCGGCGCCGCCCCATTTTGGAACACCCCTCACACGTTTCGTAGCCCCATAAGGAGCTCCACCTAAGGTGCCAGTGGCGCAGTCCGCATGGCGGCGCCGCCCCATTTTGGCACATCCCTCGCACGTTTCGTGGCCCGATGTGGAGCTCCACCTAAGGTCCCAGTGGCGCAGTCCGCATGGCGCCGCCATATTTTTGCATTCTGGCGCACCACTCAGACGTTTCGTGGCCCCATAGGGAGCTCCATCTACGGTCCCAGTGGCGCAGCCCGCATGGCGGCGCCGCTCTATCTTGGCACACCTCTCACACTCTTCGTGGCCCCATGGGGAGCTCCACCTAAGGTGCCAGTGGCGCAGTCCGCATGGCGGCGCCGCCCCATTTTGGCATCTCTCACACGTTTCGTGGCCCCATAAGGAGCTCCACCTAAGGTCCCAGTGGCGCAGTCCGTCCGCATGGCGGCGCCGCCCTATTTCTGTATTCTGGCACACCACTCACATGTCTCGTGGCCTCATGGGGAGCTCCACCTAAGGTCCCAGTGGCGCAGTCCGCATGGCGGCTCCGCTCTATTTTGGCACACCTCTCACACGTTTCGTGGCCCCATAGGGAGCTCCACCTAAGGTCCCAGTGGCGCAGCCCGCATGGCGGCGCCGCCCTATTTTGGACAACCCCTCAAACGTTTGGTGGCCCCATAGGGAGTTCCATCTAAGGTCCCAGTGGTGCAGTCCGCATGGCGGCGCCGCCCCATTTTGACACACCCCTCGAACGTTTCGTGGCCGCATAGGGAGCTCCACCTACCCAAGGTCCCAGTGGCGCAGTCCGCATGGCGGCGCCGCTCTATTTTGGCACACCCTCACACGTTTCGTGGCCCCACAGGGAGCCGCACCTCAGGCCAGTGGCGCATCTCTCATTCCCCCTTCTCTCTGATATCCTGATCTCCGATGGAAGCGGATACCACTCAAAACAGCGGGAGTAGATTTGTTTGCAGCCCCCTCATTATCGCGAGTCATGCTTGCATGTGCTCCAAGTTCGGGGTTCGTGACGCGAGGGGGTCTGGGCGCGAAACAAAAATAACACCAGACCTTTCCTGGGTCGCGTTCCGGCCAGAATTTCAAGGTGGATCCACCAAAAGACCCAAACATGGCGGAACATACCGACAAGTTTTGATACTCGAAGTTCGTTCTTTCTCAAGCCTCGTTTGGGCAGCCTCCATTCTTTGCCTGAGCATCCGCAGGGCTGGAGAAGACCCTCGCCGACTCCAGGCCGTGGAGCCGGAGGGCGCGCTGGTCGGCGGCGGCCGAGCCAAGGAGGCCATGCCTCACTTCGCGAATGCGCAGGGGAGGGAGAAATAGGCACAGACACAAATAAACGTCGATTCCCAGGAAAATATGGGAAGTGGAGAGGGGAAGACGAACATCCAGAGAATATGGCAAAGGCTGCAAATATCAAATAACCTGGAGTGTCAGAAACCACAGCGTGCTATGCTTCGCCAGTTTGCTACGGAAAAAAACCACCGCGGCGAGTTTTGGGCAGCCTTGCACTGCTTGAGAGAGCCGTGCCCGCCAATCGGGTCCGACCGCAAAGCGGTCGAAAGAGAGCGAGTCCTGGGATTTGTGCCTACTTCTTTTTGTGTCCCTGGGCTTTTTTTTTTTTTTTTTTTTTTTTTTTTTTGTTTTTTTTGTTTTGTTTTTTTTTTTTTGCAATCCTTCATCCAGTGTAGGAGGGTAAGGATCAGGAGCGACAGAAGGACGTACACGTACACGAATCCACGCCAGTTTCGAGAGTACGCATTGCGCAAATGTTCGTATAGCGCGGCCGGTCTCGCGGATCGAAGGGCCGTGTTCATGTACATAGCTGGGCGCGTACGTCCTTTGTTGGCTCCCTAAAGGAGCAGAGCTCCGAATCATCGGAGCTGGGGGTGGCCAGGGGTAGTTGCAGCTCCCGACTCGTGCCTCGGGGCCCAGACCAGAGTGACTCCGGACCGCTGTTATCCCGGATATTTCGTGCGTCCAACCTCCCCAGGATCAACGGGGCCGGGGGTGGTCCGGGGTAGCTCCTGGATCGTGCGTTGGGGGCCCAAACCGGAATTGCCCCGGACCGCAGATTTCCCGCATGATTCGGGCGTCCCCGAGCAGGGTGAGGAGGGCAACATCACGAGAAGGGGGGGGCGGCGAGGCTCCTCCAATTGATAGTCGAGGCGCTGACATACGGACCACTATTGGCTCAGGAGGGGCTCAGGTTTTCTGGCCGTTCCTCAGGTCTGGCTCGGGGGACCTGATCTCGGCCGAGGCTCGCCGTGGCCAGGAGAACCCTTCCGTTTCTTTTTCAACGTTCCTCCTGTCAGTGCCATGACTGCAGGAGAGGGAGGATCGGATGGGGCTATAGGACAGTGTTGAATCCGTTCTTGAGCGTTCTGGAACACTCTCAGAGCTTTCCGGGATGCTATGAGAAGGCCGCGGCGCCCGACAAGTCCCCCAGAGCCGCCGGATCTCAGAGATTCCCGATTTGTCTTCACCCGATGTAGTCCTCGTCCTGGGTTCGTCTTAGAAGAGGAGGAGGAGGAAGAGGAGGAGGAGGAAGAAGAGGAGGCAAGAGGAGGAGGCGAGGCGGAGAAGGAGGAGAAAAGGGAGGAGGAGGAGGAGGAGGAGGAGGAGGAGGACGAGGGTAGTATCATGAGGAGGGGCAGCATCACGAGGAGGGGCAGGCCTCGCCCTCGGCGGCATGCGGCGGAGGTAGGACGGGGCCAGATAGACCTGCGGAAGGCCGGCGACAGCAGAAGGCGCTCCCCCAAGAGGTGCCAACATCTACAGAGTCTGGGCGGGTTTGGGTGCAGCTAGGAGCGAACGGTCCCCGCTCCCGCCTCTCGACCAGCCTGAAGGTTTTTTTTTTCCGGGGGGTCTGCAAAAGGCCCAGGGTGAGGGCACACTTCGCCCCCGCTTTGCGGCTCCGCCTCCTGAGGGGCTCGTAGCAGTGCTCATTCACCGAGGGGCCCTCTCCCTTCCGTCTCCTTGCCCCTCTATCCGACTCCACCTGGCGGCACTGGGGCCAAAGACAGCGGCCTACGCTTCCTCATAGATAAAGTTCTTAGCCGTTGTAGCGCACGGCGGGACGCCAAGCTTCCAAAGAACAAGTTGGTCGGAGTTCCATCTGGTCGGAGTTGCATCTGGTCTGACTAGTCTGGTTGGTCTGGCTGGTCTGGTTGGTCCAGTTTGAGCTTGGTGCTGAGGCTTTAGCTTAGGTTTCAGGCGAGAGTGGTTAGGGGGAGGTCCGGGGAGGCAGCGACAACCACTACCACCGAAAAGCAGTTTTTTTTGCATTGCAGTTTTTTTGCATTGCAGTTTTTTGTTGCATCTGGTCTGGCTGGTCTGGTTGGTCTGGTTTGAGCCTGGTGCTGAGGCTTTAGCTTAGGATTCAGGCGAGAGTGGTTTAGGGGAGGTCCGGGGAGGCAGCGACAACCACTACCACGACCGAAAAGCAGTTTTTTTGCATTGCCGTTTTTTTGTTGCATTGCAGTTTTTTGCATTGCAGTTTTTTTTTGCATTGCAGTTTTTTTGCATTGCAGTTGTTTTTGCATCTGGTCTGGCTGGTCTGGCTGGTCTGGTTTGAGCCCAGTGCTGAAGTTTTTTTTGCATTGCAGTTTTTTTTTGCATTGCAGTTTTTTTTGCATTGCAGTTTTTTTTGCATTGCAGTTTTTTTTTGCATCTGGTCTGGCTGGTCTGGCTGGTCTGGTTTGAGCCCAGTGCTGAAGTTGTTTTTGCATTGCAGCTTTTTTTGCATTGCAGTTTTTTTTGCATTGCAGTTGTTTTGCATCTGGTCTGGCTGGTCTGGTTGGTCCAGTTTGAGCTTGGTGCTGAGGCTTTAGCTTAGGATTCAGGCGAGAGTGGTTTAGGGGAGGTCCGAGGAGGCAGCGACAACCACTACCACGACCGAGAAGCATTTTTTTTTGCATTGCTGTTGTTTTTTTGCATTGCAGTTTGTTTTGCATTGCAGTTTTTTTTGCATCTGGTCTGGCTGGTCTGGCTGGTCTGGTTGGTGTGGTTTGAGCCTGGTGCTGAGGCTTTAGCCGTCGTCGTCGCCGTCGTCGTCGTCGTCGCCGTCGCCGTCGCCGTCGCCGTCGCCGTCGCCGTCGCCATCGCCGTCGCTGTTCTCGATGCGGGTTCCTTTGGCTGGTTTTGCCGGGGTCCCCCGGGGCAGCGGGCACTCGGGCAGACTTGGGGGGAGCTCTGTGGATTCTGAGCTTCGGATCTCTTTTGGCTGGTTTTGCCGGGGTCCTCTGGCAGCCGCCGTCGTCGTCGTCGTCGTCGTCGTTGCCGTTGCCGTCGCCGCGTCGTCGTCGTCGTCGTCGTTGCCGTTGCCGTCGTCGTCGTCGTCGTCGTCGTCGTCGTCGTCGTCGTCGTCGTCCGTCGCCGTCGCCGTCGCCGTCGCCGTCGCCGTCGCCGTCGCCGTCGCCGTCGCCGTCGCTGAT
This sequence comes from Prorocentrum cordatum, assembly GCA_963575745.1. Taxonomy (NCBI): domain Eukaryota; class Dinophyceae; order Prorocentrales; family Prorocentraceae; genus Prorocentrum; species Prorocentrum cordatum. The sequence goes on from CAUYUJ010018837.1 coordinate 1,193,780, forward strand.
CTCGATGCGGGTCCTTTTGGCTGGTTTTGCCAGGGTCCCCCGGGGCAGCGGGCACCCAGGCAGACTTGGGGGGAGCTCTGTGGATTCTGAGCTTCGGATCTCTTTTGGCTGGTTTTGCCGGGGTCCTCTGGCAGCCGCCGTCGTCGTCGTCGTCGTCGTCGTCGTCGTTGCCGTTGCCGTCGGGTTCTCAACTATAAACTGGGACTGGGTGGGTGGGTGCGTCAGCACTGATAAAGTTCTTAGCCGTGTAGCGCACGGCGGGACGCCAAGCTTTCAAAGAACGAGTTGTTCGGAGCTGCATTTGGTCGGAGTTGCATCTGGTCTGGCTGGTCTGGCTGGCTTGGCTGGTCTGGCTGGTCTGGTTTGAGCCCAGTGCTGAAGCTTTAGCTTAGGATCTGGGCGAGAGTGGTGTAGGGGAGGTCCAGGGAGGCAGCGCCGGGGACGACCACCGAAAAGCAGTTTTTTTGCATTGCAGTTTTTTTGCATTGCATTTTTTTTGCATTGCAATCTGGCTGGTCTGGCTGGTCTGTTTTGAGCCCAGTGCTGAAGCTTTAGCTTAGGATCTGGGCGAGAGTGGTTTAGGGGAGGTCCAGGAAGGCAGCGCCGGGGACGACCGCCGAAAAACGGTTTTTTTTGAATTGCAGTTTTTTTTGCATTGCAGTTTTTTTTGCTCTGGCTGGTCTGGTTTGAGCCCAGTGCTGAAGCTTTAGCTTAGGATCTGGGCGAGAGCGGTTTAGGGGAGATCCAGGGAGGCAGCGCCGGGGACGACCACCCATGTATTTCAAGCCACCTTTTCGCCCCCAAAAGGTAGCTTGAAATACCAGCTATTTTTTGGGCCGTTCCGTAATGGGCGACGACGACGACGGCGACGGCGACGACGACGACGACGACCGACGACGACGGCGACGACGACTCACACCGCATAGCTTGCATAATACATCCTATACCACATATGTTCCACCGCGTAGCTCAAACAACATAGCACATACCACATAGGTTGCACTTCCATGGTGCAGCAACTTGCTGTTTGGGGCCCGCGACGGCCGACATATTCCAAATTCGCTTTTTGCTTTCGCTTTCACACCCCTTTTGGACAAAAAAACACCCATGCATTTCAAGCCACCTTTTCGCCCCCAAAAGGTGCCTTGAAATACCAGCCATGTTTTGGCCGATCCGCGGGCGAGAAATTAATTGGCGACGACGCCCGACGACGGCGACGACGACGACGACGACGACCGACGACCGACGACGACGACGACGACCGACGACGACGGAAAGGGGATGGCGACGGAGGGAACATCAGCAGCCATATCAGTTCTTATGCCCCAAAGCAAAGTAAGGCGCTGGGGCATAAGAACTTTGCGCCTCGAGCGGCTTGGAATAGTCCTCACCCTCTTTACCTTCCCCTTCCTCACTATTACCCTACCTCCATCACCCATCTGTCTCCTATTCCTGATTTCCTACCTCCTACCAACCCCTCTCCCCGCGTTTCCTCCTCCCCCTCCTCCTTCCCGAATCCTTATCATGACTCCTCATCCTCTCCCTAATCCTCCACCTCCTCATCATTCCTCATCTCCTCCTCCTCCGCCGCCTCCTGTTCCTGCTCCTGTCCCGCCTCTTGAGTATTCCCTTTCTCCTCATCCTCCGTCTGTAGTTCGTCTTGTCGTGGTAGTTTCTATTCTCGTGCTCCTACTACCCTCGTCCAAATTAACCTCAAATCTGGCGGACATGCCACTTCGAAGTCGGCGCGCCCTTCAATGTCGATACGGCGCCCCTCCAATGTCTGGGCCAGGGAAAAAGGGGTCTGAGTGGGAGCGAGTCGGAAGTTCGATGACCGACATTGGAGGGGCGGCGCATACAACTACCTTGCACTCATCGCTACTCAAGCAAATATCTTCCCGTACGCAGCTCAGCTACGTAAAACATTTTGAGGCCCCGAACCCGAAAGTCGCCATTCGTCGGGCAGTCCTCTTATCTCGTGAATCGTCCTCCCGTCGATCGGGCGGGCGCTATCGCCTTCCGCTTCGCCCGCTGTGTTTGTTCTGGCAGGGGGGTCCTGCCTCTCCGTTCCCCTCTGACAGGGTCGCTCCCGACTCGGGTGTACGCCGTGTTCCTCCTGCGTCTGCTTCTGCCTGCTTCCTCCTCCTCCGCCTCCTTTATCCTCTTACCCCTCTGCCCCAACCTTTGTCCTCCTCCTCCTGGCGCCTCCATGCCTCCTCGATCTCCCTCCAACTCCTGGCTCCCCGAGGACCCGCATGGCCGGCCTCGCCTGGCAGCGGAGGAGCCGCGGTCGAGGGCGCTCCAGGCGTTGGAGAGGCCGTGCCTCATCCCACCTGGGCGGTGATGGCGACCGTGATGACGATGACGATGACGATGACGATCATGATGATAATGATAATGATGATCACGATGATGATGATGGTGCGGAGGATGGTGACGATGCTGGTGATGGTGATGGTGATGATGATGCTGGTGCTGATGATGACGATGACGGTGACGATGACGATGACGATGATGATGGTGGTGGTGATGATGGTGATGATGATGATGCTAATGGCGCTGATGATGATGCTGGATGATGATGATGATGCTGCTGCTGATGCTGATGATGATGATGCCGCTGGTGCTGGTGCTGGTGCTGGTGCAGTTGATGGTGATGCTGATGCTGATGCTGCTGATGATGTTGATGGTGATGGTGATGGTTGATGGTGGTGGTGATGCTGATGCTGATGGTTTGGATGTTGGTGGTGAGGAGAAGGAGGAGTGAGAGATACCGGGAAGGAGGAGAGGAAACGGTAGTGGTGAGGAGGAGGAGGAGCACGAGTAGGAGAAGCAGGAGGAGGGGCAGGAGGAGGAGGAGGAGGAGGCAGACAGGAATAGTTGGAGTATGAGGAGGAGGAGGGAGAGGGTAGGATGAAGTGTTGCCCTCTCCCCCATCCTCCCCGTTTCTTCCCCCCCCCTCCTCCTCCCCCTCCTCCTTCTCCTCTTCCTCCTCCTCCTCCCGTCCTGCTTTATCCTCCCTCCCCCTCCTTCCTCATCATTAATCCGCCCTCCTCCTCCTTCCTCCCAGTTCGTCGGGCAAGCACGACGCTGCGGTGGGGCGAAGCCCTCTAGGGAGGGGGCGCAGGGGAGGGAGGGTTGCGCGACCAGGCCGAGGTAACTGGGTCTACTTTAGCCCCAGACTGCCCAAGTGAGGCCCCATAGCGGCCAAGACAGCCCCAACCCAAGATGATCCAAGCAGCGCCCAAGACGGCCTGATATATTTCCAAGACGGCCGAAGAGCGCTCTACGAGAGCCCCAGATCACCCAAGAGCGTTTCAGGATGGCCTAAGGTGGCCTGAAGACTGTCAAAGAGGGCCCCAAGAAGGCTGAAGAGACCCACAAGAAGATGCCCAAGATGGCCGTCGGATGCCAAACATACCAAACATATTGATTTCCATATGTGTTTGAAGGTTGCTGGGCGCCTCGCCTGTTCGGGCTTCCGACAGCCCAAGACGGCCCAAGAGAGGTCCCAAAGATCACCCCAAGACGATCGAGGATGGTCCCAAGAGGCTCAGGTGCCCCCGGGAGGTCCGAAGAGGGCCCCAAGAGGCCCGAAGAGGGACCAAGCCCCGCCGGACGGCCCAAGAGACACTCAAGAGGACCCCCATGAGCAATTAAACATAATTGATGTTCCTTAGGCGTTCAATTGAGTTTGGGGTTCTCGCCTTTTCGGGCCAAAATCGGGTGAGGACGGCTCTGGGAGCGCCCGAGATTGCCCCAAGACGGTCCAGGAGGCTCCCAAGAGGGCCCAAAGACTGCCCAAGGTGGCCCCGGAACGGCCCAAGAGGGCCCCAGGACGTCCCGAGAGGCTTCCGAGATGACCTCCAAGACGGCGGCCTCTGGAGGCACAGGACATGGATTTCCCTCAGGCAGATCGACTGAATACTGCTCTGGAAGCCTCCGAGATTGGTCCCCAACTGCCCAGGAGGCTCCAAAGAGGGCATCAAGACGGCCCAAGAGGGCCCAAAGACGGCCACAGAGAGCCCGAGAGCCCCACCCAAGAGGGGCCCAAGAGTGCAGAAGCGTGCCACGAGGAAGCCCCTAAGAGGGCCGAAGACGGCCCCAAGAGGGCCCCAAGGCAGTCCGAGCCCCCCAAGACGGCCCAGGAGGGCCCCAGGACGGCCCAAGAGGGCCCAAGACATCCAAAACGGCCGCCAGAGGACCCGCAAGAAGAACGAGGTGGCTAAATTCAAGTCTTGTCGCAAGGTCTTCGCTGGATTGTTTGTTCGACGTTACTTCCAACACCGAGGCTCCTCAGAAAGGACGGTGATGTGAGCCCTCGGGCCCAAAGACGACTTAGTGACGGACGCAACTTCGACGCCAAGGTACCCGCCCCCGGACGGCCCAACGATGGACACAGTTTTGATGCCAAGGCCCCCGAGGGCTCCAGGTGATTGGAAAGCTCTGCTTGCACAGGTTGATGACGTACAGATTCTGAGTGCCAAGGCTCCTACGAGTGAACAGTGCTGCAGAAAGCTCTGACGCCAAGGCTCCCAAGAGCGAACGGTGACGAACAAAACTATCAACGCCAAGACTCCCCAGAGCGAACGGTGAAGTAATCAGCTCTTAACGCCAAGGCTCCCAGGCGGGAACGGTTACGTAAAGAGCTCTCAACGTCAAGGTTCCCAAGAGCGAACGGCACCATGAGCCCGTTCGGCCAAGTTCCTGAAGCGCTCTTTCCGTGTCCGTGCCGGCCAGGTGACGGAAAGAGCAAGGTACGAGTGATGACGTGCTGGTGAAGTGAAGCCCTAAAGGGGAGTGACGGAAAGTGCGAGGTACAAGGCATGACGTTTTGGTAGAGCGAAGCCCGCTAAGGAGGGGGGCCCACAGGAACCAGAACCAGTCTAACATGCGTTTTCTTGTTAGAGATCGCATGTACAAGGACAAGCGGAGGCCTACATGTATGAAGACCTCGGTTTACAAGGGAATCCCCTGCAAAGCAATGCATGTACGGATGTAGAGTTCGATGTGCAAGGAATCTTGTTGTAAAGCTGTACTCGCATGGATGTGCACACCGATTGTGAAGGCCTGACGGCCGGTGCCGCCGACCCTGAAAGACATCGACGACGACCAGGAGGGGGAGGAGGAGGAGGAGGAGGGAGGAGGAGAGGAGGAGGAGGAGGAGGAGGAGGAGGAGGAGGAGGAGGGAGGAGGAGGAGGCGGAGGAGGAGGAGAGGAGGAGGAGGGAGGAGGAGGAGGAGGAGGAGAAGGAGGAGGAAAAGGACTTCCCCCTGGGACCCCCCTCTTGGGGAGGAGGACCGGAGGAGGACTGGCGCGGGAGAGGGGATGGGAGGGGGAGGAGAACCCCCAAGGACGGAGGCGTATCTGACCCCCTCCCCCGCCTGGGACTCCTCCCCACCTGGGGAGGAGGACCCGAGGAGAACCGGCGCGCCAGAGAAGGACCAGCGTGGGAGAGGAGGACCCTCAGAGGCGATGCGAATCTGACCCCGCCCCCCCCGGGCCCCCCCCCCGCCGGGGAAGGGACAAAGGGAAAGCGTTTCCCTTGGATGTAATGAGGACGCGGATGGAATTCCCTCAAGCTGCGAACCCGTTTCCCGAACGAGGAAGGGTGCGTTCTCTCTTTCTCTCCCCCGATGAGAGAGGAGGATTGGAAGGAGGGGACGAAAAAAGACTTCCTGTCGACGGCACCGGACAGACACCCCACACACGCCGACAGGGTCGGCGGATTTGCACGAATACGATTTCAAAACGATGCTTATTCATATGTAAACACATGTTTGTGTAAGGAGCTCACTTGCAACACGAGCCTCAAAAGCTCTTCGGAACTACAGAAGTGGAAGGCACTCTAACACAAGTTTGTACGTACATACATACATGCACACTGTACGTCCGTAGCCATTTTGGCTCAAGGCTACGAACCGCCCGACGACCGCGAGTCGGCCTCGGTCGGCGACTTCTGAGCGCGAGGGGGTTCGCGCTCTGAGGCCAAAGCTACTGACAACAATTGTGCCCCGTGCTGCCCTGCTGGGCTCCAGCCCTCGGCGCCTGCCTTCCAGAAGCGTTCCCCTCTAGACATATTCCTGCGGGGGGAGTGCCTGATGGAGCTGCCGGTTCTCGCTCGCGACGACCTGGCAAGACGGGAAGTTCCGGCACGGGCGGCAGGCGGAGAGCGGGCTCGCCCTCGCCGCAGGGCGAAGCTCACCGCAGCAGGAGCCAAGAGCCTGCTGGCTCGGGCGTTCGTGCTGGTCCTCCTGCTTCTGCGGACATGGAGGCCGAGGGCCCTCTGCACGCGGATGGTGGCGATCCCTGGGCTGCGCGCGGACGTGCTGGTCGGTGGTCGAAGGAGCGCGACGAGCCGCCTCCCATCTCCATCGCCTCGCCGCAAGATGAGGGGAAGCCTAGGGCTGCTCCCGTGCTGCGAGGCGAGCTCGACGACATCTTGGCAGAGCTGCGCTCAAGCATCACGTCTTCGGTCACAACGTCGGTCCAGGAGTCTGCGGCGCGCATGGAGCGCAGCATCTTCGAGAGCACCGCCAAGGCCGTCCGCTCGTTCGCCCAGCGCCAGGAGGCTTTCAACGTGGAGATGGGGCTGCGCGTCGAGGACCTTGACGCGCGCCAGGACGTGTTGGAGAGGTTGTATCGGGCGATGCGTTCGCAGATCGCGGAGATGCAGGCCATCGTGCACCAGTGCGAGCAGGCAGCCCCGGTCGCCGTGGACGTGTCCGACATGGCCAGCTTCGCGCGCGACCCGAACCCCACGATCTTCGTTGCCACCACGAAGGAGCCTGTCGCGCTCGCGGCCGTCAAGGAGAGCCTCGTGCCGCAGCTCGTGGCTGGCGACTTCGCGGAGGAGAAGTGGGAGCTCACGGGCGAGAGCCCAGGGCGGCGTCTCGTGCTCCAGTTCAAGGGCTCGGAGGGCATCGCGGCACGGCATGTGCAGCACGCCTTCAAGCAGCTCAAGCCCCCGTCAGGTGAATGGCGGCGATTTGAGGCCGCGACGCCTGCGGGGGACCGCGCCGCCGTCTTCGTGGGCACTGACAAGGGCCCCCAGATGGCGCGGCGCGAGATCGATACGAAGAGGCTCCTCGAGGTGGTCAAGGCGACGGGGTGCCGCGGCAGGCGGAGGGCGCATCGCGCCCAGGGTGTCATCTACATGGGTTCCTCCCCCGTCATCAGGGCCCTCGTGCCCAACAGCTCGTCCGAGCCATCGACGCTGGAGTGGAACTTCCGCATGGCCACGGACATCGGCCTCGACTAGACGAAGATCAAGGAGGCATTCGAGGAGCGCTTTGGCGCGGCGGACCGTGTCCAGTGGTCTATTTAGCGCTCGCCTGGCTTGCTGGAGGTCTCACGGCTTCGACGCGAGCGTGCCCGCGGCGTTTGGCACGCGGGGCGCGCGTGCTCTCCTTCGCCGCGACCGCAGCGCTGGAGGGGTGCGCGAACACAAGCTCCGTGTATCTTGCGTCGCACCTGCGGCGCGGGGTGGCGTCGGCAGCGCAGGAGGTCCATGCCACTCGCGCCGAGCTGCATAAAGCTCTTCATCGATTGCGTGTCTGCTGCCGAGTCTTCGAGTCGATTCCGCGTGTCGACGCGGGGGGCGTGTGCATCATCGTGCCCTCTGACGACCGTGTGGGGCAGCGTGCGCGATTCGCCCCCGACGTCATTAAGCCTGGCCGCATCCAGAGGCTGAGGAGCTCTGGCATCACGGCTGACCCGAATTCACCCTCATGCAGTGCGATTGTTTATAATGTGCACAATTCTGACCTGTCTGATGAGGAGCGGCTCGCGTTTCGTCACAAGCTTTTCTCGGACCTAACGATGGCGGACGTGGCCCCTGAGAGGGTCGCGGTTTTTCTTCTTGGCGACTTCAACCTCTACAAGCAGGCTCCCATGTACCCGAGGGCCCCTGAAGTGGACAAGCGTCGCAGTCAAGGCGACGTTGCTGTGCGTGCTCATGATCAGTTCTGGCAGAGCGTCTTCTCGAGGATGATGGAGGTCGACAACGAGCTGCCCACGCACTACGTTACGAACGAGTCGCAGCCCAAGCTCGCGCAGATCGACAGGGTCCTCGTCTCCATGCCGAGCTGGGTGGCTCTTCAGCAGCACTTCACTGCCGCGGCCGCGGACAAGCCCGAGGACTTCCACGAGAAAGGGATCAGCGACCACGCCCCCGTCGCCATCTCGTTCGTCGCGCGCTCTCACGCCGCAGCCGAGGAGCAAAAGATCCCCGTCCACTTCTTCAGGGACCCCGAGTACAAGGCCCAGTATCAGCGCCCCTGTGCTCTTGTCGACTGGCAAGCTTTCGGTGTGTATGCGAGGCGTCGCCGACACAAGCAGCCGATGAAGGAGGCCGCGCGGTGCGTTCGCAGCCTGCGGCTGCGCCGGCCTGAGGGCGAGACCAAGTTGATGATGTTCCGCTCGCTCTCTCGAGCGGTCTGGCGTGACGACGCGGCGCTGGCGCGCAGGCTGCTGCTGTCCTGCGACTTGGCCTCTCAGTGCATCTCTGTCTCGGGCGCGCAGGTTTCGCCGGTGCACCCCCCGCCCTTCGCCCGCGACTTCGCCCGGGAGCAGCAGCTGCACTTCGAGGCTCGCGCTGCTGACCCGGAGCTGCGCGAGGCCAAGGCATTCGACCCCACTTCGTTCAAGATGATCAACTTGGCGCGCCGCAAATTGAGGAGGCGCCAGGCTCTATGGTCTCCTTTCGGTCGCACGCTCAAGTTGCAGGGTGTCAGGGCGCCTGACGACGAGGGCTACCGCGTCGTCACCGAGCATGGGGGCATGGTGGAGGCTCTGCGCGCGCACTGGGCGCCGATCCTCCAGGCCAAGCCACGGGTTGCCAACTGGAAGCTCCTCGCCGACAGGTATATCGCCGAGCACGCACCGAAGCTGGACCTCGTCGGTACCCCCCCTCCCGACAAGTCGGCTCTGGTGCGTGCGGCGGCGCGGGCCAGGGAGTCAGCCCCTGGGCCCGATGGCCTCCCGCATGCCGCCTGGAGGAGCTGCCCCGAGGCCCTGAGCGCGATCGAGGACGTCGTCATCGAGGTCGCCATGGGGCTGGCCCCGCCTGTCGACTGGAACGATCACCTGATGGCCGTCTTCCCCAAGGGCTCGCTGGAGGACGACTTGGTGGATGGTGCATGCCGCGCCGCCAGCGCCACTCGTGCAATCGCGCTCAAGAGCGCAGACTGCAAGCTGGTGGCAGCAGCTATGAATGCACGTCTGAAGGGCCCTGTTGAGAAGGCCTCCCCTGTCCCCCAGCGGAGCTTTCTGCGAGGTCGCAACTACATCGACAACATCACCCTCCTGGACACGATGGCTCGCGCTGCGGGCTTCCACCCGAGCGAGAGGCCCCTGATAGCGCTCTTCGACTTCGGCGACGCCTTCCCCTCGCTGAGGGCGGAGCGGGCTGTCGCCATGCTCGTCTTCTCTGGTTTCGAGGGCGGGCTGCTCTACACAGTGCTCGCGCTCTACTGGCTCCCCGCAGCCTTCGTGGAGTTGGCGGACGCACTGGTGCACTTCGCTTGCGTCACCTGCGGACTCGCGCAGGGCTGCCCCGCGTCGGGCTCGCTGTGGGGCATCGTGATGAACCCGTTCATCCACCACATGATGAGGTACACCGAGCACGGACTGTCGGCGCTCGGAGTGTGTGCTGATGATGCGGGAGCTGTTCTCGGACGGCGGCAACTGCTGGCAGGGCTCTGGCTGGCCTTCCAGGCGGCGCGGGTGCTGGCGGGCCTCCACTTGAAGCACCACAAGTGCGTGCTGATCCTGCTCGATGGCGAGCTCGACGACGCGGCGATCGCTGACCTCATGGGGCTGGCTGCATCGCCACGCCCCGCCCTGGTCATCCATGCTGATCCAGGACAAAGGCGAGCACCTCGGCTTCGTGGTCGGCCCCGGCGCGACGGAGCGAGACATCTGGATGAAGGCAGGCGCGAAGTGGGTCTCGCGCGTCGCGGACCTCGCGCTGAGCGGATCGCCTCCCTCGATCGCGGCTCGGCTCTACAACCGGCGCATGCCCCCCGTCCTCGGCCACCTGCAGCAACTCGCGATGACGCCGAGGATGCTGCTCACCAAGGAGGCGCGGGCGATCGCCAAGATCTGGCACGTCCCGCCGCAGTCCACGGCAGGGAGCGACTTCCTCGCCATTGGCGCGTGGGCGCCTGGCCTGCGCATCCGCTCGACGAGGGCGGCGGGCCTCGCGGCCATGATGCGCGCCGCCCACGCGACCGTCTCCAACTGGGAGCAGCTCTTCGCCTGGCTCCGCGAGCAGCTCGACAATGCATCGCTGCTCGCCGTCGGCCTCGGGCAGTTCCCCCCGACTTCCTGGAGGGCGAGGCCCATCGTGATGGGGCTGGCCGAGGCGCACGAGGGCTTCGCGAGTGGTCGAGCGCTCGCACGCCATGCTGGCGCCGCCTGGGCCGCCCTTCGACAGGCCGAGGCGCAGGCGACGGCGTCGGGCGGGCGAGTGCGTGCCCAGAAAACCTTGTACGCTGCCTTGCACTCCTCCCTCCATCCTGACTCCCTCCACCTTCTGATCATGCGTAGGATGAGGGCCTGGGGGCTCGAGGTCGTTCGTGGCGCCCGATTGGGTGCTGCCGTTGCCCGCGATCGATGGCCCCCTCTGCGTGAGCTCCTAAAGCGGGTGGCCCCTTCGTGGCAGAGCGCCGCCCTGAAAACAATTTCAGGCGCATGGCTGACCTCGGCGCGGCTGCATGTGCAGGACGGCGTGCATCCATGTAAATTTCGGTGTCGCGGGCCCCCCCCCCTCGCCCCTTCTCTCGATACCTTTTCTCACTACATTCAGTGCGATGTTCTCTGGGGTCTCGCCCACCCCCAGGGCCCCCCTCCCCCTTGTTGCCTCAGAACCCGCACAGGCCTCAGTGGAGCCCCCTCGATGCAGAGCGTCGAGGCGATTATGATGGCTCACCATATCTATAACGCTGCTCGTTCTCTCGCTCCGCCGCCCGCTGATGAGGAGTGGGACGGCCATCTTTTCGAAATTCGGCGTGCTGTTTTTGCTCTCGTCGAGCTCACATGGACTCGGGAGCCCCCGTAGGTCTCTGCGGCGCCCGTGTGGAACCTCCTGGAGTACGAGCGACGTGCACACTGTACGCGCCGACATACGCAAGTACATGTACACATGTACACATGTTTATATATACATATAACGGCGCACCGGGTCCGGGGGCCCGGGGCCGGGACCCCGACCACAAATGTGAGCCCCGGGGGGCCCGGAGGCTCGTCGGGGCTTGCCGGAGGCCTCCCCAGTCAGACAAGACGGCCCAAGAAGCGCCCAAGACGGCCCAAGAAACTTCCAAGAGGCCTCCAAGAGGGCTCCAAGATGCTGAAGATGGCCTCCAGACGTCCAAGGACGCCCCCAAGACGCCCCAAGAAGCCTCCAACATGCGTCCCAAGAGGGCCCCTAGACGCAAACATTGGCCCATCCCGTTCGTAAAACGTACATGTTTCACAAAGTTGCTTTTTGGGCTTTCCGACGTTACAGGACGGCCCACGAGGCGCCCAAGACCGCCCCAAGACGGCCCAAGAAGCTTCCAAGAGGGCCGAAGGACAGCCCAAGAGGGCCCTAAAACGGCCCAAGAGGCGCCCAAGATGGCCCAAGAGGGCCCCAAGACGGACCCAAGAGGGGGCCCAGAGGGGGACCACGAACCGCACGCTCGAGCCTTCCGCCCCAAGAGGCCGCCAGGAGGCCCCAAGGAGGCCCCTCAAGAGGCCCCAGGAGACCCCCAAGAGGCCCAAAGGAGGCCCCGAGAAGCCCCAGATCGGCCCCCAAAATGCTTCGAACCTGCTTCCAGGAGGCCCCCGACAGGTTCAGAGGCTCCCGAGAAGCTGCGTCAAACTCCCAGCGAGAATGATCCTAGCTAGAACCTAAGCGCGCGCGAAGCGCGCGCGTGGTTCTAGTGTACATATATTTACATTTATGTATGATGAATACAGACGCATGGTGCACGCATATTTATATCCGATTGGGGGGCCAAGCAGTCGTTCACTGTCCCTGGGTGCGTGGCTGAAGCGGGACTCCGCGGTGCGGATTGTTGAATTTTCACTTCTGAAGAATAATTATTGTTGATCCCCCCCACACCGGTGCATACTGTTTTTTCTCAGAATCAAAGTGTGCCCCTCGACGCTCGCACCCTGTTTTTTGTCAGGGAAAGTCTTCCTGCTCAAACTGGCCCCATGGCCCCCGGGTTACAACAACAACGGCTCCCGCTTGAGACTTCCTTACAATTTAGCCAGGACCTCCGCTCCCGCCCGAGACTTCCTCGCATTTTATCCAGGAATCGCGCTCTCGCTCGGGACTTCCTTACAATTTATTCAAGGATCGCTCTCCCGGCGCTCTGGAGTCGCGCTCTCGCTGGAGACTTTCTTGCAACTTACTGAAGAATAAAGGCCTTACGTTGGAATTTCTTGCAATTTGCCCAAGCGCTGCGCTCCCGACGCCCAGGCACCCAGGAGTCGCGCCCGTCGTGGCCCCATGTGCATGCCCTTCGTGGCCTCGCTGTCGCCACTTGTGTCCCCCATCACTGTCCTACGTGGCCCAGTTGCTACCCTCAGTGGCCCCATAGTTGCCTTTCGTGGCCCCGCATTATCTGCACTTCGTGGCCCCCGCTCGTTCGCGCTCTTCGTGGCCCCCTACGCATTCCCTTCGTGTCCCCGCTGTCGCCCTTCGTGGCCTACTTCGTGCCCTTCGTGGCCCTGCTGTCGTTCTCTCTCGCTCTCGCTTTTGCTCGTCGCCGCCGTCGTCGTCGTCGTCGTCGCCGTCGTCTTCGACGTCGTCGTCGTCGTCGTCGTCGTCGTCGTTGTGGTCGGTCCCCTGTTCGTCCCTCTTGGGGTCGGGTCGACGGTCCGCGGCCGCCCCGCCGATCAGCGCTGCCGCTGGCCAGGCCGACGGTCCGCGGCCGCCCCTCCGCTTGCCGGGGCCCGGCGTGCAGGGAAGAAAGCTATACCCCCCAAAAGGGGTTCGATCGAAGACGAAGAGGGCGGGTATCGAGGGTTTGGGAAATACGCGTTATTGGACACTCGAGCATATCAGGGCGATCAGTCTTAAACTTATTGTTGTTGTTGTTGAATAGTATTACTTCTAAAGAATAATTATTGTTGGGCCCCTCTGGTGCACGCCCCCCTCGCCGCGCCTAGGCCGCAGCCACATGTTCATCATTTTCGTGAGGAAGTCTCAGGCAAAACGGGGGAGTCCGGATCCGGTTGTTTTGTTGACGCCCGCTTTCCCTGTCAAAAAACAATATAAAATGACATGTCTTGTTCTAACATAACCAAACTTCAAGAATCCTTTGCAACAAATGACACGAAGTGCACACTCGCGCGCGCAAGATGAAATCCTTCCAAAACCTTAGTTTTCGTAGCGATTTTAACATAAAAACATGAAAAACCCAATGGTTTTTCAAAAAAAAGTTTCAAACATTCATCCCGCGCGCTCTTGCGGATTTCTTAGGAAACCCAATACTTTTTAAACATTTCTGTCAAACGGGCTTTTGCGAGCAACTTTTTCGAACTTCTGCAACAACGGTTGCGCACCTGCCAGGGCCATCATCCCTGTCAAATAATACCATGCGGGACACATTCGTTTTTTCTTCGCGCGCGCACGCCGTCGTCGTCGGCCGCGGGGCCCTGAATAGTAGCCACGGTCGTCCGCATGCCACGAAGTGAAGTGTCCGAACGTCATAGGGCGGGAAGCTGGGTGTGGGTGGTGGCGAAGAGTCGTTTGGAAATGTGGTATAGCTTGAACCGGCCCCCCCACAAAGTGGGGGTATTGCCCGCCTCCTATGAAAACCCTGGCACTGGTGCGAACGGAGTGTCCGGGCTAGTAATTGTTGTTGTTGTTGTTGTTGTTGTTGTTGAATTTTCATTTTTGGAGAATTATTATTGTTGACCCCCCCACACCGGTGCCTATTGTTTTTTCTCAATCAAATTGTGCCCCTCGACGCTCGCACCCTTTTTTTTCTGGGGAAGTCTTGAAGCTCAAACTAGGCCCCTGGCCCCCGTGTTACAGCAACAACGGCTCCCGCCTGGTACTTCCTCAGAATGTAGCCAGGACCCCCGCTCCCGCCCGAGACTTCCTCGCATTTTATTCAGGAATCGCGCTCTCGCTTGGGACTTCCTTACAATCTATTCAGGAATCGCTCTCCCGGCGCTCTGGAGTCGCGCTCTCGCCGGAGACTTGCTTGCAATTTACTGAAGAATAGCGCCGTTGCGTTGGTTTTTTTTTTTTTTTACAATTTGCTCAAGCGCCGCGCTCCCGACACCCAGTCACCCAGGAGTCGCGCCCGCTGTGGCCCCATATGCATGCCTTTCGTGGCCCCGCTGTCGCCATTTGTGTCCCCCATCACTGTCCTACGTGGCCCAGTTGCTACCCTCAGTGGCCCCATAGTTGCCTTCTGTGGCCCCGCATTATCTGCATTTCGTGGCCCCCGCTCGTTCGCGCTCTTCGTGGCCCCCTACGCATTCCCTTCGTGTCCCCGCTGTCGCCCTTCGTGGCCTACTTCGTGTCCTTCGTGGCCCTGCTGTCGTTCTCTCTCGCTCTCGCTTTCGCTCGTCGTCGCCGTCGTCGTCGTCGTCGTCGTCGTCGTCGTCGTCGTCGTGGTCGGTCCCCTGTCCGTCCCCCTTGGGGTCGGGTCGACGGTCCGCGGCCGCCCCGCCGACCAGCGCTGCCGCTTGCCAGGCCGACGGTCCGCGGCCGCCCCTCCGCTTGCCGGGGCCCGTCCTGCAGGGAAGAAAGCTATACCCCCCAAAAGGGGTTCGATCGAAGACGAAGAGGGCGGCATCGAGGGTTTGTGAAGTACGCGTTATTGGACACTCGAGCAGATAAGGGCGAACAGTCTTAAAATGACTGTTGTTGTTGTTGCTGCTGGTGTTGTTGTTCGTTGTTCATTGTTTGTTGTTTGCTGTCGTCGTCCCACCTACGACATGGGCCGCAACCCACCCGCGACCCGCGACCCACCCGCGACCCACCCCGCGACCCAGCCGCGACTCACCCGCGCCCCATCCGCGACGCAGCCGCGACCGACCCGCGACAAACCCGCGACGCACCCTCGACCCACCCATTTGCTTTGACCGAGAATTCGGCGCCTGCGGCGGGCTCGTTGCATACTTTGACTAATTACAAATCGGCGCCTGCGGGGGGCTTCTTCAGAGCCTCACAGGCTGCCAACGACCCCGCCACCCTCACTCTTATCCGCAACAGCGGTGGTGCTACACACATACACATATATATATACACACTCATATACATATACATATATCTGTACATACATACATACATACATACATACATACGTACATGCATGCATATATGCATCCATACATACATACATACATACATACATCTATAGAAGACTGCATTGGCGCTTCGCGCCGTGCACCTTGGTCCGGTAAGTGGACGGTGCAGGCAGACTGAGAGGTAAGCCGATCAAGACAGGAATCGTTTCTGGTGGCCGATGTCGCCATCACCGTGGTTACATTGTTCTTTTTGTTCATTCCCTTCCGTTTGTCTTCGTCCATTCTATCGTCCTCATTCTCGAGTAATTGGCACACGAAGGCTTCTTCGTCCTCTCCTGATTCGTTCGCGGAAGCTCCTTCGTGGCGAATCTCTGGAGAGTTTCGCGGAAGCATTGTTAGGGCTCCTGGGGAGCCTCTGGAGGCGGCCGTAGCGCCTTTTCGGCGACCAGTGGGGAGGTCCTCGAGCCATCATACCGGGAGTCGTGGTTCCAGATCACGTGTTGCATTTTTTGGGAAGTTTTCTTGAAGACAATTTGGGGCCGTTGTGAGGCCACCCGTGGGCAGTTTGAGGGCCGTTTTGGGTTTTCATGGGCTTTCTTGGGCTATCAGGAAGCCAGTCTGACTTGTCTTGGAGCGGTTTCCTGTATTTTTTTCCGGCGATCTCGGACGCTTGGAAGCCTGAATGAGCGAGTATCCGAACATTAGAAAAATGCTTTTTCCAAATTTCGAGCGCCTCTTCCAGGTGACATTCGGACCGTGTTCGGGCGTCCAGCGGGGGTCTGGGCCGATAGATGCAACCTTCGATGGTTTTGGGAGTGTCGTGGGCCTTGTGCCTCCACCTCATTCCTTCTCATTCCCCGTGCAGCTTTTGATTTTAGGGGTTGCGCCACATAGATCATCGCCGCGCATCATGTTTGCAAACTTCGATGGGGCTATCTGAGGAGAGCGGGAGAGCGAGAGAGAGAGAGAGGGAGGGAGAGAGAGAGAGAGGGAGAACAAAATACACAGGGCCCCCCAAAGGACCACCCAAAAGCCCCAGAGACAGCACAACAATTGAGGCCCCGACGTGCTCATAGTGACCTAGCAAGCTCTTCACACCAATGCTCCCAAGAGCGAGATGTGATGTTAGAAGTTCTGAACACCAAGGCTCCCCAGAGCTGCTCTGAACGTCAAGATGCTATACAGCTCACAGAGACGTGAAACGCTCTGACAACCACACCAACGCTCCGAAGAGTACGCAGTGACGTAAACAGCTCGTGACCAAGGCTCCCGTGGGCGAGTTAACACCAAGGCTTTGAAGAGCTCACAGCGACGGAAGAAGATCTTCACATCAAGGCTCCAAAGAGCGAGCGGAAACGCATAAATCTCTGAATAAGAAGGCTCCTAACAGCGAAGAGAGGTCCAAGACGGCTCCGAGACGGCCGAAGAGCGTTCCAAGAGAGCCCCAGACCGCCCAGGAGCGCTCCGAGATGTCTCACGATGGCCTGCGGATAGCCCGAGAGGGCCCCAAGACAGCCCAAGAGGTTTTCAAGGAGACCACCTAGAAAAGGGCCTCAGGAGATAAACGACATTGATCTCCTGTGTGTTTGAGGGTCATTAAAGTTATCGTTGTTCGGGCTTCCGACGGCCCATGGCGACCCAAGAGGGCCCAGGTATCGCCCCAAGAGGGCCCCAAGACTGCCCAAGAGAGCCCCAAGACGGTCCAAGAGAGCCCCAAGAAGCCCCAAAGAGGGACCCAAGACGGCCAAGGCAGTCCGAGACGCCCAAAAAGGTTTCAAAAGGGCCCAAAGGGGCTCCGAGATGACCCCCAATCAGGCCCAGAAAGGCCAAAGTCATTCCAAAGTGCGAGCGCTGACGTCACAGCGGCACGCTCGCACGGACCTCGCAGACATCGACACCACGGCATTGTTGAAATTCCGAGAGCGGTACACGGGCAAGTACGACCAGGCCCTCGCGTGGCGCTGCTGCGTTTGGGGAACCCAGCCATGACATGCTCAGCCACCTCCGGCAGAACACGCCGCTCTTTTGCAAGGTGTGCCACGCGCCGGACACCACCAACCACTATTTGCGACGCTGCACGACCACCAGGCACGTCCGCGAGGCGAAGCCCCTTCCGTCTTCCGCCTGTCATATGCAAGGACCGCGGCCTCACGGTCGACGAGCGCTTCATGCTTATGAGCATCGGGTGGCACAGCACTGCTAAGCAGCGTTTGAAGTATGCTGTGTTGGTCTGCTTCGCGCACACGCACGACATGTACACCGCGAACAATCAGCTTCTGATTGGTGCCGTCAAGTGACTGCCCAGCAGGGTGCTCCTTTTTTTCTGTTCCATGGACCGAGGGCGGTGACATCCTGTTTCAGACACAGATCGGCAACGCAGACGTCAAAAAACACTTAACATCAAGGCTCCCAGGGGCGAGCGGTGACGTGAAACAGCTCGCACAGCTAA
This sequence comes from Prorocentrum cordatum, assembly GCA_963575745.1. Classification (NCBI taxonomy): domain Eukaryota; class Dinophyceae; order Prorocentrales; family Prorocentraceae; genus Prorocentrum; species Prorocentrum cordatum. The sequence goes on from CAUYUJ010018837.1 coordinate 1,211,487, forward strand.
GGTTCCCCAAAGCGAGCGGTGACTCAAAAAGCTCAACAGTGACGTACATTGGTTTGAACGCCGAGGCTCCCAAGAGCGAGCGGTTACGTGAAAGCTTGCGATAGTAATGCCCCCACGAGTCCATAGAAAGGTGAAGAACTCTGAGCACTAAGGCGCCCGAGAGCGAACATGTACGCATTACTGACTGGAAGCCAAGCCCCCCAAGAGCGAACGGTGACGTATACTTTTCTCAAGACCAAGGCCCTCAACAGATGTTAGTGTCATGGAGCAGCTCGTAACACCAGGTCTTCCAAAAGCGAGCAGTGACGTAGCGAGTTCTGAACGCTGGGGTTTCCAAGAACGAACAGTGCCATAAGCAATTCCGGGTAGTTTTCCGAACCGCTCTTTCTCTTATGGTGCTAGTCCAGGTTCTTGCGCGCTCCAACGTACCAAAGGCACGGTGGAGAATTTCGGTCTGGGGGGTTCGTTCGAAGTTTTTGGGCTGGTCCTCCCTGGGCATCTAGCAGCCGTCGTGGGGCAATCTTGGGCCGCCGCGGGGCCGATAAGAGCGTCAGGCAGCGGCATGTAGTGGCGTTTTCCCTGCCCCGCCGAGGTAAACAGGTAGAGAACCACCAAAACTAGCAGGGCCAACGTGCGCCCTTACTCGCCCTAGCTTGCCGCCTGGGTGGGGGGAAGACGACAAGCGGTCCAGACATTACAGATCAGTTGTGTAAGCAAACTTCATTGGAGTAATGGGGGCTGGACGGAACTACATTGTCCATGGGTGCGCGGTTGAAGTTGAATTCAGCAGCGTAGATTATCGTTGTCGCCGTCCGCTCAGCGACCCACCCCGCGACCCACCCGCGCCCCGCCCCGCACTCCACCCCGCTACCCACCCACGACCCGCCTTGCGACTCACCCGCCACCCGCCCCGCGACCCACCCGCATGGTTTCGCTAACGAAAATATCCCTATGCTTCGGTCGCGTATCATGGGGGTTCTGTATGTCCTCAAAGTCCATCTCTAGAATGCACAAGCCTGCGCGAGCGTCTGGTAGTCGATGAGAAAGCGCCGGTCTAGCGCCGATTCGCGGCGATACAGCGTTGATGACCGCCGACTAGCGTCGGCCAGCGTCCATCCGCAAAAGTCAGCAAGATGGCATGGGAGGCTCCCGTCAGTTGCTACCGAATAAGACGGCGGGTTGCTCTACACCAGCTTGAGAGGTCTACGTCCTGCCGACGACCCGCCACGCGACAGACGGGCAGCGGAGAAATGCCTGCGGTTTGCCCCTGTTCTCTATAGTTTTTTGTTCACTTTAGAGTTCCTCGTCCTCCTCCTTCCTTGGCCTCGTCCTCCTTATAGCCTCGTCCCGCTCTGCTATACGAGCCAAGGTTTTGCGAACAAGTTCGACCTTCCATGGCTCTAGGTTTGGTTGGTGCACTTCAGTGTCACAGTCGTTCGCCGCAGGGGAGTGCCACTGTCGTGCGGGAGAAAAGTCGTTCGCTGTAGAGCTCCGCGAATCGCTGACGGTCTGCACCGCGACCCAACCACACTGCGTTGTCAAAGAGTCGGCGCCAGCGGCGGTCTGTTTTGCAAGGGCTTCGGTTCGTCCACGCACCCCGCCGACAATGCACCCTGCGATCTGACTAAGCTGCTTTGAACAAGTATTTGCATGCGGTGGGCTGTTTTGCTCTGGCCGTGAATGAAAACATAGTCGTGCGCCTCCGCGACTCCGCTTTCGACGCGCTCCCTCGCCCGCGCTCGCCGCGACCCGCGACCCCTCAATCTGATCCGCAACCGCCCGGACTGAACACATAAATGGTCAGGCGTGCAGTGAAGAATTCACGGGCGCGACATACATAACGTAAGTTTTAGAAGAGAATCAGCATCATCAGTGAACAAAGTAATACAAATAAATCGGAGCATATGGTAAACAGTTGAGGCGTTGTGATGCGTACCGCCGCTGTCCGAATGCAAGCGGACGGGGAGAAATACCTCAAACGCGAGAGCAGCATGGGGGACCACCTCACAAGCCGAATCCCCTCAACGGCCAAGGGTGGCGTGCATCGAAATATGCCAATGGCACGCGTCTGACGTAGCCGGTTGGCAGTTTCTGGCAAGCCATTGGTCGGCCAAGTGGTTGATGCGAGCAAAGTTTCGGCCAAATATCGTCGCCGCAGTCCTCTTCGACACACATGTCTGATGGCCATGTGGAGGAGCTGCGTCGCAACCATGTACAAAGCGTGATGCAACAGGCTGTGGCCTTGCCGTGACTCGTGTGTATGAGGCAGACAATCATAATCCCGGTAATAGGCACGAGCAATCTGCGGGTTCGAAAAGCATTCGCCGGGCGAAGGATCCAACCATGTGCAGCTATGAGTACCGCAGGACAGGTGGAAACTAAGGGGGGGGCCAGCAAAAAGACGAAGCCGCGCGTGAGAAGGACGGACAGACGTTGATGATGGGGTCGCGCAGGTCGGCCGTGATCTGGACATAATCAGTTACGGCCCACGGCTGATCTGCGCGTCGTTCGGCGCGGCCTTGGGGAGCAGCAGGCGGCGGGACCTTCGGTGGAGCGCCCTCTGGGGCCACGAATCGTGTGAGGAAAATGCCGGCGTGATCGTGGTCACGCATGTGCGGGGGTCCTGCGTACGCCCCCCCCCTCCTCCCTGGGAGCTTCTGTTGAGCTCTCTGAGGGGCCACGAGGCATGTGATGGGTGTCCAAAATTGGGCATGCGGGCGGCTGAGGCATGGGACTGGAGGAGGGAGGAGGTGAGGAACAGAGGACGCGGAGCGCTACTGAATCCAAACAAGGACCCAATATCACAGGATGGCTGGGAACAATGGCGTTGCCAGAGGCAGCAGTGAGGTGCACGCAGTTCGGGGTGACTGCAGGGTGGTTGCCGATTGTTTGGGAGGGCGTGGAATCGAACACGAGCACGGTGGAGCAATGCGGGGCAGGATTGCCCAGTTGCCGAGTGCAGGAAAGCCCAGCGCAACATTGCAGGTTGCGTGCCGCCCGAAGTGTATGCACCATGTGTTTCTCTGACGTACTTTCATCAAACGTGGCACACACCATGCGCATGTAGAAATTAGTCTTCAGATGAACAGTTGACATGTCACGTCGGAAGATCTACATAGCCACTCACGTAGTTTGACAATCGGGAGTTGGAGCGGCTGGCTACGAGGGTAATCATGATTTTCACGTGTGCTCATGCGTGTCGGGCCTTCCTGTGGGCCTCGTGCCACGTGCCTATTACAATCCCAAGCCCTCCCCTCCTGCCGAGGGATCTGATGAGCCTCGGAACTGTCGAGGCCATGAGCGACAAGTCCAGGACCTGTCGCGCGTGCCGGGGCGCGGCCACTCCGTGCTGCCGCCGTGTGCGGAGCTTCGCGTCCGTCTGCCCCGCCAGCCGTGAGCGTGTGTGATCTAGCCAGCGTCTGGACTTGGGGCGAAGCCCTACGCGGCCCCAGGCTGGCCGAAGACCGCCCCCAGAACGGTCCGACGGCCCCAAAAGTGCGGCTTTCCGCTGGCTGAGTTTGTGTCAGTGTCTGGTTGCGCAGTTGTTATCCCCGACTTGCGTTTCGCTAGAGTGTTCTTATAGATGTAAGAAGGGCCCACAGAAGAGTCCCACAAGGGGGCCAGGGAGCCCTAGGCCACCTGGTCCGACAGCCGTTTCGCTTGAGACTTCCCCGCAAGGTATTCAGGCGTCATGGTCTCGCCCTCATGCCGTCTACGTTTTTGTTCTGGACGGCCGCAATCCCTTCTAAAGTGCACGTGGCCGTGCTCTCACCCTTGCCCTCTACATCCGACCTTCTCCTTCTCGACCCGCCTCTTCATCTTTGTTGCTATTCGGATGCTTTGCTGGGATAAGTTTTGTAGGGCCACGCCCACGTCCGTTGGGCTGCTCCTTCGCAGCCGGCTGCCCAGGAGAGACCTCTGCGTCGGCATGCCCACACATCTTTCTCGAAGTCTGTACGGGAACGGGAACGAACAGCCCAGAGGGGGCATTACCCGCCGTCGTTGAATCTCTAGGAGGGCGGCGTTGAGACTTAGGACACGCAACTCCCCCCAACCCACCCACCAACCCGCTCACACAGCGGAGCCCACTTGAGCGCCCTGAACGGCGAGGATACCGACTACGGCCACGAGGGCGGCCTCCGTCTACATGACCGCGGCCAGCACCGAGGAGGCCCAAGCCGCGCGGACCCAGGACGTTGCCGGAGCAGCGGGAGAGGATAGCAGAGAGCGCGAGTTGCAGAAGACCAATGCACCCAGACATTAGCCAGGTGTCAACCCCGACTCGTTTTAGAGAAACGTAGAGGGTAAGAAGTTGTAGGGGGCATTACTTTCCTTGTTGTGCATCTCGCGCTTGCACAGGTATGTTGTAGTTGTACGTTGATGCGCGTGTAGGGTGCAAAGGTACATGGCTCACGATGCCTGTCCGTGGCGCTCCCTCTCCTCTGCTTCCACTTCCGCTTCCTCCACTCCTGAACCCGCCTCTTCCTAAGGCTTTCGGGAGAAGCTCCTCCCACCGCCTCGTCACCATGCGCGTATCCCGCCCGTCGAGATTCCGGGCAAGTCCCCCCCCAACACATGCCCTGGCAGAGCCATCCTGGCAACATGGTCCCTTCCACCCTCGCCAAAAGTTCGGGAGAAGCCCGCTGAAATCACTGCCCTGGTTGAGCCACCCCTGCACCATGCACCCCCCTGCCCACACGTTGGGATCCAGGAAGGGCACACCACATCCCTAAACCCCAGTAGAGCAACCAATTCAGGCCCAGTGAAGGCACCCCCACCTAATTCCCTGGCAGAGTTACCTCCACATTGTGCATCAACCTTCCCCCCCCTCGGGAACCCATGGGAAGTCCCCTGGCACCACGCGCTCCCCCTCCCCCCCCGAAATCGGTGGGTGCATATGAGATTGCAGGGCAAGCCCTTCATCCTCCAATACTCCTTTCAAAGTTTTGATCTTGCAAAACGGACCCTCTGGAGGCCCTGACTTCACGACGCCCATCTCCCCCTCTAGAGCCGCCCTGAGAAAGTCCACTGTAAAGACGCTTCGCAAAGTCCTTCTTGAGCCATCGAGGGTCCTATAGAGTCCCTAAAGGCCTCTCGACCTTCTGAAGTACTCTAGAGCAGTCACCGCCGTCGCCTTCGTCGTCGCCAAGGCGCTCACCATGTCGCCGTCACGGTCTCCGCCGACGTCGTCCCTGTCGTCGTCATTCCCGTTGCTAACATCGCAGCGGCGCCGCCGTGATCGCTTGTTGAGGTGATGCGCATTGGTCGTTTCGCCTCCTTGGTCTTACAGGACAGCCCACGAGGCGATGCATTGACCGCGTATTCAAGCCGCGTGATTCATGACCGCGCGTCGCGTCAATGCTGCACTATCCCAGGGAACAGGATTGAGAGTCTCAGCCGAAGTTGCTAATATCCTGGGGTCAAGGACAGCTAGCGACTGACGCTGAGGATACGCACAGGTAATGTCGAAACAAGTGCTTGTGCTCCGCGAAGACGTGTGTCCCAACTGGTCGAGATTTGCGTGCCAGTTTTGCTACGAATGAAAAGGTGGGCGTGGCTGCACACAGTACACCGCACACCATCATAGCAGAATGACCATTGGGCGCGTTACGGTGGAACTGTGATTGAGATCATGGTATGAAGGTTGCGCGCAGATCTGCTGCAAGGATGCGACTAACTCATCATTGTGTACTGTGGACATGAGCGTCCAAGTCCAAATCAGATTGTGAAGGCCTCACGTCCGGTGCCGCCGACCCTGAAGACGACGACGAGGACAACGAGGAGAAGGAGGGGGATGACGAGCAGGAGGAGGAGGAGGCGGAGGACGTGGTGGAGCAGCAGCAGCAGGAGTAGGAAGAGGAGGAGGCGGAGATGATGAGGAGGGGGAGCAGGAGCAGAGGGAAGATGGGGGGGGGAATGAGCAGTAGGAGGGCGAGGAACATTGGAGTCGGAGGAGCAGGGCAAGAAGGAGGACGCGGAAGAGGGGGAGGAGGAGGGGCAGGAGGAGGAGGAGCATGGGGAGGAAGAGTCGAGGTAAGGTTTGGGCCTTTGGTGGGGTTTCTGGTGGGCAGTTTGGGGGCGTTTTGGGAGACTCTTGGGGGCCTCTTGGGAGCTTCTCGGGGGCCTCCAGGAGTTTCCTGGGGGCCCAGGGAAATGGGGGCCGCAGGGAAAGGAGGCGACAGAGACGACGACTAATAAATGACGGAGGCGACGACTCGAACGGACAAGCCCCTCACACACGCCAACAGGGTCGGTGGATTCCTCCTTTTGTCAGTGTCCAGCGTTGTGCTTGGTAATTTGCGACGACTTGTAACCGCCAGTTGGGCATGCGATGTCGGCACAGGGCGCTGAAACGTAGTTTGCCCCCCCCCCGTCACATGTTCCAGAGAATGGGATCAGCGGAGCATCAGAAGTTGTCCTCTCTCTTGTCGCAGTCCTTGTCCTTTCCAGGTTGTCGGGTTGGCCCCTGGACAGCCTGCCCTGATCCGTGTGAACCGAAGATCGCGGAGGGGTTGGGCGGGTTCGTCGCTGCTTTGGGGCTGTTGTCTCGACAGTGTCGCTGGCAGTGGCGGGGCTTTGGCAGCCCCTTTGCTCTGCAAGAGGGAGGCGTGGGTCTTTCCATTCATCGGTCATGTTACCCGGGTCTCTGTGCTTAGCCACTGACTATCCGACGAACCGCACAGAGAGTGGCGGTCCATGCGGACCCCAAACCATTGCCGCAGGTGTTGGGCGTTATGGCCCACTTGTTCCGGCACGGCGGGCTGAAGCAGAAACACAAGTTGGCAATCTTATCTCAAGAGTTTCTGACCTTGCCGCTGGCCCCCCTTTGCGATTGCATGCATGGTTGGGCAGGTCGGTTAGGCTGGTAGCAGGTTGATAGGCTAACTGGTTGGCAGGTTGGCAACCCTGCTGGTTTGCTGGTTTGTCGGGCTGGTAGGCTGGCTGGATGGAAGGATGGCCTGGTACATTTCCTTCGCTGCAGAGGGAACGTCAGAGGAAGAAACGGGGCCACAGGCATGTTTAACAGGGACCGTCGCTGCGCCCGCGCAGAACCATTATGCACCCTGCGAGGGGGCCGTTGGATGCTCCAGCGCAGCCAAACACCCGTGTGGCAAGCACGGTGGGCGGCGGATCTAGTCGCATTCGGCCCGTCCCACTACCGTGCCCAGGTCGTTGGCCAGAGCCTTTGCGAGGCTTATTGGAGTCACTTGGGAGATGTCCTGGGGGCAGATTTGGGGCCTCTTTACGGCGTCTCCGGGGCCTCTTGGAGGCCCCCCCATGGCTTCAGCACGGGATCGTGGTCTCGAAGGCCTAGGCCATGATTCTCTACGAGGGATCGTAGGCTCGGGAGCGCGGGGCGCGGAGCGCAGGCGCTAGAATGAGGGTGCGTTCGGCCCTCGAAGACTTTTGCGCTGCCTCTGTGCGGCTTCTGCAGAGGGTTAAGAGTCCTACGTTAGGGAGTTTATCGCCACCCTTTACGCTTCGGTCGATTACGTTCGACAGTTTTTCTTCGGCCTGCTGCTGAGTCAGCCGCGTAGGCACAGGACACAAACAACAAGAGCGAGCGGATATGTGTTCTTCGTGAGGGATCGCGGCATGCGTAAGGGCTGATGGCTTCGGGGACCATCATGGTCAATGTTGTAGCATGGAGTTTTGCCTCGGACGCGCCAGCCTCTTGCTGCTCGCAGAAGAGATGGGGCCTTGGGCGGGTCTCGTGTGTTCCACGAGGGGGGCCGTGGTTTCGGGAGCGCAGGTCCATCGCTGCTTTTCGGCAGGACCGTGGCCTCGGGAGTGCGGGCCCATCCTGCTAGCACGAGGGGGCTTGGCCCTGTGAGTGCGGGCCCATTTTGTCTACGAGCGGATCTTTGGCTCGGGAGCGAGGACCCATTGTGTATCGTGGTCATGGCTTCGGGAACCGGGACCCGCTTTCTTCAGAATGTATCGTGTATTCGGAAGCGCAGGGTCGCCGCTTTCGATCATGGATCCGGGGTCGAGGAGGATGGGCTCATCGTGGTGAAGGATCGTGGCCTCCTGAGAGCGGGCTCGTATTTTGCACTACGGATGAGGGCACCGTAGGTCGCGGTTTCGAGCAGTTGTCTCCTCGGGCGGCCCAGCAGTTGTTCTCCCGTCCCGCACAAGAGGATGTGCCACCCCGCGATATGTCGTGCCTCGACCTGGCTGGGGTTGCCGATGACCCTGCAGGGCCTGAGCATCTGGTGGTGCTCGTCTCCTCCACCTTTGCTTCTCGCGGCCCCTGTCTGGCAGCTCGTGCACGAAACCGTGCAGCGTGATAGCTCGTTATGCCGTAGATAGTACGGGTCGCTCCAGAGAAGGCCTTGGCCTCGAGGGATCGAGAGGTTGACCCGCCATCCTCGGCGACAAGCAGGTGGAAGCCGGCGGAAGTAAAACGAGGAAGGCTCCGCTGGCAGCGGTTCCGCTGGCGGAAGCCGCGGAAGTAAAAACAGCCCCCGAGAGATGTGTTGCCGCTCCGAGCGGCCCAGGCCGCCAGGGTAGTGATGTGTTGCCCGACTTTCCCTCCCCTCCCCCCTCCTCTGCCGCGGGGCTCTCGGCTTGTCAGTAAAAACAAGTGTTGCCGCGCCGTCTGTTCCGACACGCGGCCTTACGTCTTGGGGAGGGCGCCTCGGCCACCAGGGCAAACTCCGTCTCGGATGCAAGGTTTGCCGTGGGGTTTGCTGTGATGCTGACTTCGTCTACATGGGCGCGCCGAGAACAAACGGCGCGCGACACGTGTTCTTTTCTGCTCAGGGCTTCTGGAGCGGTCCCAGTAGTTACGGGGAACGCGCAGAAGTTGCATGATAATCGCCAGTTGGGCGAGAACGTCCACATCTCAGGTTGGCGTAAAAAAGATGGGAGGCCTGAATTTTACTCGGTGACACCTTGTCGCAAGTTTTCCGTTGGCAGGGAGATAGTTCTTGGTTTCTTCGCAGCTCAAGCTCCTAACTTACAACTGATGTCTCGGTCGTTTGTGGCAGGCACAAACTGCTCCGTGGTTGATTCAGTCAGGGCTGCAATGGTGAACAGCAAGTCAGTGCAGAACAATATGCAATTGCCCCATAGCGCCTACAGTTTCTGAGGTGTTCTGGCTATGCAACGAAGTGTTTTCAGGCCGAGGTGGGTCGCGCGCGTGGACAACGTCGAATCACTGCTGCAAAGTTGAGACTGTAAGAAGGATGCAATGTTGCGAATTGCGCCGTTGCACCTGGACATAACTGGGATGCTCAGTTGCTGAAAAATAAACTAACCCTTGCAGCCTGATGCCCCCACGCACAGACACACACACACACTGTTGTAAGTCCGGGGGCGCCAAGTGGTCCCAGAAAGTCAGACGCTGGTCAAGCAAGCGGTGGGGTTTGCTGGGAGCGAATTGAGGCACGAAGGCGAACAAAAATAGAGCGCGAGAGGCGAAGGAGCAGGAGCCCGCTCAGACCATGAATTCCAGCGCCGGGATTTCGTGGTCACACACACACGCACGCACACACACACACACTCGCATGGAGGGTCAGATTCGGGTCGGTTCGGCGGCGGGCCGGTTCGGTTGCAACTGCTGGGTTTCGGCGCCCGTCCAATCTGGGGAGCTCGGTCTGGGGAGTTCGGGTCGGTTCGGCCAGTGGGAGGGGGGCCAGGGTGGTTCTGTTCCAGGCGGGCCGGTACGGCCACCGGGGATTCGAAGGAGGTGTCTCGCAGGTGCGTTGCAGGTGCAATGTCTGCGAGGTGCCTCGCCGGTTTCTCTCGTACCCCTCTTCCATCCTCCTCCCTCGCTCTCCCCCTCCTTTTTCCCTCTGCCTTTCCCTTCTTCCCCCTCCCCCACTCCTGGTCAACCAAGCTTGGAAACACCTACACGTTGCGTGAACTCTACTTTCCTCTCTTCCTTGACAGCGTGCTGCCGTTCCCGCGCTCCCGCGCGGTGGTTGTTGACACGCACACAGGATTTCAAGCTACGTTTAGTTTTCATGCCTTAGTCCATTCGGAAAGTCTCCGGTCCTTCAAGACGGTGTTCCCGCCGCAGCTTTTGCCGGATTTCTGGATCGCCGCCTTGCTTCCGTCGTTCGGGCGTCGCTCGCGCCCCCTTGCTCAGGCCACGCTGCTGGGTTCGATCCATTCCTCGTCGTCGCCGTCCCCCTCCTTTCCTCCCCCCTTGCCTGCCCCTGCCGCGCGCAGCCGGCGATGGAGTCCTGCAACTGCTGCAATCTGGGGGCCAAGGCCTTCTAGGACACCCGACACCCCATTCGGCGGACTGCCGAATATTCAACGCCCTGCGCAGGGATGGCAGATGTGGCGCGAGCGCGCGGAGCTTCCCCCCCTCCCGCGCCCCCACGCCCGCACGACCGCGACGACGGGAGGAGGGCACTTCCGTCCCGCTGGGAGCAGTCTCAGCGCTCACAGTTTTATGAGCTTCAGGGCGAGGGCGAGGGGAGAGAAAAACAAAGTCATGCGCCCTGTGCGCGCAGACTCGTGGAGAAGTGGATTGATCCAGTCCTCCACGTCGCTGTATCGTGCACGTCGGCGTTCAGCTGGGCCGAGGCCCGACCGATTTGAGGGGGAGGCTTCCGAAATCATGCGAGGGTCAGGAATCCGACGGAAGGGAAAGCGTGGGGCGAGGAACCCGAGGGCCTCGGGAGGGGGTCGAGAATCTCGGGGGTAATACGTAGGGATCCGAGGGGGGCATGCGGAATCTCCAGGGGGGGCCAGGGCCACTTCCGTGCGGTTCGAAGTGGTCCGGTTTGGCTGCTCAAGTCGGCTCGCCGATTAGGACGTTCCTCCTCCTCCTCCTCCTCCTCTTCCTCCTCCTCCTCCTCCTCCTCCTCCTCCGCCCGCAAGGGTGTTTTTTGTTGGTCGGCTCGCCGATTAGGGCCGTGCTCCAGTCCAAGTTCGGCCGGCTCGGCTCCAGGAATCCCAGACTCCCAATGTCTTGATATCTATCTTTGAAAGAGTGCGTTCTGTGGTCGCTTGGAGGAGGGGGTTTGGAACCGGACTCACCCTCACACCCCTCCCCTCCCCCTCCCTACTTCTCCTCTCTCCCTCTCCTCGGGCCGGCGCCTGCGTCAGCGGTGGCTGGCGGCGGCGGCTTTCTTTTCTGGTTGGCGCTGGCGCCTGCGGCGGCGGGCGGCGGCGGCGGGGAGCCTCGACGAGGACAGCGGCGACGACGATGACGGCGACGACGCCGACGACGCTCCGCCACCGTTCCGTGGTTTTGGGTCAGAGTCCTTATGGATGCCTCTTGGGGTCTCGTCGGAAGGCTCTCGGGGGCCTCTGAGGGGCATTTGTGCAACCTCCTGGGCGCCTCTTAGGCGTCTCTTGGGGCCTCTCTGAGGTGGTGGTGGTTGTGGCGGGCTGTGGTTGTGGTGGTGGTGGTGGTGGTGGGTTGTGGTGGTGGTGGTAGTGGTGGTGGTGGTGTGGTTGGTGGCGGTGCCGGTTGTTGTGGTAGTTGTGATGGCAGGTTGTGGTGGTGGTGGTGGCGGTGGTGATGGGTGGTGCAGTGGTTTTTTGTGGTGGTGGTATTTGTGGTGGTGGTGGTGGTGGCTGCGGTGGTGGTGTGCTGGTTTGTCGTCGTGGTTGTGGTGGTGGTAGTGGCGGTGGTGGTGGTGGTGGGTTGGTGGTGATGGTGGTTGTGGTGGTGGTGGTTGTGGTGGTGGTGGTTTGTTGTGGTGGTGGTGGTTGTGGTGGTGATTGGTGGTGGTGGTGTGGTGGTTTGTGGCGGTGGTGGTGGTGGGTTGTGGTGGTGGTGGTGGTGGCTGTGGTGGTGGTTGTGGTGGTGTTGGTGTGGTGGTTTGTTGTTGTGGTGCTGGTGGTCGGGGTTGGTTGTGGTAATGATAACGGTGGTTTGGTGGTGGTGTGGTGGTTGTTTGTGGTGGTGGTGGGTCGTGGTGGTGGTGGTGGTGGTGGTGGTGGCGGTGGTGGTGGTGGTTGGGTTGTGGTGGTTGGTGGTGGTGGTGAAGGCGGTGGTGATGGTGGCGGTGGTTTGTGGAGGTGGTGCTGGTGGTGGGGGTGGGGGTGGTGGTTGTGTGGTGGTTTGTGGTGGTGGTGGTGGTTGGTCGTGCTACTGGTAGTGGTGGTGGTGGTGGTGGTGTGGTAGACTGGTGGTGGTGGTTGTACTGGTGGTGGGTTGTTGTGGTGGTGGTGGTGGTGAGTTGTGGTGGTGGTGGTTGTGGTGGTGGTGTCTGTGGTCGTGGAGGTGGGTGGTGGTGGTTGCGGCGGGTGTGGTGTGGTGGTTTGTCGTGGTGGTTGTGGTGTTGGTGGTAGTGGTTGTGGTGGTGGTTGGTTGTGGCGGTCGTGGTGGTGGTGTTGGTGGTGTGGTGGTTTGTGGTGGTGGTGGGTTGTGGTGGTGGTAGGGGTTGTGGCGGTGGTGGTTGTGGTGGTAATGATGTGGTGGTTTGTGGCGGTGGTGGTGGTGGTTGTGGTGGGTTGTGGTGTGTTGTGGTGGTGCTGGTGGTGGTGGCGTTTTTGGTGGTGGTAGTGTTGTGGGTTGTGGTGGTGGTGGTGGGTGTGGTAGTGGTGGGTTGTGGTGCTTGTGGTGGTTGTGGTGGTGGTGGTGGCGGTTGTGGTGGTGTGGTGGTGGTGGTGGTCTGGCCTTCGGCTCTTTCCGCTACCGTGTTTTGGCTTTGGGCCAGAGTTCTACTTGATGATGCCTCTTGAGGTCTCGTCAGAAGGGTCTCGGGGGCGTCTGAGGAGCATGTGTGAAACCTCGTGGACCTTCCTCAGGGCCTCCCGGTAGCTTCTGGGGGGCGAGGGTTCGATATGGCGATTTGCGTGCTCCCTCTGCGGCCTTTGGGTTCTCTCTGGTAATCGTCGCTGCGTCCCCGCCGTCGGCGCTGCTGGCCGCCGCCAGCGCCGGCGCGGGCACTCCTCCCCTTGGGCCCTCTCTGGTCATCGTCGCTGCGTCCCCGCCGTCGGCGCTGCTGGCGGCCGCCAGCGCGGGCGCCGGCGCCGAGGGGGGGGGGGGCGCTGGTTCTGATCGACGGCGCCGAGGGTTGGGTTCGAAACGCGCCGCCGAATGTTCCCAAGGCAAGCGCCCGTGAAACGCGTTCTCTCCTATGTTTCGATGCGGGGTCCCGGGCCTCTCGACAAGCTCCCACATATTCGTTTTCCGTCCAGGCTCGTTTTTTGACGGCCCCAGAACCCGAAACGAACACCGAGCATAGGTTTTAAAGTAGATTTCTTGTTGTCGTTCAAAACGCTGGAGGTCTGGGTTTTCAGTTGGTGCTACACGCCAGCAGAGGGAGAGCCAGCGGATATGTGTTCCACGAGCTGCTGTCCCAGCAGGTGGACCTCAAGGCTGCCGCTTTCTGCCTCTCTCGACTGGCAGACGCCGCCAGCTTGCATTCAGCCTGAAGAGGAGGAAGGGTCCTGATGGGTTCCCTTCAGGTCGACGACTTTGTGTCGGATGTGTTTGGGCGTCTTTGGAGATTTTCGTCGCCACGGTTGGGCGCAGCTCGAAAATCTGCTTGGGGGGCCGATTTGAGGAGGCGAGGTTGAGCGAAATGCTGTGTTCAACCATGATGTTTTCTTAGTTTCGGTGTCCTCCCCGTGCCCTGGGACAAGAAAACGGTTATGGGTGAGAAGCGCGCCTCGGTGAAACCCCAGGGGTTCAGAACCCGTCTCGACCAGGACCCTTATTCACTTATGCAATTTAGCGGCGCAAGTGGGGGCAAGTCAGGGATCGAGGGATCGAGAAATGGAACAGGCATCCTACATTCCCCTCCTTTGTTTGGGTTTTCTGCAGGCGTCGGAGCCGTGGGCAGGGCGAGATGTGCAGATATGAGTGTGGCTTCTGCTCCACGATCGCAGCCACCTCTGGGATACCAGCTCTTCGTAGTAGTGCTGGGTTGCCTTAAGGGTCCCAGGAATTGCGGCATCACGGGCAAACTCTTTTTACGTCGCAGCGCGGCAGAGGCAACCCGCACGCGCGTCCGAGTGACGCCGGGGCACGAGGTCACGAATTGGCCAGCTTGCACGAGGGAGAGCAGGGAATCCGGACGGCCGCAGAGACGGAGGAGAGGGGGGGCGCCGGGCCCGCTCACGCGGCGGGGCAGCGCTGAAGGGCGGGGAGCGGCCTGGCTGAGGTCCACGCTGGCAGCGGCTGCGGGGCGGCGGCACAGTGCACCCAGGGCGGGGACCGGCAGCCACATAACGGGCGAGGCCTGGGCATGTAAGGGGGGACAGGCTGAAGACCAAGTAGCCGACGGCAGGGGGACGGCGGCGTGGGGCCAGCGACTTTGTCGGCCGGCGATGCAGCGGCTGCACGATGCCAAGGCAATGGAGGTAGGCGGCTCCGCGGGACGGGCGACCAGAGCACTCCGGATGCGGGGCGAGGGGGAGCGAGGCAGAGAGAAAGAGGCGCCACTCGTAGCTGGTGCACGGCATCACGGTAGAAGCGCGCGTGGCCCAGTGCAAGTGGCGCACGGGCTAGCCCTCACAGCGGGGGAAAGGGGGCCCAGTTGGCGACGGGCTGCGTGGGCAAGGTGGGGGCGGGCCGCAGCAGCGGAGGCCCGAGAGGCGAACAGCGACTGCGACAGGAGCAAGACCACCGGTGGCGCAGGGGCTGTAGCGCTTGCGTGCTTGAGGCATGGTGCGCGGGGGGGGGGCGGGCTGCCAGCGGCCGGTGCGCAGCAACACGGCCTAGGGCGGTAGTGGAAGCCGAGCCGCTCGACGGGCTGGCCAGGAGAAAAAAGGAGGGGCAGCGCTGGCGGCGGCCGGAGCGGCACAGCGGGAGGTGAACCGCAACGGCGGCGACCCCCATTTGGGCAGCGGTCGCCGCGGGCAGGGGTGGAGCCCCTGCCGACCGCACGTGCTGCGGGTGCAGGCCTGGCGGGGTCGGCCCAGTCTCGCTCGCTTGGCGAGGGGCGGAGGGCCAGAGGCAGGGCGGAGCGGGGGAGGCGGGGGAGAGGGCCGCCCGGTCTCGACCGCGCAGTGCCTGGGTTCGATGCTGCGCGGGAGCGTGGGCATGGAGGAGGCGCCGCCGGGGCTGGAGGCGCGCGCTCCCAGCCAGCGGCGGAACCAGGTAGAGCGGTGCACCTAACTGGTGCGCTTGCTGGTGGGAACAGAGGTGCGGCGGCCTCCTGGGTTGGAAGGCTTCCCGCGGTCGATACGGCCAGATAGCGGGCGGTCCACACAGGAACCTAGGCAGGTGGAGTACCACAGCCGGCCAGGGTGGACGCTTTGCTAGTTCGGCCCCCTTGGGTTGGAGGGTCCCGCGGGCTCGGCTCAACCAAGTAAACGGATGCACCAAACTGGTGCGCTTGCTGGCGGAAACATGAGTGCGACGGCCTCCTGGGTTGGAAGGCTCCCCGTAATCACACACGGCCAGGTAGCGAGCAGTCCACGCTGAGACCAGGCGGGTGGAACAGCCACGTCCGGCCAGGGTACACGCGTCGCCAGAGCGGGGCCCCCTGGGTTGAAGGGTCCCGCGGATCCGGCACATCCAGGTAAACGGAAGCACCTAATTGGTGCGCTTGCTGCTGGGGAATGTAAGCACGTTGTACTGCAGGCCCAGTCGGCCCCTTGCGGGCCGTCTGGGCCTGCGTGCTTCACAAGCCACGCAGGCGGGATTGTTCTCCTGCGGGCCAGGTGGGCTCACTGTGCCTCTTGCCTCCCTGCCCCTTGCCGCGGGCAAAACCCCCGTAGCCTCAGGAATTGCAGAATTGGAAGTAGCGCTTGGGAAACCCACGATATTGTGGAATCCGAATAGGTGTCATGGGTAGTGTGAGATTGCAGAGCTCCTGGGCGGCCCGGAGGGGTCGCGAAGAGGGCTTGAAGAGTTTTCAGGTGACACCAAAGTCCTTTTAGGAGAACCCGAGGGGTTCCAGGATTGTATTCTATCCAGGAGGGCCTCCTCAGCTTCTGATGTCGCTCCTGGGAGGCTTCTGGCGGTCCCAAGAGTTTCCGGGAGGACCCCAAATGACCCGAAGACAGCCCAAGAGGGCCCCAAGAGGACCACAAAAGGCTCCCAATAATGCTAAAGAGTATCCGAAGAGCCCGTCCGAAAATGATTCCAAAAGCTCCCAGCAGGGCCCTAGAGCCCCAGAGAGGCCGCCAAGAGGGCCCAGGAACGCTCCAAGACCTTTTGAAATGTGCCTAACATGTTACAAAAGGACACGGTAATCAATCCAACAATAATGCCCCAATTTCGAAGCAACCCCAAAACGATTCCAACCCGAATTCAAAACGACACCCCAAGGATCCTCTCAGATTTGTTTGGACTCCGGTTCGGCTTGGTATTCCTCCTGCGCTTTGCAGGGGTAATCATTGCGATAGAAGGTGGTCGTATGGGCTATCTTGCCAACGCTTGACTGCACATGGGCGCCAGCGGCAGTATCGGCCGATCTCCGATCTCCAATTTCCGCGGTCTTCGGGATGTTGCAGTCGGCGTTTGGGAGGAGTGCGCAAGTTTCGGCTACATCTCGGGGCCCAGAGGTGCCACCTATCTTCGTGCTTCCTGCTCACGCCGCTCCGGCCGCCACAGTCGTCGAACAGTTGTCCCCGCGCGCGCACCAATTATGGCCCCTTTGTTCTTGCCAACACACGCACGCACGCAGATACACACACGCACACACGCACGCACATACATACACACACGCACGCACGTACGCACACACACACACACACGCCCACACACACGCACACACACACACACACACGCACACACACACACACACGCACACACATACACTCTCTTGAAGGTTGCAAAATCGGTTGGTCGACCGTGTGCAGGAATTCGGGGCCGTTTGCTTCTGATAGCCTGCTCCCTCCTGCTAAACACGCCGTATAAAGATCCATCGTGCAACATTGAAAACATGTTCGAGGGCACGCGTGCGACAGGTGCTGCTGGGGTCGGGTAAGTCCTCCTAACCACCTACTGTAGTCCTGCACTTCTTGTCTCGCCGCCCATCTCGAGGACGCCTTCTTTATCTTAAGGCTTCTCAGGCGTAGCCTAATGAATTAATCCGTGCACCAGGCTTTGGTCTTCGTGCGGGGCGGGCGAGCTGGCACGTGCGATTGCGGCGATGACCAGGAAACAGTGAGCATTGGCGATGATAGCAACCATAACCGAAATGGCGACGCCAGGAGGGGAGGACGGTGGACGGTGGACGGTGGATAGTTTAAGTTCTCGCCCCCCCAGTGGTGTCCATCGAAGCATACGCTATCCCACGTAGTGGGATTGTTATGTGTTGTAGTGGCCTCTGGCCAGTGCCGCCGATCCGGCGCGCTCCTGATGCTATTGTTGTTGAAATGGACGATGACGACGACAACGGACGACCAACGGTCGACGAGCGGGATAATTGCGACGACGACCGACGAAGGAGTTAATGACGACGAACCGACGACGACGACGAGCGACGACGACGACGACGACGACGACGACGACGACGACGACGACGACGACGACGACGACGACGACGACTGACGGCGAACGGCTGCCGACGGCCGACGACCGACGACTGGTGACGGCGACCGGTGGAAGGTTCTTCGTTCATCGCTTTCGCTTCCGAGCAATACCAAGTCAGGCCGTGCACCTTTGTCCTGGCAGCACGCGAGTGAGGGCCTCTTGGGGCCTTTTGGTTCTTGGGGCTTCTTGGGGGCCTTTGGGGCCTCTTGGGGGCCTCTCGGGGTCCTCTTGGGGGCCTCTGAGGGACCTCTTGGGGGCCTCTGGGGGCCCCTTGGGGGCGCCTCGGGGGCATCTTGGGGGCTCCTGGGTCCTGGGGTGGAGGACTAGAAGGGTCCGTGCGGGTTCACCCTCTTGAGGCCATCTTGGGGGCCTCTCGGGGTCGTCTTGGGGGGCCTCCAGGGCTATATTGGGGCCCTCTTGGACCGTCATGGCTCCTCTTGGGGGCCTCTTGGGGCGATCTTGGGGGCCCTTTGGACCGTCTTCGGCGCTTCTGAGACGGACAAGGCGATGATGTTAAAATGTTTCAAAACCTATTAGCAACTTTATTATTGAATCGCTTCGCTCATTCCGCCGGCCCATACGGTCTCATGTCTGCCGTTTGCCCGAGGGCCTGGTGTCAATGCGGCGTTTTGGGGGTTCCTGGGGCCGCTTGGGGGACTCCTGGAGCGCTCGGGGGGGCATTTGGGGGGCCTCCTGGGGCCGCTTGGGGGACTCTTGGGGGCCTCCTGAGGGCCTCGTGGGGGCCTCTTGGGGCCTCTTAGGGGCCTCTTGGGGCCTCGTAGGGGCTTCTTAGGGCCGAGGGCTCGAAATGTTGTTTCGTGTTCCCTCTCTGGGGCCCCTTTGGGGGTGTTCTTGGGGCCCTCTTGGACCGTCTTGGAGGCTTCTTGGGCCGTCTTCGAGCCCTCTTGGGCCATCTTGGGGCCCTCTTGGGGGCCTCTTGGGCCCTCTTGGGGCGATCTTGGGGGCCTCTGGGGCCGTCTTGGGGCGTCGGGAACCGAAAAGGTGGAAGCTCCAAAATCTCTCAAAAACCTAAGGAAAAACAATGAATTTTGCCTCCGGGGGCCCTCTTGGGAGTGCTCTGGGAGGCCTCTTGGGGCGTCTGGGGGCTATCTTGGGCGTCTTGGAGCGATCTTGTGGCATGTCGGACCCCTCGTGTACCATCTTGGGGGCCTCTTGGGGGCCTCTTGGCCTTTCTTGGGGCTCTCGGGGACGTCTCGGAGCCCTGTTGGTGCGCTCATGGAGCGCTCCTGGAGCGCTCTGGGGGACTCCTCCCGGGACTCTCTCAGGACCTTGCCGGGGTACTTTTCGTCCGGGGACCCCCAGGGGCCGCCCCGCGCGCGCGAACTAGAGAATTCTTAACCAGTTACCGGAGATCTTAGCACGCCTCTGGCGCGTTGGGCCGGCGAATTGTACCATCTTGGGGCCCTCTTGGGGGTCCTCTTTGGATCTCCTTGAGGCGTCTTGGAGGCCTCTTGGGCCGTCTTCAGGCCATCTTGGGCGTCCAGGAGCGCTCTTGGGCCGTTTCTGGCGCCTCCTGGACCGTTTTGGTGGCCTCCTGGGCTCCTTTTGGCCCGTCTTGGGGCGGTTTGGGATTCCGGGAGGGGGGGTAAGAAAGCGTGGACCCGATGATCCCCCCCCCCCTCCCCCCCCTACCCCGGCAGAGCCCCCCCGGGCCCCCCCCAGCAGAGCTGAAGCTCAGGTTGTAGCTTTCTTAAACTCACACGCCGGATCGGCGGATGTTGCTAAGAAAAAGAGTATGGAGCTAACCTACCCATGCTGTCCATGAAAGTCTACGCTGTCCCACAGAGTGGGATTTTTGCTTTGCCCAGAGAAAGAAGGAGGGAGCCAACGTATTCATGCTGTCTAACAGTTGCTCGCACCCCCCAGGAATTAGCTGTCACGGAAGTTGGGCATATCATATTACTATCACAATTCCTTTTGCGTTCAGGGGTCCCACGACATTACTCTGGGCGCACGCGCGTGAGCCAACGCGCACACACTGTTCTGCACAGTGCAATGTTTTGGGCGCGCACGCCTTGGCCCCATCCGAGCACAGTTCTCCACCGATGCAGTAGTGGGCAACAACCGCCGGCACAGTAGTAGTGGGAGATGTTGATGGCAAGCTGACCACCTTGTGGGGGGTACCAACAAGTCCGGCGGTCATGGAGAGGCCAGGCCAAACAGCGAGATTTCCGAGCAGTTTACCCGCCAGTCGTTGAAAGTAGGTATTTCTGAATTCCCAGATCCCAACCTACTTCAAGCGCTTTCCTACTTCAAGAATCGATCTGCGTATGCGGCTTGTTGTTATGCTCTGGGAGGGCCTGCATTCAATCTACTCGATCCGCCTTCCTGCTTCGTGTTTCTACCTACTTCTTCCGACCGGCGTGTAGGTGCGCACAGGAGAAGGAGGCGCAATGAACACGAAGGACGTAAGGAAAACGACGAGCCACGATCGAGCGCCAAGGCACCGAAGCTGGGCAGGCCGAAGAGGCGCCGAGACCAGCAGCCGGCCCTGGCATAACAGAGCTGCAGGGTAGGGGCGTGAGACCAAGGTTTGGGCGTTGCAGTGGGAACCCATGCCAAGACGCACCCTGCTTGCCTCCAGGGCGCCCTGGGTTTCTTGGGTTTCGATGGTTGTGCTATGGTAAGCGTGGCGTCCTGGGCTCTCAGGGATGAGTTTGTTGTGGAATGTTTCTTGTGGTAGAGCTCCTGCTGTACGGCTTCGACGAGGCTCGGTGCCAATCGTTTCAAGTCGTCTCTGGGGGTCATCTTGGTTTCACCTGGGCGGGGGGTGGGGGCCTTGTCGTTCCTTGGGTAGTGTGGGGGCCGTTTGGTTGTAACGGTGCCAGGATTTGCTATGCGTTGTTTCTCGGGGGGCTTCTGCGAGGTCATCGTGAGGCCTCCTATGGCCTGCGTAGTTGCGTTTGGGCCTCCCTTGGGTTCTTGGAGGCCGTGAGCCTCTGGGGCCGCATGGCCACGAGTGCATGGGGTGTGCGTGCCGAAATGAGGCTCCTCTGAGCAATATGGAGGAATCGGCTGAGAGCCCCTGGGGTCCAGGGGAAACGAAGTGTGTGAGTGGTGTGCAGGAATCTGGCGCACGAAGTGCGTGAGCGATGTGCAGAATTGAAAGCGTGTGCGCGTATTATTTCATAGTGTTGCATCGGCGATACGAAAATAAGGGGGCAGGAAATGCGTAACGGAGCCGCTCCGATGACGGATTTATGCAGGCAGTCTCGCTGTCCTCCATCTCGTCATCATTTCATCATCTACCCTCGGGGCTTACAAGGCGAGGGCCCGCAGGGGGCCCGCCAAACTGAGCCCGCAGGGCAGGAGTCACAGCTGGCCTCCAGGGGAAACTCGCACGCAGATGTTGCAATCAGTGGGTGTTCGGGGTATGGTTTCGACCAGGGTCGGTGCCACTCGTTCCAATTATTTACAGGGCCATCTTGGCGTCCATCGGGGTCCATGGGCACGAAATGCGCAAGCGAGGTCACCTGTGTGGACGCGAAAATAATCTCGCTTCGCGCGTCTTTGCCTGGGCCGTAGCAGCTGCAAGGCGCGCGACGCGATGCGCGGAATCAAGCGACTTAGCGTAAATGGTGTGCCGGATTGAGGCCCCAAGGAGCCGTCTTTCAGACCAGTTGGGCACGAATGATGCACGAAGTGCGTAAGCGGCGTGCCGAATGGAGACTCCTAGGAGAATTGAGCTTCGAATCCCTCATGCTGTTGTGTGTCTCAGAGGGCTGGGTGCGCAGAACATGTGTGATGGGTTTGCCGGACCGTGGCCCTGAGAGCACGTACCATTTGTATGTTCCCGGACGGGGTGTATGCACAGGGTTCTCGTTTAGTTGGTAATTGTGAAGATCTTCGACTTGCGCAGGGCTGGCAAATAGTTTTCTATATATATATATATATATATATATAACGAGGTCCCGCAGGGCAAGCGAAGCAATGTGTCGAGGACGTCTCAGGCGAAACGCTTGTGACGAAGAATTTGAGGGTGTCTCCAGCGAAACGCTTGTTCGGCAGAATCCGTTCAGGATGTCTCGAGCGAATCACTTGCTATGCAGAGGTTGGGGAGCCTGGACGCCCCATGACGTTCCACGAGGCTTTGAGAGCGCACCTGTCGGATCCTCGTAACTGTCGCATTCTGGAGGGGCTCCACACAGCACAGTTCACGACGCAGCACAGTTCAGCAAAGCACGGATCAATCG
Organism: Prorocentrum cordatum; assembly: GCA_963575745.1. Taxonomy (NCBI): domain Eukaryota; class Dinophyceae; order Prorocentrales; family Prorocentraceae; genus Prorocentrum; species Prorocentrum cordatum. The sequence goes on from CAUYUJ010018837.1 coordinate 1,233,105, forward strand.
TAATTTGCGACAGGGTCGCGGCCTCGGGTGCGCACATCCTTGTCAGCTTACGAGGGTATTGTCCCTCGGATTGCGGCTCTTTCAGCAGGAGGCGCTACGAGGTTTCAGGAGGGTGAGCCGAAACGTATTCGGTTCGTCCTGGTCTCGGTTCGTCGGGCCTCGATCCGATTAGGGTCGGTTCGGCCCTCGTCTCGTTTCGTATTGTTTTCATGTTCTTGCCCCAGTTCGTCGCGTCTCGATTCGCCGCGTTCTGCCAACCATTGTTTGTGCGTTTCGGCTCGATTCAGATTGGCCCCTTCTTGGCTGGCCCCGCTGCGGAACAAACTCGAGTGTTGAGCTCGAGCGGGTTGAGCGCCCCGCACGCCCCGCACATTCCGATTGCACCCAGCTCTGGGCGAGCTATGCCCTCAGGCAGCTAAAGCTTAAGATCCAGATCAGTTCGATAATCATTCGGATGCTAAGGACGATCTGCTCCACCACGTCATAGACCACATCTCAATCCAGCACAGCACAGCCCTGCCCTTGGCACGATACATCACAGTGGATACGCTCAGCCTTGCAATTGCCCGTTGCCCACTCAGGCGTCTTGACTTATGAGGTTTCAACCTATTGCGAAGGCCTTACGGCCGGTGCCGCCGACCCTGAAGACGAAGCTGTCTGTGACGCCGTGAAGGCCGAAACGTCGTATATGCTAGAAATGCAAGTTTCCGATGGAAAAGTAATGAGTGTGGCCTCTTGGGCCCTTCTTGGGGGTGCTCTTGGAGGGGGCCTGGGACGTCTTGGAGGCTTCTTGGACGGTCTTGGGGCTATCTTGGGCGTCTTCGGCCGATCTTTGGGCGACTCGGGGCACTCTTGGGCCGTCTCGGGGGCCATCTTGGGCATTCGGACCTCATTTGGAGTGTTTTCGAGGTTTCGAGGCCGCCCGAGGAAAAACGAATCTGCCCCCCCACCCACCCCCCCCCCCCCCCCCACCCCCCCCCCCCCCCCCCCCCTGGGACCCCCCCCCTGGGGAAGGGATCAAAGGGAAGGGGCTTCCCTTCGAATCGACAACGGCATGACGGCAGGAGGGTACGACCCAAAAAGAAAAAAGGGGGAAGGAAGAATGGGGGGCGGCGAGGAACGGACGAGGAAGCCCCTCGCACACGCCGACAGGGTCGGCGGATTTTAGCCTTGATCACCAGAAACAATTTCGAGCACCAGGGAAGTACCGAAACTCGAGGGTTTTCACGTGTCGGGCCCTGGGAGACACTCGTCCGACACTGTTTCGACACTCTTTCGACACTTTTTCCGGGTGCTCGAAATTACTTCTGGGATGTGGTCCTTAAGTGCGATGGGAGCAACAAATGTCTTGACAAACTTGCCATGTTTCGCATGTCTGAATTCATTTCCGGGTTCGACGGTCGATCTTGTTTTACGTGTGGTCAGTTTGGGGAATTGGCCAGCGGGATGTTCGGAGCCGTTCTTAGCATGAACTCACGCATGCAATGCCAACTTGTTTCGCATCATCATAATCAATAGCAGCATCATCAGCATCATCATCATCATCATCATCCTCACCATCACCATCACCACCATCATCATCATCAGCATCATCATCATCATCATCATTAGCATCATCAGCAGCAGTATCATAATAATATCATCATCATCATCAGCATCGTCATCATCATCATCATTATCATCACCATCACCATCAGCGTCATCGTCATCATCACCACCATCATCATCATCAGCAGCATCCTCATCATCATCCTCGTCATCATCATCATCGTTATCATCATCATCGTCATCATCATCGTCAGCATCATCATCGTCATCACTTCATCATATATCTCCAGATTCTGACACGGCCAGGGCCCGCAGTGTGCCTGTCAAGTTCAATCGGCTCGCGCAGCCCGCTGGCCCCGTATCGCATCATCGTTACCATTTGCATGCGTTTTCGTGGGGATGCCCTTTGCCAGATATGCTTGACGCGCGCCCGCACGGAGCTTCTCTGCGATCGTTCATTATCCAGAGCTGCTACGGGAAAAAAGCCAGCCATTACCATCTCCAGAATGATCCCCAGAACCCCCTCGAGGGGCCCTCTTGGGGACTTTTTGGGGGGCATCTTGGGGCCTCCTGGGGGCGTCTTTGGGCGCTTCTGGGGGGGCCTCTTGGGGGTGTGCTGGCCTCCTTGGAGGCCCTCTCGGAGGCTGCCATGGAAAATTGCTGGGCCGTGCCCTCCTGGCGTGGGACTCACCTGAAGGCATCTCGGGCCGTCTTGGAGCGATGTTTGGGCATCTTGCGCCGCCTTGGGCTGTCGGCAGCTCGGAAAAGCGAGTGCCCTAGAATCTGTCGAAGACCGCTGACGGGGATCCAGAAGCCCGCGCCCAGGAGTTCGAGTATCTCTGGGGAGACTTGGCTGGAGTGATTGCCGTTCCTCAAGGAACCCCAGGGGCCGCCAATCGCGAGCGAAATAGCAATTCAAATGTCCTGGACCCTTTATCAGAGATTCTAGCATGCTTTTGGCCCATTGGGCTGGCGAATTGCACATTTCAGTTTTGTGCTTGTGCGTAGTTCTGTACATCTGTCTGGCTTGATTGTTCGCCTGTGTCTTGTGCAGTGTCTGTTTGTGTTCGAAGCCGATTTGGCTCACGCTGCATCAGCTCAAGGCTTTGGAAACAAAAGGGTTAGAGATGTGTGGCCTCGGCGTCGCTTCCGTCGGCTTTGTGCCGTCGGCGCAGCGGCGGCTCCTGTGGCGGAGTTAGGCGTTTGCGCTTGCACGCGCGCCCGCCAAACGGAAGGAGCCATGCCTTCGCACCTGCGCCAGGAGCCAGAGCCCATGCCGAAGCCCATGCCGAAGCCCTCCGGCGCGTTGGCCCCGCGTCCGTCGACCCGGCTACGGGGGAGCGTCGGGGAGCTGCTGGCGAGCGGATCGGGGAGGGAACGCGCGGCGGCGCTGCCGCCGCGCCCGTCGGCGGCGCCCACGATGCGCGCACGGCCGTCGCCGCAGACCGAGGTGCCCGCAGCGGCCCAGGCGAAGCGGATGCCGCGAGGCAGCGTCGCGGGGTACATGCCCGCGAGCTCTCCGCACGTGGCTGCGCCCGCATCGGAGCCAGAGCGCCCCGCCAAGCGCGTGCGTGCCCACGGCCCGAAGGCAAAGCTGCCCATCCTGGAGCGGCGCGAGGAGCTCGTGGCCGCCCTGTGCGGCTCCAGTCCCGTGTGCTGCATCCAGGGCGACACGGGCTGTGGCAAGAGCACGCAGATACCCCAGATCATTTTGGAGGAGGCCAGGCAAGCGGGCCAGGCGTGCTGCATCGCCGTGACGCAGCCGCGGCGCGTAGCTGCGCTGAGCCTCGCGCGTCGGGTCGCCGAGGAGCTCGGTGAGCCCCGGCCAGGGGGCATGGTGGGTTTCCGGATTGGCGGAGAGAGCAGGCCGGGAGAGCACATCGATTTTTGTACCACTGGGTATCTCCTTCAGCTGTTGATAAATGCGCCCGAGCAGTTGTCGCGCTACACGCACGTTGTTCTCGACGAGGTGCACGAGCGAAGCACGGAGAGCGACATGCTCTGCCTCGTCGTGCGCATGCTAGCAATGGCCCCGCGTTCGACGGGCGCCTGCCTCCGGATAGTCGTCATGTCCGCCACGCTGGAGGCGAATATCTTTTCCGCCTACTTTGCCAGCGGCGCCCGCCCCGCAGCCGCCAGTCTTCGAGGGCCTTCGTCAGTACCGTCGCTGCGCGTGGGGGCGAAGCGCTACCCGGTGACAGAGTACTTCCTGGACGACTTGCCCGGCGCCTTCCCTGCACTGTCTGCCAAGAGCGCCAACCTCGGCGACATCCGGCGCCTGGCAGGGGAGCGCCCCTCGGAACGAGTGGACCCTCGGCACATTGAGAAGCTCACCCGCGTCATCGTGGGCGCGATTCGCTGCGTGGCGCGGGGAGGTTGCACATCCCAACGCCCTGGTCCCTTGGGTGTCTTGGGTGTCCGAGTCTTGGATTCAGTAGGAAATCTATCCCCAAGGCGTGGTGGGGGGGCACAGGGGAGACTACACCCTCGGGGCTTGCTGTGATATTTACCCGTCGACGTGTTGCAGCCATCTGTGGGCTGTTTACGGGAGTCCTGTGCGTCGGAGCGAGGGCTGTCCGTTCACGCGAACCCGTTTCAGGTCGTACGCGTGTTCGAAGGGTCCGGGTGCGAGCTGAGAGCAGACGTCGTTCCGTTAGGCTCTTGCTCCCTCTTCTGCTTCTCCCGCTGCCGGAGGGGGGGTACGGTAGGTTTGTGTCGTGTCGACCGGCGGCGACCCCCGCGCGGGCGTTCAAGAATGAACGCCGCCGGCGACCCAGAATCGATCGATGTTGAACGATCGGACGTTGCGGAGACGGCCGATCGTTCAAGGTTGAACGATCCCTGCGGTGTCAAAAACCAACGCCGGGGTCGTCACGGCACGAACCTGCCGTAGCCAGGTCCAGTGCCCCACTCGGATCTCCACCCGGGGCCTCCGTGAGGGTGCCCATTCCATGAGTCCCTCCGCCCATCTCAGCGCACGCGCACACGCCTCCTGCCCCCACAGCTCCACCGCGAAGGCCCCAGCGAGGGCGCGCGCCCGCGTGGCTCGCCCCCGCCCGTGCGGGCAGACCCCTCGCACGAGTCGTTCCCCCGTTCCGTGGATCTTGCGGCGGGCAGGAGCAGCTGCGCCGCCGTGCATGTCCGCCACCGCGCTCGGGGAATCTGCGCGGCAACGCTCCAGCCAGGTGCAAGCGTGTTGCGCCATGGATATTGCAGTGCATTGTTTGGAGCCGTTTTCCAGTCCTGCTCGCGGAGTCTCCTGCTTTCGTGCCGTCCTCGGGCAGTCTCGTGGTTCTCTCAGGGCCGTAGGCCCTATTTCAGAGGGTCCCTGGGCGTCTCTGATGTGCTCCCAGACTGACTGGCCATGTCGCTCATAAAGAGCATGCCTTCGGATGTGCAGCTTTTTGGGGGGCAGCGCGCAGGTTCCATAGTGAGGGAACGCATGGAGTATCTTGCAGGTCATCGTGGGTAGCTTCCTGTGGCCCTCTGGAGTCGTCTAGGGGACTTGATTGGGCCGTCTTGGGGAGCTCATGGGCTGCGGGGGATCTCCAACTCCATACACATTGCGGCGCGGTGCGCATGAGTATAGGACCGTGCCCTGCGCTACACGCAATTGTATAGGGCTTGGCCCATCGCAAAGCTGAGTGTTGCGTGTGATTTCCCGAGATCCGATGCTATCTGTCTGGCGATTGTCTGCCATAGTCGTGTCATTTGCGTTCGAAATGTCGGTCTGAGTTTTTGATGTTGTTTAGGTTTCTCGCGCCAGGCTTCCGAACGAGTGTTTCTCGCGTTCGGCTGTGAATGCTCCTGACCTACTCGTTTGTGCGGGCACAACATGTCATACGTGTGTCGTTGCTCATGTGCAGTTTGATTGCAAATTCCGCACGTGCAGCTTCGCCTGCTTGTCTCTTATGGTTCCCCAGTTCATATGTGGTGTGTTCATGTGGCATTGTGTTCAGCATGTCATGATCGCCGTTGCCGCGTTTGTGCTTGCTTCTGCGCGTCGGTAACGTGTTCTTTGTCAGAATCTGGAAGAGACTCTGGCATGTCGTTTGGCGATGTTGTTGCTGTCCCTGACACTCCCGCGTGCGATGCTCGGTCGACATGGTACCTGGCAATGTGCCGCCCAATCGACGCTTTCAAGTGGCGTTGGCATGCTGTTGCTGCATTGTTGTGGTGATTGTTGGCGTGTGCTGAATTCTGTCATTGCCACTTGCTCCATCGTGTGGCATGGTGGGCTGATATGTGTGTGTGTGTGTGTTGACCCGCTCGCGTGAAATGGTTGAGTGATTTTTGCGTGTCGGTGAGCACGTGGCGTCCGTCTGTCATTGGTATGCGGTGTTGCTGTATCGTTCGATGCGCGTGTGCATTCGTCATTCCCGCCTGCTGCGCTCCCCAACAAACCTGTCGTGGTGACCAGCAGCGCACCGCGTCTCACACCTCCTCCCGCCTCCCGCGCTCCCCTCCAGTCCCAGCCCGTCCCCCGCACCCCCCCGTCTCCCACCCTTACGTGCGTTCTCCGCATGACTGTGTCGCCCCCCCACTCCCCGCCCACACGGTGCGGCTCCACCGACTGCCCCATGTGGGCCTGGGCGCATGGCGTCCCCCCGCCCCTTTCGGCACACCCTTCACCCTTCACCATCCGAAGGGAGCTCCACCGAAGGCAGGATGTCCGGATACGGTGCTCACAGCCTGGACATCTGGACACCCGGACATTGTCTCGTGGTTGTGTCGTGCACCCGGACATTGTCTCGTGGTTTGCTGCTTTGACATTTGGCAAGGCCACGGCGGGGGCCCACGGGCACGCAGGAGAGGGGGGATGCCGGGACGTGTGGAGCGCACTGTAGGGCTGGGGCCGGCAGACAACACCGCTCGCCAGTGCAACAGCTGCAGATCCAACCAGACAAAACAACACAAACAACACACACACACACACGTCGAGCATCATCAGAAGCCCGCTCAAAACATGAGTACCATTCTTTGTAGCAGCAACGAACACAATCGCAGTACCAACCGCCAGCAAACACAACACTCACATCACTAACACTATCCTCGACCGTCGAAGCATAGTTGGGACGCTGGCGGAACATTGGCAGGGCAGCAGCAGGACACTGAAAGACCGTCCGACCGCCCGCGAGCACCATCAGACACCGTCGGCCCAGACAGTATTGAAACCCGCCAGCCCAGCACAGGACAAGCAGGAGAACACCAGGTTGCTTCAAGCCTGAAAACAGTGACATTGCACGCGCAGTCTCGCACCGACGACACGCACGGGGAACGCGAAACACGATTTCATGGCAGGGGAGGGTCGTTCAAGTCGTCACACTCCCAACTTCCAGTTTAGCGGCTGTGAGGGCATGGAACCGTTTATCTAGATTTCTGTCGACCCACCCCCGAGGGACTGGGGCGTGTAGGTTGCACTGTGCTCGTGTTCCTGCCTGGCATCGCCGACATCTCCTCGCTCTGGCAAGAAGCGCGCGCGCTGGAGTGGGACGGCTCTTGCCGAATCTTGCCGCTGCACTCCACGATCCCCCGCGAAGAGCAGGAGATGGTCTTCCAGGAGCCCGCTCCGGGCGTGGCGCACGTCGTGCTCGCCACGGACATCGCGGAATCCTCGCTGACCCTGCCGAGCGTGACTGCAGTCGTGGACCTCGGCCTCCATCGCCGGGTGGACCACGACGACAGGCGCGGCATGGCGTGCCTGGCCACGCGCTGGATCAGCCGCTCATCGGCCCGGCAGCGCTGCGGCCGGGCTGGGCGCACTCAGCCTGGCGTCTGCCTGCGATTCTACACCAGGGAGTTCTTCGAGCATCATATGAAGGAGCACGACGCTCCCGAGGTGGCGTCCAGTAGAAGAGCAACAAAGAGCATCAATGATAATGCACGCAAGCTGTCGGAGGTCCGCGCGGATTTTTTGCATCCGCGCTGGGATCCCCGGTCGGCGCCTCCGTCGTCGCCCCCGGCGCGGGCTCCGCGTGCAAGGGAAGGGGTGCGGGGAGCGGAGTCCAGCGCCGACCCAGGAAATACGCGCGGACATCCGAAGGTTTCTGTTGTGCCATGTTTGTCGCTCCTCTGTCCATGCCGCTGGATCGCCTCTACCTGCAGGGCAAGCAGCTCGCACAGAAGCTGCGCCAGAGCCTCGGCGAGGCAGCGCCGAAGACGGCCCAGGCTGTGCTGCTCGAGCTCATCCAGCCGCCCGACGTCGGCGCCATAGACGCCGCGCGCTCCACGGTCGCGGACCTCGGCGCCATCAGTGCGCCGACCGAGGACTCGTGGATCACGCGGTTCGGGAAGCTCTGCCTGCAGCTGCCTATGCCGGAGAACAAAGAAATGCATAAGCATAATTACACGTTCGGAGGTCCGCACGGGTTTCTCGGGTCGGCGTTGGACATCCCCTGGCGGTGCCTCTGGCGCCGAGCTCGCGTGGAGGACCAGCGCCGGGGAGGTTTCGGCGCCGTCCCAAGAAATCCGCGCGTGCCTCCCAAAGTCTGTACTTTGCATTGCTTTCTTCTTCCGTATGGACCTGCGCTTGACACGCCTCATCTGGCTGGGCGCGCTCTGGGGCCTCGCTGCCGACGCGGTGGTCCTCGCTTGCTGCCTCGGTTCTGCAGACCCTTTCATGTCTCCCAGCCCACTATACATCAAGGACGAGAGGATGTTTCTTGAGCGCATTCGCGCATCCACTTCTGCGCGCATGCTCTTCGACCGGGGATTGCAATCGGAGCCATTGATGTTGAGGCAGCTCTTCCTGGAGTGGCTGATCCGTTTTCATGGTCGCGGGCCACCAGCTGGCTCCAAGGATGACATCTTCAGGGCACGCCAAAGGCACACTGAAGAGTTCTCAAAATATTTCTCGGTGTCCCAGGGGCGCATGGGGCATTTGGTGTCGCATATCTTAGACGTGGCCGTCCGCACCCTTCGCATCTGCGAGGAGCACTCGAACTCAGCCCAGAAGCTGCGGCGCCTCATTGGCAGCCTCGGCTTTTCCGTGGGCGATCACGGGGACCTCTCTTCTGCCCCTGGCCACAGCGGCGAGACGCAGCCACTCACCTCCGAGAGCCTCTGGGATCACTTCTTCGAAGCCGACGACGAGATCCTCAAAGGCCTGCTTGCGGCCGCCTGTAGCGACAATCTCCTTCTCGGCTCATACGGAGGTGAATTCAGTGGGTCGGGCCAAGCGCACACGGGCAAGCAGCAGAAGAAGGTGCAAAAGGCCGGCACTGCCAGCGGGGCGCTTGAGTCGCACAACAAGCTTTGGTTGCACATCGCAGCCGAGGGGATGGAGCCACGCCGCACCGCCGTCTTCAAGCGGCCGCAGGACGGGCCAGAGCTCCTGCAGAGATACGTCGACTTCGTCTGCGGGAGAGGTGCCGCGCCGCGTCAGGTAGACGTGGAGGAGCGCGGCGTGGTGTTGGTGGAGCTGGCGGACACCGACCCCCAGTTGATTCTTGGGCTTGCGCCACACAGTTGGACCCGTGGGGGATTGGCGGTTGTGTGGCGTGTTGCTCCTGAGGGCCTCTTGGGCGCCTTTGGGGGGCTTCTTGGTGCCCTCCTGGGCGCTTCACGGGGGCCTCTGGGGGGCCTCTCGAAGCGTCGTGGAGGCTTCTTGGTGGTCTTGGGGTGCCGAGGGCTCGAAGTGCGGGCTCGGGTTCCCCTTCGGGGCTCTTCTTGCGGCGGTCCAGGGGCTCTTTCGGCTTATGTTGGAGGCCTATTAGGTCGTCTTTGTGGCCGGGTGGGGGCCCTCTTTGCCAGGTGAGGGCCATCTTGGAGGTGTCTGGGGCTGTCTGGGGGGATGTTCGGAGTTCTTGGGCCGTCGTGGAGGTTCACGAAACCGAGCAGGCGAGATCGCTCAAATTCAAAGTCGAATTGAGTGTCGATAGAGGTTGCCTCTTGTGGCTCTTTTGGGAGGGCCCTTGGAGGCCTTTTGGGGCGTTTTGGGGCCGTTTGGGATCCGTCGCTGTCGTCTTGGAGCGAGATGTTGCGCGTGTGGGGACCCTCTTGGACAGTGTACCGCGTGCTCGCGGACGGGGGGCCCGGGGCACCCAGCAATCGCGGCTTCGCCCGACTCTAAAGTGAGCTGAGGGACGTCAGGAGCGGAAGCGATCGTGTGCCCGCGGCCGTCTTGGTTCAAGCGGCCGGCCGCCTAAATTTGACTGTGCCTCACCGCGAGGCACACTATCGCTATCGATACTAAAAGGCATCCCCTTTTACTTGACATGGTTTCCCCTCTTGCCTTGGGACTATCGCCACTACGATACAACCGAGCTGGAGGTTGGCTTCGCCTGAGGCGAAGCTGCTGGCGGGGCCTCCCAGCCCCCTTCAAACTTGGTAGCGGAGCTGGCCTATGGTGGTCAGCTCTAGCTCTACTCCTCACCACCCACGGCACTATCTGGTGGACTACAGTGATGGTGGAACATCAGGGTGCAGTGGCATTGCGCGGAGGAGTGTACATAGATACGCAGTACCGCAAGGAAACTTGCAGTGACACCTCTGCTTCAGCGGAGGTCTCTCACTCCTATTCTACATCCCTGCGCTATTACACTCCTGAGGTCCACCCACCTACTCCAATTGAAAATTTCTTCGAAGATATAATGCATGGAAACGTGCGATACGATATACTGCCGCCTCCGACCCCTCGCAGGCTTACGGCGACAAAACACGAGTCTCCACCGACTACACCCGACTACGACCTACGAGGCCATTGGATTGGGGTTGCTATCTTTGGGCTGATTTGGGTCGCTCTTGGATGCTCGGTGGGACACATGCGGGGCGGAGACGACACTAGGACGACCGGCCCCCATTGGGATCCTGCCGGTCAAGTACCATTTCGCGAATTTGTCCGCGAGGTACACGCCTGGATCAACGTGACCACAGGCAACCTGGCGCCCTCCCAACAGGCCGCCGCACTCAAGCGCGGTCTTGGAGGGCTTGCGCGGACCATAGCCATGAGAGTTCCCCCAGCAGTCATCAGCTTTGGTGTCAATATAGGTGGTCGCCACACCGACGGCGTCACCTACATTATGTTCCTCTTAAGCACGAAGTTCGAGAACCTAGAAGAGGAACGCCAACTCAACTCTGGCACGGCTCTCATTGACTTTCGTGTCCATGCGGGAGAAAGGATCGACCAGTCGTTAGCACGGTTCGAGATAGCCCGTTACGAAGCAGAAGCCGCCGGCTTCAACATCCCCAGCTTCCAGATATCAGCAGTAATATTATGCAGAGCTCTTGAAGTGGGGACGTGGCGGGCACAGCAGCTCCTGCAGCCTCTGAACCACCATGTGCCGAGGGACCAAGCACAATTCGATGCTCTCCTCGAACGCATGAGGTCATATGCTCACATAGCTGAGAGAACCCTCGGCAATATCGGTGGTATTTTTGGTCACGGTCACCGCGCCGAGACCTTCCATACAGAGGCCAATGCAGGGCAACCTGCTCGCAACGTCTGGAACGATGATATGCCGCCGTCTGATGCCACTACACTGTTGGCCCAGAACGGCGGCGCGGCCTCGGGGTCTCAAGACCCCTGGGCCAGATCTAGGGGACCACCCGACGCGGTATCCCCTGTACAAGTTATGACCCTCATGGGCTCTGCGGGGCAACCCGCCGAGTCCGACGTCGACTCGGGTGCCGACACCGACGCGTCTTCTGAAGATGAAACTATTGCGCTGGATTATTCTGATATGCCTACCTACCTTACTGAAGAGCAGCAAGCTCAGTGGTTATTTTTGGGCTATCAAAAACACAAGCGTCGTTGGCGGAGATTCATGAAGAAACCAATCAGAAAGGTAAGACGTACGGTACGGCGAACACTCAAAGGAAAAGGCAAGGGCCGAAGTAAAGGCAGAGGTGAGTGTCGGCGACTACACGGTAGAGGCATACTAGCATTCCTAGCATCTCTCACTGGGCCCCAATATGGAGAAATGTTGTTAGGTGCTGGCAGGAACTGCATGCATACGTCAGGCAAGGGTAAAGGGCGACGAGGGAATCCAAAGGGTGCCAACGGTAAAACTATCGAGTGCGACATATGCCACAGCGCACAACATTTCCGACTCGAAGGCCCGGAAGGCGATGGAAGAGGCAGGGGTCCGTCAATACATGTTGCTCAAACGGACTCCGATATGCAGTGCGTCGACTGGGGGTCGCTTTTGGCCGACCCAGCTGACGGCCCAGCCACAGTTATTCATTTCATGGTTGCCAGGTATTCCTGTGCCAGCATGAACCTCGATAATTACGCCGACGAGCTGTTCGAAGAGGTGTTCGCCAGCCACAACGACATCGAATTGGCAGAGTGGCTGGGTGCACCCATCGCGGGGTAACCTGCAGATATCGAGTTTGTCGAGAACTTCCACATGCCCATCGAAGGTGACTTCGGTGTGGCGGGGGCACCCGCGGACTCTGATTCTACCATTCCTGCAGCGGATGAAGAAGTTCATGCCGTGCTCTATCCTCGGGTGATCGGAAATCCGACAAACGTGGAATCGATCGATGATGATCCACTAAGGGGGTGCCCGCGAGGCGCTGGCGACCTATCCGAACGTGTTCAATATGAGCTTGGACACAATGAAGAATTCCAGAACACTTCTGTTGCGTCAGATCGGTCTGCGAGCAGTCCGAGGCAATCGCCACGTCGCGTGCCCTTTATGGAGAAAAAGAAATATCACGACGATCCAAGTCTTTCGCCAATGGACGACGAAGACGAACATGATGACCGCATGGTCCGTCGCGGTCGAGCTCCCAGTTTCTCACCAGCTCGGGCGCGAGCCCGCTCCAGCGGCGCTCGTTCGAGCGGCGCCCAGCGCCCTCGCCCTCCTGAGGCGGGAACTTCAAGTGGCCCGCCAGGGAAGGCGCCGAGAGCGCGCACTCCCCCACGGAGGGAACTTCTGCGGATAAATCCGCCTCAAGACGATCAGCATCACGAAGAAGAGCATTCAGACGGCCAATTACAGCGTTTCAAGGGTTGGAGCAAGTCTGGATTGGCTCGCAGATACCCGCTGAGACGATGCACGGGCTGGACCACTACTTACGTAGCTGAACGACGTGGCGCAGAAAAGTATTTACTTGGTGGAAAAAGAGACCAACGCAAAGTTCCTATCAAGAACGTGGCTCTCAGAAGGCCAGGCGGTGAAGATTTGAATCCTGGCCGGGGTCCTATAACACGTTGTAGCCGGTTTGCCCCTGGAATACTGGCGGGGGCCACGGCAAAGGCAGCGCCCAAACAGGAACCAGAAATGATCGGACTTCCCTCGTCTTCTGATTTAGAATCTAGCTCAATCAGCCCATCTCTTGGCCCTGATCATCCCAGGCCCAAGAAGAAGAGGCGTGGGAGCCCAGGTGATGACCTTGATCCTAGGGATATCAAGAGATATGCAGGGCAACCTGCTGAGCAACATGCGGATCGACAACGATCTAGAGGTCCAGAAGAAGCTGCTGCAGCAGCCAGATTCCAGGGCGCTAGTGCGCCTACCCCAAAGGACCCTGTTCCACGTCGCGGCCCCTGATCTGGTCGGGCAGGCAGGTCAGGATGGATGCCTACTTTGGAGGCAGGAACAAGGGATGCATCTTCCACGAGGCGCACTGAGAAACTCCTGGCGACTACACCAAAGATACCGGGAGCAGTGCCCAGGGACAAAGATATCGAGATCTACAACACCAAGGAGAAGACACACTAGGACTTCGACATCAGTACCCCGCGAGGAACTCCAAGGGCGCCCAGAGGGTCCGCTGGTGCATCTTCATCAGCTGCGTTTGCAGCAACGTTTGCAGCGCCAGCGCCCTAGGCGGCCCCACGTTCTGCGGGGCAACCTGCTCAGAGTTCTGCGGGGCAGCCTGCCCTCGCGCTGGAAGTACCGCCGGAATGCAAGGACTACTGGGAGAGGCTGCGTTCAGGCAGCCGCATGAAGATCAATTCAGCATATGATCCACGCAGCGATGGCGGATCTGATCGCTACATGGTTGTGCAATACAACATCATGGACACAGCTGTTCATGCTGACGAAGAAGCACGCATTCGCCAGTCAGTGCGCAACATCAGCGGAAACGCCCCGCCCTCACATTGTATTCAGAAAAGGAATATTTGAAGAACGCCCTTGCCACGGAAAGGCTTCACAGGCCGAGGCTCGACTATAGTGGAAAACGCGAGGTATCTGAGTGGCTGACGACAGCCCTCCGTCACAAACCATTTTATCATGGTAAATTGTGAACCAGATTCATTCGTGAAGTTACGTCCTATGACGAGTACGATGGTTGGGCCGATTTGTCACAGCTACTAAACATATGGCGCGCAGAAGGTTACGAACACTACCGCCACAAACATCTCGACACGGTACGTCGTGTGCTTCAAAATCGGCACTGGGCGTATCAGGCTTATGTTGTCTTGGATCTGATCGGCATGATAGATGAGTCCGGAATGAAAAAGAACAGGCTGCACATCAAGAAGATGAGGCACGCAGATGTGACTGACGACACCTACTTCATCCGACCGTCCAATGGACATAGCAGCCCTAGCATCAGGTGCCCCGAATCCCTATACATGAGGGTCGCGGGCTTATCAGAACCTGGGGACCCTCGGTATTTCATTCATGGTACTCAATGGGAGCATATACCGAACATTCTTAGTATTGGTTTATCGTGTCGCGCCGACGACACTATTAAGCAGAAGAGCAGGCAAATTGTGCATGGATGCCCATACTCTCCTGGTTACAGTAGAATCCAATCTGGTTTACGCATGGATTCTGAGGTCCTGATCATGGTCAGTCTGAAGAACTCGATTCGGGACAACATCCCAGTGTGGCGTTCGGCGAACGACATCGTCATGACAGCAGGCCGTCATGGCAGGATCCCTCCGACTCACATCGTCCAGTTGATCGGGATCCTGCCAGGGTACAATCGTCAGTACAATCGTGTGGGACAAATATGGATAAATCCCTTTTGTGAAGGATGACAACCAGAAGTACACGAATATTAGAATTAATGAGATATGCGAAGTTCGCAATGACGCATCATCATTAAAACATTGGTTTGTTCCAGATACCCTCTACAACTTGAAGTGTCCTGAATAGCCCCCTATGGTATTCTCAGAGGTGTTCATGATGAACGCATACCATGCAGGGGCACCCCTGCAGGGGGATCTGACGGATCATGGATACAGGCTCAGAGTGCTGAGGGGGCTGGTATTACGCCAAGTGGTATTACGCCTACTGATACGTTATACGCTAATAATCCGTGGCGTGCCCAGGTTCAACAGCAGCCAGTACGTGCAGGGCAACCTGCTTCATTTCCCCCTTATGAGCCGAGCTACTACACCATTTGGCACTCCACAGAGTATTGGGAGCACCAACAGCCTGCAGGCGAGCTCCAAAGTATTCGTACGGATCCGCAGCTCTACCAGGCTCTCCAGGCAACATCGCCGTTCGCATCACCACGTCCAATTGCGGGGCAACCTGCTTTCGCAGACCAATATGCCACACGGAGAAGTTTAGTTGGTCAGCAGGAATGGATGCACCGTCAGATGCGGGAGGCCGCCAAGAGCATGCGGAGGGATGGCATAGACCTCCCTAGTGCCAACTGGACGCCGCCGTGGGAGTATGTTCCGGATCCAAGTCCTTCTCCGGTTTGGTTTGGTACCAGCATTGTTCAGCCACCCGGCTTACGATCCAACAGCTGCTGATCGTCAAACGACAGCGCCAATGGATCATCCACTCTTTCCTGATTATCATGCACAGGTGAGTGGAACTGCTCGGGTGGGAACACTGCCCGAAAACCTATATGTTCGGGCAACGGCCGACGATTTCTATCAGTCTCAGCTGACACGTGGTTCAGGATATGCATCAGGCGTGCCAGGACAGATGCCCCACTATGGATATTTGGCACCCCGCCTGGATCGAGATGTACAGCAGCAGGCTCCATGCCTAGTGCTGCCACCGACCGTGGGAGATATGCGCCCTGAGATCCTGGTCATATACGAGGCGCAGCAAGCCAATTTCGCCATTCAGGCCACGCGGCAGCGCCGACAGCAAGATCGCCAGGCCAACAGAATGCTGAGCCGCGCAGGGCAACCTGCTAACCACAATGCAGCAGTGGCACCTGCGAGCAGCCTAGCTATGGATGCATCGATGCAGCTGTCAACTTTCTCTCCTATTCGATTCGAAGCTGGTGAACCCACCATGGAGCGTCAGATGCGTATCAGGCCAGCGACAACACCGCCTACCATCAGTGACGGCGATTGCAGTAAGTCCGCCATATGATTGGACCTGTTCATGAATCACGACAAGATCTGGCGTCTCCAGTGCGGCTGCATATTCCACGCACAATGTTGGGATCGCGTGGTACACGCCCATGTGGATCGTCAGGTGGCTGGTAACATGGAAGGTTCCACGTGTGAGGCCCCCTGTGCCATATGCAGGGGCGTTGGCCTCATTACTGCTGAATTCCATTGCGCCCATGCTGGGGATCAAGAACACATGACCGTCATGAAGATATACTTCAGAGGGCGAACGAGCTCAGGGACCTCCGTGAAGAGCTCAGCCGCGTCACAGCCATGATGACCAGCACTGTGGAGATATCGACGACGACTCCCGCGGGGATACCTGCATCATCGGCCAACGCGGGCTTAGTTGTGGACGCAGCTGCACTTGCAGGGGCACCTGCCGCTGAATTTCCTATTCCACTGGTAGCAGAGACCGACAGCAGTGCAGGGACACCTGCCCGATCTGCTCCACCTTCAGTACCAGTGAATGATACATGGTTGAGGCGCATGGAAAGGGCTACTGGTAAGAGCGCCCAATGGCTTCAATCTTCACGCGCATACATGCCATATGGGCGAGACCTCCGTTCACGCAGTCAGCGTAGAACTGAAAACCCGGTAAGCATGCGCAGTGGTAACAGTGGGATCTCCGAACGCGATGTGCTTCATACGGTACTTATGGTGAATACCGACGGCCAGATGGGCATACGCGCAGAGGAAGATACGTTCATGAAATCTGCCCATTGTTTCTACGTCACACCCATGCACGCATGACGAACACCCTACCGCTTGGATCTTCGAGAAGAGCCCGATT
Organism: Prorocentrum cordatum; assembly: GCA_963575745.1. Classification (NCBI taxonomy): domain Eukaryota; class Dinophyceae; order Prorocentrales; family Prorocentraceae; genus Prorocentrum; species Prorocentrum cordatum. Next base: position 1,249,709 of record CAUYUJ010018837.1, read on the forward strand.
ACAGAGGAAGAAGCGCGCGGGTACATAAATGCATTTACATCTGTCAAGAAACGATTGGGTGTTAGAACAAAGGCGCCGTAAAAGGCCTACACGGTACGACAGCATGCGAAGTCCCTGGACTATTTGGCGAACGCCATGAATTAGCTTTGGCAGCCAACAGCGGGACCATGATCAATGGTATGTTGACTGTTGCATTGGATATGGGTAGTAATATATTAATATCATTGGTTTTAAGACGGCACAGCATTTCGAGCAGATATCACGCTCCCACGGACACGCCATCAAAAGGTTGAATCTATCAAAAAGATTGCGTGTGTCTGGAGTGGGGCACGGTGCCGCGATCTGTGTTAAATCCCTGCACTGCAAAATCGCGCGCAAAGGAAGGGTAGATTATGTGGGGAAGCCTGCTGTGCCAAGACTAGACACATACTCAGCAAATGTGGCTGAGGGCTCTGGAGAGAACCCCCCTGCTATTCTGGGTCTGAGGAGCATGTCCAACATGCGGACCATCCTGATCCTCGAGCAGGGGCGCGATAATATGATCATCCGTGGAGTGGAAATGTACAAGGTTCTACTTGGAAAGGGTGCCAGGGCACTTGGTATGATAAGACGCCCTCCGGGCACCTGGCACTCAAGGCCGATGAATGCGAGAAGGCTGCGGAGGACCAAGGGTCGATGTCCTTCACGATCGCGGCCAATCCTCAATGCGAGGAAGCTCCGTTGCTTGTCAAGGAGGCTCCTGGCCCAGAGCCAACTTCAGGGACACCTGCTGCGTGCGATGCCCACGCATACATGATGTCGCACGACGCGCAGGGCATCCGTTCTTCCATCAACGAGGAGACGCTCACTTTCACGATCCAGTTTTTGGTGAACAACACCATGAGGACTTGGCATCGCAGAAATGCGCCCTGTGGGGCTACCCCTGCCTCGGCCGACAAAGACTTCGCCCTCCACGATCTGCAGGCGAAGATCTATCAGGCCATTCCCGAGGAGGGGAAGAAATGGACTCCTCCTGACACGCGTGCAGGGACACCTGCCGAAGAAAATGATACTGTCGAGAAGTTTGATTTATTTAATTTGAGCAGCAGTTCTGCAGCGTAGCACGGCACTGGCATTTGGACCCCCCTATCAGGAGGGTGGGGTTCGCCAAACGAGTGACGGGGGCAGGCGCGCGCCACGGCCACTCGCGCTTGCAAGGACAGGCCGACCACTCAGGTGCTGTCAGCAAACGCGGGGAAACCTGCAATCTTTTCCCAGGCACCGGCTGTGCGCGCCAGGGGCCGCGGCAAGCCCGGCTGCGCGGCTGCCGCAGACAGCGGTGGACCCGTCTGTGTGGCCGCTGCAGAAAAAAAGAGGACTGTCGCATCATTATCATTCTCGTGCGTTCGTTATTGAGGATATACGAACAGCTCGCGCTGAACTCCGAGCCCGTGGATACATGTGCGACCGTATCACACATACAGAGGTGATGACCTCCACTGGTACACAGTATGTGGGCGCGCTACTTTCGGGCGATTACCAACTGTTGCGGGTCGCAACACCTGCCGACTGGCATGCGAGGCTGCCTGGTAAATGGGCAGGGCCACGTTGCCAGCATATCCAACATTTGATGTCAAAGGCTCGGGCTCTACGCATGACTATTGTACTGGTGGGGCCGCCAGGTTACTTATGGAGACAAGGTCCCACGCGAGATGTGATTGAAGATCTTGATTTACAAGTCATGCGCATGAGGTTCTGCCATTGCGGCCTCAAGTGCGACCGCGCAAACAAGACGCCCAGAGGATCATATCTGCAAGTGGTAACTACGTGCAAACGCATCTCCACCAACTTTTGGAGATGCACGTGCAACAGAGCAGGGAAACCTGCAGATCCGACTGAGCACACTCTGGACTGGCACGGACAAGGTGCTCAGAAAGCCGAATGGCGGAATAAGACATTTAGCGATCATGACCGCAAGGTTGATCGATCAAACTGATTTACATAAAACGCAAAAGGAACCATGCAATTGCTGTACATTTAAGTATTCATACTCGTGTGCATAGAGGAGCTCGAACTTACGTTCAGTCTCGTAAGAATGGTCCTGAATGGGACCATGTCGTGAGACGGGTGACTATGAACCTGGGCGACAACGAGATCACCAAGGACATCGAGATACAAGACAAGCCGACTGGGTACAACTACAACGCACCATGGCCGGATGGGGTCACTAACATCCGTATTCGACTGTACTGGGGGCAGCCGGAACCAACCCTTCTGGGAGACGGCAGCTCACGACCACGCTCAAAGCGAGTGGCGATCATCGATGACGATCGTCTTCCTCCCCCTTCGATTGAGCGCGGCGGCGCGCTACCTTCTACTCCAGAATTTCCGACACTTAGCTTACCAGAAACGGAACAACAGACAGCATTACCAACAGATGCCAGAATTGAACAAAAAGAGAAACAAAAGGTAGACAAAGAAGCTGGCATCAAGCCGCGCAAGATACCCAAAATAGTAGAAGAAGGCAACGACGATTGTGGAGACGACCTTAAAGGACTCGTGTGTAGCTCGTACTGCACCGGCGTACCTTTGGACTCCGACGCGGGTAGCAAAGGTCAAGAGGAGACCTTCATCATTCTACCTGCGGGGCAACCTGCTGAATCCTATGTAGATGTATTCTCGATAATCCGCACCCTGCGTTATGGACGACACAACAAGGTATATATGTTAGAACTATGCGGAGGAATCGGGGGCATCTCCCAGTTAGCATTCAGCCGAAGTATGTCTTCAGGGGGAAACCTGGACAAACGCACTTTCGTTGATCTTGGAAATAAGGAGGTCCAAGATGCAGCGATGCACTATTTAGACGTTTGCTTCGTTAAGGTTGTCATACTACAACCCAGCTGCCGAATGACTGGCTTGCCTTCTTACTTCAATCCTAAGGTTCACTGCGGCACCGGGCATGAACATCATAAGGAGGGTTTATCACATACCAAGTACTGTGGGAAGGTAGCTGTACGTCAAAATTAGCTTCGACGATTCTATCTACGAGAACAACCAGTTGGGACTTGGGTGGGTCAGATACCGCCATGGACTACGTTGGCCAACAGCAGCGGCACTTGCAAGGTACAGATGGACCAATGTGTTACTGGCCTACGTGATCCCCATGGGGTACTAATACGAAAACCGACTGAGACCATGGCTAACCATCGCTTATTACTTACACCCTTTGAACGAAGGCGGTGCGATGGCCATCATCCACATGCGTCGGTGTGCAATAAAGAATTGTCCATGGTTGCACAGTTTACACCAAAGATGCAGTCGCTCTCTGTTGAGGCAGTTCAGATTGCACACAACCTTTTCCAAACAACTCGTGGCCCTTTCCATGGTCACCCATATTCGTCTGCCGTATTGGCGACCATTGGGAGTGTCCGAGTTGCAAGACGAACTGCGGGAAGAACAAATTTGGACAATGCAAGTTTACAAGTCCTTGGAAGCTTCCCGACAATCATGGACAGATCCCGCCGTTTCCTGTTTGACCGGCAGCAGGACCTGCACCGCCAGATCCTGCTGAAGTTGCAGCACCTCCACCTGAGGCACCAGCAGCACCATCACTTACGCGACTGAGAGCGCCTGGACCTGGCCTGAGAGCTGGATCTACCGCAGGCGCAAGCAGTCACGACATTACTGTTGGAAGACACGCTGCTGAGCCTGTTGCGGGGCAACCTGCCTTGAGTGGAGCCGGTAGTTCGGATGACCACCTCCGACTACCACGGGTTAGAGTCAGACGTGGTCGACAGCAAGGTGGAGAAGCGCCTCCACCACCACCAGCAGGGAACCCTGCCGCACGACCACGATTACCAGACTGGTCACGGTTCGATGTACAAATTAGTCTGCAAAATTTACGAAGCCTCGACCCAGGCGTGGTAACGCGCGAGTTGCGAAAGCTACATTTACACTGGTTCCATGCAAAAGAACTTAAGATGAGGCTCATCTTAAGCAAATCAGGTCTGGACAATGTCGGACTCAACCTCATCAAGGGCGTCTGCGATATATGCCGAAAATGCAGAGCTTGGGACAAACCTGGACACGCAGTTATGCCCTCTACTGCATTACCTGGCAAATTTGATGATGAAGGGGAATGTGACTGGATGTTCTACAAACAAGAACACACGATATTTCATATTATGGATCGTTGCATACGATATGCTACTGGGACGGAAATACAGGACAAAACGACGACTACTATCCTGGATGCATATCATCAGTGCTGGATGCAGTTTGGACCAGCTAAGGTACGTTTCTCGGATGGAGAAGGTGCCCTTAATAATGACACAGCGAGAGCAGTCCTCAAGGCCAAAGGCACTGAATTTAGAATACGCGCACGTGTACAGCTCGCTACGACGTTCGAGGCCAGAAAAGGCGTCCTACGTCATCTACTCCACGTAATGGAGGCTGAACTCAATAGGTTAGACATACCTCTTGTGTTCACTAGGCCACTGCATGAAGCCTTGTTCGCTGCCAACGCATTCACTTTCTACAACGAGGTGTCTCCATACAATGCACTATTTGGACGGCAACCAGCAATGCTCCCTGACCTCCATGTTCTGGATCACGAGCAGTCGACAGAACCATCATGTCATTTTCGCGAACAGACAATACGCAGGGTATGCATTGAGGCGATCACACAGGCCACGGCAGAAGCTAAGACCAATCGTGCACTACGCACTAAGACGACCATTACAGGTCAACACTATTATGACGAAGGAGATTTGGTTGATTACTATCGCCCGACGACTACTAAAGATGACTGGGGAGGTTGGAACGGCCCGTTCCCAGTTGCGAAGAATGATCTTGAACGGGGTCAGGTCATCATCCGAGTAGGCAACCGAGATGTTCAAGTACAATATGGCGATGCAAGACACTCACTCTACATGGAAGCACTCATAGCCCGAGAGATTGGCTCCAACAACACTGCGCTACGCACAGTGTTGACATTCGTAGCTAGCCTTTCAGCGGGGAGACCTGCGTTGACATTTGGCTATGTGCCGACTAAGACAGGTACGCTTCAGATGACAACGGCAAGCCGCCTATCTCCAAAGTTACACTTGGCTGTACAATATCTCATCAGAAACTTCTCCCGTATCGAGAATGTTGTTTCGGCCAGATTAGCCAAGAGCATTCATAAGCTACCCGCGGTTACTTATGTCGATAGTTACACATTGGTTCGTTACGATAACGATGTGAATCCACGATTCCACTATTATGAAGCAGAAGGTACTGCTCTGAACATATACGATATAACTGGATCAGCACAGTCACGTGTCATTCTAAGCCTGAAGCCCATCAAACCTCAGGCAGGCTTCGAGCAGGATGTCAAAGTTTGAAGACTTGGCGGATGCGCCGCCACCTGAGGGAGCCGCCAGAGAGGCTTCAGAGGCCGAGCCAGAACATGATGACGGACGGCAATCTACGATCTGCGAAGAATCAGAAGCTGATATTGAGTCACATGTTATGGAGGTATGGTACGCAGAGTTGCGAGAGGAAAAGGAATTGCTGGAGGCAGCTCCACCAGAAGAACCCTTTACCGTACCCGCACAGATGATTCCTGACCAGAGTGCGTTGATCACTGTAGCTGGTGAACATCGGTGGCACCTGCCGAAGTGGGGACGCACTCGTGATCCTGATACTGAAGAAACGTACTTCGCTTCCTTGTGCACCCTGGTCGAAGACGACAGCTATGGACTCGACTCTGACGAGAACGGGCCATGCGTCGAACTCTGCTTTACAACAGAGATGTCAAAGGTCGTCTTGTCCGAGCAGCAACAGATGCTGTTAAACGTCGACCGGGTGACCACCATGCGAGTGTATGTTGCTGCCGCTGCAAAGCGAGCTGTGGTCGTCAAGGAAGACGACCTCCTCACTAAGGCTGACATCCAGGCGAATCCCGAGAAAATGCCGAAGGCCCTTTTCACCTAACTCAAGACAATAGATGCTTAAATGCAGGAGATCGCCAAAGCGTCGAACATCATGACTTCGAGATATGCACACAAATGGGAAAAGCGTTAAAAACGACGGGGGGGGGGGGGGGGGGGGGGGGGGGGGGGGGGGGGGGGATGGAACGCACCATCCGACTTCGTCTGGTATTTCGGGGCTTCATGGATCTAGAAGCTTTCGATGTAGAGACATTTCCGGGAACAGCCAGAATGTCGAGCCAGAGGTTACTTGCCAGCGCGGCAGCGTGCAAGAAACAGTGGATCATTGCTTCTCTGGACATCAACGTGGCCTTCCTCAAGGGATTGACCTATCGAGAACTCGCCGAGGCAACTGGTGAAAAGAGGCGCGCGGTGTGTTTTACCTTGCCGCCTGGGTCGGCAACTGTGCTCCGTGCTCTTCCAGGGCTTGAGAACTACGACGAGTCAAAGCACTGCTCACAGTGCTTGAAGCCGGGCACTGGCACTAAGGACGCCCCACGGGCTTTCTCACTGAAGCTCAGGAGAACCACCGGAGGATTTGGCCTCCGACCCACGTCTTACGACGAGTTGTTTGAGACGAGCACTAATTTGCTCACGGCCCAACATGATGACATTAATATGGCCGGTACTGAGGACACCATTGACAAGTATGTCAAATGTGCTGAGGATACCTTTGGCAAGTGTAAATTCAACAAACACACATGCACGAACTGTGCTGTGGTGTACACCAAGGATGAGGACGGCAATGTCATTTTGGATCAATATGAATACATAACAACTCCGTCCAATACAACATCCGGAATTGACCGGCGCGGACGCTGACGCTCAAGCGACCAAGATGGTGGCAGATATGTTCGTCAGCTTCAGAGGTGCGCTGGCATACGCATTGATCACCCAGATCTGGTTGATGCTCTACGTGGTATCCCTCCAGCGTGTCCAAGAACCGACCAATATTCAAGTGCGACGATTAAACGCGATCACCAAACATTGCAGGCCTGCCCGAAGAAGATCGTCTACCAGGCGATGAACCCCACGGGCGAAGTCGACCTACATAGCGACTTAGGCTATCGACGCCTGAGTGGAGACGCCGATGACGACGTCAAAGGCTATGGCATTCGCGGGGCAAACCTGCTAAGACGTGGAAACACGTCTTCTGGCAAGCCTGTCGTTCACTTGATTGATGCGCACTGCAAGTCTCACCGCTTGCACGTCCGCTCAAGCTAGTCAGCAGAGACACTTGCAGCAGCCCAAAATTTGGAGGACTGTTATCCCACGATTGTGACTCTGCACGAGCTCCATGCGGGGCCATTCGCACCCACTCAGTTGAAATATATACTTGAGTTGGGTGGCCTGTGCATCAAGGTCACTCTGACCATCGATGCTGAGTCTGTCTTTAAGTCCTCGTCGAGCAAAGACTTGAAGAAGTCGACTGGGTGTACCCTTTTAGGACGCATCAGTTGGATACGACAGATGATGGAGCGCGGAATCGTGCATCGTATTCAGTAGTGTGATACCCGCGATATGACTGCGGAGATAGACGCACAAAAGGGAGCATTGACAGAGAAATGCCCCTACAAGTCATTGGAGGTATACAGACCTTCAAACATGACCTGAAGAGACATACGCCATAGCGGGCCGGCCAGACATCAAGTTCTGACGCCGCCTGATGCGTATGCCTACGTTCGCGAGGCAACTCGCTGACGGGTCCAACTCCTTTGGGTCCGTCTCCTTTCCTGTCTTTGTATAGGCTAACTGCTGAATTGTTCTCGTTTTATAGGTGGCGGACGCACGCTTCGTCTCCCTTCCCCCCCCGATTTGAAAGTGAACTGAGGGACGTGAGGAGCGGAAGCGAACGTGCGCCCGCGGCCGTCTTGGTTCAAGCGGCCCGCCGCCTGAATTTGACTGTGCCTCACCGCGAGACACACTATCGCTTTCGATACTAAAAGGCACCCCCTTTTACTTGACATGGCTTCCCCTCTTGCATTGGGACCATCGCTACTACGATACAACCGAGTTTGAGCTTGGCTTCGCCTGAGGCGAAGCTGCTGGCGGGGCCTCCCAGCCCCCTTCAAACTGCCCGCACAGCCAGTGCTGATTTCTGCGGCTGACATTCTCAGTGTTCGCCGTGCGCGCACGGGGAAACGAACCTGAACCCACGATTCCAGACGGCGGACATTTTTTCAAAATACTTACATTTTGGAGCTGTGGGCGTCTTGGGGCGAGATGTGGTGCGTTTCGGGGCCCTCTTGGACAGTGCACCCCGTGCTCGCGAAGGACTTCCCCAGGGCCCTTTGCAATCGCGGCACCGCCCGCCCTGGGTCGTATTCGAAGCCTCGTACAATGTTTCGAGGTATTTTTGGTGTCCTGTGGGACCGTCGTGGCGCGGTCGTGGGAACGCTGTGGGCTGAAAGTAGCGTCTGATAACAGAAAAAGTGGGAGCCCGAAGCACGATCGAAACCCGTGGGACATTGACGGACGTGGCCCCTTGAAGCCCTTTTGGGAAATTGTGTGGGGCCCTCGTCGGATGTGTGCGGGGATTCTGGGGCCGCTTTGGAGCCGTCGTGCCCGTCTTGTTGGGGCGAAATGTGGTGCGTGCGGGGACCCTCTTGGACAGTGTGCCGCGTGCTCGCGAGGGGTCGCCCCCGGGCCTCCACCAATCGCGGCACCGCCCGTACCGCCAGTGGTGATCTCCGCGGCTGACATTCTCAGTGTTTGCTGTGCACGCATGGGGAAACGAGATGTGGGGCGTGTCAGGGCCCTCTTGGGCAATCTACCGCGCGCTTGCGAGAGATTCCCCCGGGGCCCACCGCAATCGCGTCACAGCCCGCACTGGCAGTAGTGATTTCGGCGGCTGACATTTTCAGCGGTCGCCGTGCGCGCATAGTGGAATGGGCGAGAACCCACGTGTACAGACGGCGGGCATCTAGGAATTTCTCGTTCGCTTCCGTTCAAAAATTTTGGTCTTGGAGTGTTCCCAGGTCGCCGGGCTGGTGCGGGGGGGCATTGTTGCGGTAAGAACGAATGCCGCACGAAGGGCCCGCGCGTCGAGACATTGGCAACATGCTGAGGTGGTTCGGTCCGCTTGTCATCGTCGCAAGTCTGCGTTCCGAGACGACCAAATTTGACATGGTCTGGCCCGTTTCGCTTGAAGCATCCTCGCAATTCTGGGCTCCCGGACGCTACGCGAGAGGTGGTCCAGCCAATATCGCTTAAAATATCCTATGAACTTCTGGGTTTGGGGATATTGTGACCTGAGGTTGCCTCGTCAGTTTCGCTTGAGGCATCGTCACTACGCTAGGCTTGAAGATGCCGCCCGCGAGGTGATCCTGTCAGTTTGGCCTGAGAGGTCCCCGCGATTCCAAGCAACCGTTGAGGAGTGCGAAGCGGAGAAGGAGTGGGAAGAGGATGATGAGGAGTAGCAGGATGATTGAAGACGAGGGGGAGGAAGGATTAGGCTCGTACTCTTGTTTTAAACGCTCTCGAGACGCTTCTCGTCGCCAGGGCTGGACGCGGCTTTATCGTGTCTGGTGATGCGGGCTGGTACTCTGCCGACGATGGATGTGTCACGGGCCCGTTCGCGCCTAAAGTGTGAGGATGTTTCGAACGGTCCGTTTGTTTTAAGGGGTGGAGGTGTGTTTCGGTGCCGGATGGTCCTCGCTGGCCACGTCGGTTGGCTTCGGGCTTACTTTGGCTGGCTTGGAGGCCTCTTGGGACGCCTCTTGGGGGCTTTTTGGAGCGTCTTGTAAGCTTCTTGGGTCGTCTGGAGGTCAGCGTGAGCGCATTGAATCGATCTTTCGGCGACTCGTGGGGGACCCGCCCTCCTAAATCGACCGGGAGGGGTTTGGGGAGGGGAAACTATTTCACACGCCGATGGACCCAAGGGGTCGGCGGATTCCCAACCTCTTGTCGGTCCGGCACGATCCAGCAGTCCCCCAAGACCTCACGCTGCCGCCAGAGCAGCCGGTCGCGCTGAACCTCTTGCACCAATATGAGAAGTCAATGAGCGAGCTCGGCCGGGCGAACTCGTCCGCCGGTTGGTCTTTTGGTGCGCTGGCCCTGACGCACCCGTGCGCCATCCAGTGGGAGATGATGCTCCGGGTGGCCAACAAAAAGGGAAAGCCCATCCTCTGCAAGGCCACGTGTGACAGGAAAAACGGCTTGGGCTTTGTCGTCCACCTGCCCGCCAAGGACGGAGATCTGCCAGACTTGCACCCGGTGGTGGTGGCTGTGGCTGCCACGGTCCAGGGCACCGAGACCCCGGGCCGTGCCTTTCCGTCCGGCGCGACGGTGATCAGCGCCGCGCACCTCGGTTTTGCACTGGCCGCGGCGAGCTTGGAGGGCGCGGGGCCCGCGGGCAGCGGCCGCTTCGGGCTCAGCGTCGGCGGCGCCTCCGGCGGGTTCCTGCAGATCCTCCACCGCCGCCTCCGGCTGCCCGCAGGGTGCCTGGGCCCGCCGTGGTGGGAGGCTGTGCGGCGCCTGCGCTCAGCACTCCGGGCGGCCCTGGAGCACGGGGAGGACGCGGCGCCCCCTGGGGCGTGTGCTGGGGCGCCGGTGCTCTTGGCGGACTCCGAAGAAGAATCGGGTGCGGCTAGAAGCGCCCCAGGATTTCTGGGGTGGCCCCCACGGCCTCCAGAGCACCTCTCACGAGGCCCAGAGGGCCCCAGGGGCTCCAAGATGGAGCGAAAAGCTCGGGGCACCTTGGGCCAGGGGCACATCCAGCAGCACCCGAGAGAAGATCTGCATAAGCAAGGAGGGTCCGAGCTCGGCGTGGGTTTCTTGGGTCTGCGCTGGGCCCTCCTGGCGGCGCCTCCTGGCGGGGTCCAGCACTTATCCAGGACGTCCGCGCGGACCTCTGAAAGTTTCTGCTCATGCTGGGTCTTGTTCTTCTCGGGCCAGACGAAAAGGGGGCGATAGGGAAGGGGGGGGGTCGGCTCCGCCGCCGGGCCCATTCGTCGATACTTGGGCGCCCGAAGGCGCCAGGAAAACCAGCTACGTGAGCTGATTCTCTACCCTACCCTTTACTATTCTACCCTGTCGCCCACCCCGATAGGACAGCCCGCTGGTGCGGCGCTCCGTGCAGGCCCTCGCCGAGGCTGGCCACGCGTTCAAGGGCCTCCCGGGAGCTGACGTTGGCGAGGCGGCCGGAGGCGGCGTCGTGCCGGTGGTGGAGAGCGCCAGGGTCGCCGCGGGCTCCGTGGCGGCCTTGCAGCCCCTGGCATCCTGGGAGGCGCTGGTGATGCAGCGCCAGAAGAGCGTCCAGGCAACCTTTGCGTCCAAGAAGGCGGCGCAGAAGGCAGCGCATAAGGCAGCGCTGAAGGAGGCGCAGACTACATCTGTGTCCAAAAAGGCGGCGCAGAAGGCAATCCGTAAGGCAGTCCGGAAGGCAATCCGTAAGGCAGCGCGGAAGGAGGCGCAGACTACATCTGTGTCCAAAAAGGCGGCGCAGAAGGCAATCCGTAAGGCAGCGCGGAAGGCAATCCGTAAGGCAGCGCGGAAGGAGGCGCAGACTACATCTGTGTCCAAAAAGGCGGCGCAGAAGGCAATCCGTAAGGCAGCGGGGAAGGAGGCGCACCAGAATCGCACCCAGAGGACGGTGCCACCAGCTCCCCCCACGGTGTCAGAGGCGGTGCGCAGAGTTTGCTCCATGTCCGAAGGAGGGGACCTTGCTTCAGTAGGGTTCGCTTTGGTGCCCATCGGCAAGAAGCGCAAGCAGGTCCTCGCGCACCCGGCGGAGGGCCTCGAGATCGTTATGCTCCAGGCGAAGTGCGGCTTGAATGTCGGCGACAGGAGCCATGTCACCCGCGTGGTCCAGGACAAGAAGAACAAGCTCCACGGCATATCGAACGGCGGCGGTGGCGAGCTTGTCGGGAGCGAGTGCGGCAGGGTATGGGCGTTCACAGGGCCGGGCGGCGCGCCCGCTGGCGGACGCTACCACGAGAGCTTGTCGGCTGCCAGCGAGGCGAGCCCGGCGCCTGGCGCGTGCACGGAGCGACCGGGTCCTGCCCACGCGGCGGAGCGACGGGATGCTGCCAGCCCTGCGGACGATCATGTGACGGGAGCCAGCTCTGGCCACGAAGTCTCGAGCCTGGTGGTTCTTGATAATGACGTCTACTCCCTGTGCCAGAACCTTTCCTCGGGAATGGGGTCATTTCACAAGGAGGAGGTCTCTGTGTGCCAGGCTCTCTTAGAAAGGGCGCAGCACGTCTGCAAATTCTCCGAGAAGCAGAGGAAGCGCCTCTACGCATTCATTGGACGGGCCACGGGCGGGATCCCAAAGAAGAAGAAGAAAAAGGCTGAGAAGTACACTGGCCAGGGGATGGCGCCAAAGCACCGTGACATGCTGGAGCAGTTGCAAAAGGCGGTTGCCGCAAGGGAGGGCGCTGCGACCAGTGGCGCGAGCGCCAAGCGGCAGCGAACAGAGGAGGCGGAGAGGCCAGGCGCCGCCAAGCAGCAGCGAACAGAGGAGGATGCTGCAGCCCTGAAGGCGGCCGACGGGAACGCAGAGAAGGCCTTGCAGATGCTCCAAGGCGCTTCGGCGGCTGCCATGAGGCGGGCGGCGATGGAAATGCGGGCTAAGCCTTGGCCTTCTGCCGGCTCCTCCGCCTTCGCTTCGGTCTCCGTGGAGAGCGTTAGATTTGGGAATCTCAAGGCGATGATGGGACAGCAGGCGGAGCCACCGGGGGAGAAGCCAGGCAGAGAGGAGGAATCGGCTTGCGAGAAGGACGGCAGAGGCGCTGGCGACGAGGAGCAGAAAGATAAAGACGACGCCTCGCCACCGCCAGGCTGCGGCGACGAGGAGGGCGAGGAAGAGGTGCCTGATGGATGCGGGACGGCGCCCAGCGAGGACGACGCGATCGAGGAGGATGAGGAAGAGGAAGAGGCGGAAGTCATCGTGGACGTGGACGCCGCGCAATGGGACTTCGGGGCCGCCTTTTCGGACGAGGGAGACACGCCCGAAGCTGCCCTGGGGGCCTCTGAGGAAGAGGAAGCGGCCGACGGTCTGCAAGCGGAGATCAAGCTGGCCGTGCCGATGACCCAACACCCTGCGTGTGAGCCGGCGGCACAGGGCCACCTTGCAGATCGGCTCAGGCTCTTCTACCAGAAGCACGATCCTGACAAGTTGGAGCGCGTTGTGCAGGTGGCGAGAATATCCAGGTGCTTGCGGCAAGCTTGCCACCATGCCAGCGAAGCAGTCCGTGTGGCGCACCCCTGGTGATTGCCCACAAGAACTTCACGCGTGACCATTATAGTCCTTGGGCCCAGAGGAGCCGTGACATGCGACGCAGTCTTGTGTAGGCTCGACAAGATCGTGTCGGTTGAGAGTTGTCCACATCAGGACCCAGAGAGCTGTACATCTGACGCCTCTTTGCCTCAAGTCCAAGTGGGCCGTAGTGTGCAACAGCTCGCTGCTTTTGTGAAGAGCGGCCCGTCACATGTACGGAGAGAGGGAGGGGGAGACGGGGGAAACAGAGACAGGCGGAACGTCGCCCTCCACCTGGGCATTGAGAAATACCTCCCGGATATGCACGCATCCTTCGTTTCGCCGTCCGGATTATCGGCCGACGCGCCTGAGCCCGGTGGCCATCTATTGTATTTATGGGTGGTTGCCCGAGATGCGGAGAGAGAGAGAGAGAGAATGAAAGAGAGAGAAAGAGAGAGACAGAGAGAGAGAGAGAACACACACACACACACAATCGACGCATCTCATATTTACATACAGATAAGAGACAGGTGCAGAGAAGGAGAGAGAGGGAAGGAGTGAGGGAGGGGTACGGGCGACCACAAGCAGACATCCAGACATGGGGGGGAGCACGGTCGACCCCGCCCCCTCGTCGTCCTCTTCCTCCTCAATCCTCGCTTCCTCCCCCTTCCATCACCTTCTTCCCCTTCGGCCCTCCCTTCTCCTCCACCTCCTCGTGTTCCCCCCTTGGCTTTTCTGGATTCCTGGCCGCCTGGGCTGCGGGTCCCCTGGCCCCTCGGAATTTCAAAGTTTGTGAAACTCGAAAGTTTGTAATTTTTGTGGGCAGTGAATGTTCTAAGTATTGGTGAGTTTTCTTTTCGTATTCTGGGGCTCTGGAGATTTCTGGATTCCTGGCCGCCTGGGCTGCGAATCCTCCAGCACATGGGGATTTCAAACATTTTACATGTTGTAAGCTTTAAGTGTTTCTAACTTTGAAGTTCTAGGAGTCTGGAAATGTATGGATTCCTGGCCGCCTGGGCTGCGAATCTTCCGGCCCCTGGGGCTTTCATTTTTCCGTATAGACATGCGTCAAAGCGTTCGAAACGTTAGAAGGTTTGACAGCTCTCTGTTGTTAGAAATATATGACCTGAAGTTGTGGGGTTCGGGAGACTTCTGGATTCCTGGCCGACGGGGCTGCGAATCCTCCAGCCCATCGGGTTAACAGCAAATCTTTAAAACAGATTTTGAAAATTCTAAGACAGTAGCTTTTTGCTAAAAAATGGAATGGGGGTGCCTGGAGATTTCTGGATTCCTCGCCGCCTGGGCTGCGAATCCTTTGGCCCCTGAGAATTTCTGGAGGTCTCTTCGGGGCAGCCTGGATCCGTGAGCCTAGTGGTCGCCTCTTTGAGGCTCGGCGGCAGGCTCGGGCACCATGCTGGAGGGAGGACCAAATCGTACCCTGAGCCCACCCTGTGGTTTGGCCGTCTTGGAGGCGTCTCGGGCTATTCTTTGGCGGCCGGGGGGGGTTTCTCGATGCGAGTTCGAAGACCTTTTGGAACAACCATTAACTCTTTTCGAGTACGTTTCGGACCGCCGGGGGGCTATTCGAAAGCATGGTTACCAGGATTAAACTCGCTAGATGCTCAACTTTCTCAGATACCCTCAACGGGATGATACCGAGATCACTTCTTTGAGCGTTCATAAATATGTGGTGTTGGTTTGTTGTGGTTTTAGCGTTTCTCGGAAGTCTCGTCGGGGCTGCCTGGGAGCCTTTTTAAGGATCTTGTGGAGCTGTTCTGGCGGGGGCATCCATGGGCCTCGTGGGCGCCTCTTTGGGGCTCGGAAGCAGGCTCGGGCGCCATGTTGGAGAGATGACCAAATCGTACCCACAGCCCCTTCTATGTTTTGGCCGTTTTGGAAGCTTATTGTACAATTCTTGGCGGTTCGGGGGGGCCTCTTGAGGCGATCTTGCGGACTTTTTGTCTCTGTAGGTGTCTGTCACTGTCTTTGTCTGTGTGTTTGTTTCTCTCTTTCTCTCGCGCACTCTCTCTCTCTCTGTCTCTGTCACTGTCTTTGTCTGTCTCTTTCTGTCTCTCTCTCTCTCTCTCTCTCTCTCCCCCCCCCGTAGCTAAAATCAGCATGAAGGGGGCGGAGACGAGAGACAGCAGGGGCGCCGGTGGGAGGGGGGAGAGAGGGAGGGGAGAGGAAGGAGGGAGGAAGAGGAGGGGGAAGAGGGGGAGGAGGGGAGTGAGGAGGGATGGAGGGCTTCCATTTCTATCCCCCTGCTGACTGCTGTATTGGCTGAGGGAGGGAGCGCTCCTGCACCCTCCCCCTTCTCCCTCTCCCTCCCCTCGCCTCTCCTCCCTTCTGCTGCTGCTGCTGCTGATGCTGCTGCTGCTGCTGCCCCTCCTCCTCTCCCTCCCCCTGCTGATCGCTGCTCCGCCCCCTCTCCCTCCCCCTGCTGCTCTCCCCCCCTCTCCCTCCCCCTCCTGCTCTCCTCCCCCCTCTCGCTGCCCCTCTCCCTCCCCCTCTTCCTCCCTGCTGCTGCTGCTGCTGCTGCTGCTGCTGCTGCTGCTCCTCTCCCTCTCCTTCCTCCTCCTCCTCCTCCTCCTCCTCCTCCTCCTCCTCCTCTAATGTTAAGTCGGGCTTGTCCTCTACAGGAGAAGTATCGGGACTATTTTTCGACCATGTTTGGACTATGTTTGAGCATTGCTGTTTTTCTCATTATTCGCCCAACATCCGCTTGTAGGGGTGACACGCCCGACCTAACTCTAATGATGATGGCGATCATGCTGACGATGCTGCTGATGACGATCCTGCTGATCATGATTGCGACGACGACGACGATGCTAAAGACGACGACAATGACGATGGTGATGATGCTGCTGATGATGATCATGAAGAGGATTACGATTATGAGTATTATAATGATGGTGATGATGATTACGATGACGATGCTGACGATCGATGGTGCTGATGATGATTATGATGACGATGTTGACGCTGATAATGATGATAATGATGATGTTGATGCTGCTGCTGCTGATGATGATGATGATGCTGATGAGGATGATGATGATGATGACGAAGACGATGACGATCACGACACCGATCACGATTACGATGATGATGATGATGATGATGATGACGATGATGATGTTGATACTAATAGTGATGATGCTGATGATGATCACGATGACGATGATGATAATTATGATGATGCTGATGACGATGATGATGATGATGATGATGATGATGATGATGATGATGATGATGATGATGATGATGATGATGATGATAATGCTAATGATGCTGATGACGACGACGATAGTGATGACGACGACGGTGGTGATGTCGTCGTCATCGTGGCGGTGATGGACAGACATTCGGTGCCCACCATTCTTATCAACATCGCGCTCGTCCTCCTCCTTCTCCTCTTCCTCTTTCTCCTCCTCCCCCCCTCCTCCTTCTGCTCCTCCTCCTCCTCCTCCTCTTCCCCCCCCCTTTTTCCGTCGTGGCGTTTCTGTGAGGGGGGGGTGTAACCAAATTCGGTTACGATGGCAGGGTCCAGGGGTCCTTCGGAGGGGAAGGACTCGTAACCAAATTTGATTCAGGTTGCAGTGGGTCCAGGGGCCCTTCCGAGATGGGGGGGGGTCTTAACCAAATTTGGTTACGATGGCAGGGGCGGCAGGGGGTCCAGGGGCCATTCCGTGTGAGGGGGCCGTAACCAAATTTGGTTACGAAGGCAGGGTCCAGGGACCCTTCGAGGAGGGAGGCCGTAACCAAATTTGGTTTGGCAGGGTCCAGGGGCCCTTCCGACTGGGGGTGGGACCGTAACCAAATTTGGTTACGGTGGCGGGGGGTCCAAGAACCTTTCCAGGGAGGGGGCCGAAACTTGGCGGTCAGAGCCATCTGTCGGAGGCCTCGTGGAAACGGTGAGGCCCCAGTAGCCTCGCGGACGGGCGTCGCCAGCTTCCCCCCGAAATTGTCCGGTTACCTCTCGGGGCATCCGCGGGAGTCAGTGGCATCGCGGAGGCTCCTGGAGATCCCAGGGGCCTCGGGGTCCTTCTGATATATCAATATGTGTATAAGTTTACACACATATATTGTGTATGTCTACATGTACGTATGTAAGTGCATGTATGTGTATACATTTGGGTAACCATATATACAAACTCTGTCTCGAGTATGCTGAGATCTCCAGAGCGTGGACGATATGCCCCCAGTCCCAAAGAGCTGGCTTCTATGTCACACACTGTCGGCCGACATGCGTCTCGCATCATGGAACCCATGTCGCTGCAGGATTCTGACAAACGCCTGGAGATTTCTCGCGAGATGGAACACATCGACGCTGTCCCCCTCTCAGGCACACAGACCAAGACCTCCGAAGCCTACGAGACCCACTCCACCACCGAGTTCCTTATCCTGAAGTTTGGATGGCACCGCACGAACAAAAACACTACAGACAACATGTCCTGCGGCACCGAGATCTGGCTGAGCCGAAGATGGTTCAACAAAAACGCATATCGCTAACATATGGCAGCCGCCACACTCACTCCGATGTCGTGTAGGCGCAGCACGCGTCAAGAACTCTCATTTTGACGACACATGTATCATTGCATACTTTCCCCCGGTATTGCAGCTCATCAACACCGCAGTTAAGAATGAACTTATCACCGACAATATACTCGCTTAGTTGCACGACATTCTGTCCCACCTACCGAACCGCACCTGCGTGTTCATAGGCACCGATCTGAACGACGGCCTCCAGAATATCGGCAACCCTGATGAGGACGACGCTACGGCTGGTTTGCATGCATACGGTCAGCAGCACTACGCGGGCGAAACATTCCATATGGTTATGAGGGACTTTGCCCTGTGTGCCACGAGTACTCATCATCCTTGTGGCCCAACGTATCATGGGCTCAGAGGACACACGAGCTACATCGACTACCATGTGATGCCGGTCCGCTACCTACCAAGAGCACGCAGGCATAATACCGCCGACCGTCTGACCAAGCGTTTCCGAGCCTTTTCCATCGCAGCGGTTCATGGACCATATGATGCCTATGTGGACTGCACCCGCGCCATCGATAAGCCCAAGGTCTCTCCACAGTGGGACTACACACGCATATTGTTAGCCGGGAATGATGAACGTTACTTCGACTTGGCGAGCAAGCTCCGCGACAATATCGTGATGGACTTCACCAATTATTCGTGCGATAATCGATATAGAGATATGGCAGATTTGGGCAGAATGACGAACCATGTAATCAGGATGGCGGCTACTCGTATCCAAGATACGTACGCGAGCTCTCGAGCATTTCGAAGCCAAGAAATCTCCGATCGACCGTGAGTACCAGAAGTTAGCACAATAACGCCAGAATGCAGTACACGCTCGCACGATGGTTCAGCAGAACCTCACCGACAACCTTGAGAGCACCATGACCCTCAGACGATGCATCACAGCATACAACAACTAAGACGACGACTGCGTGAAATACGTGGTGAACAGCACTTCCACGAACTACAGCAATCAGATGAAGCAGGACCAGATGCTGAAGTACGGCGTGCGTGCCGACGACTTGCTGGCAACGGAAAAGGCCCAGGAAAAAGGAGCTATTTCGACCTTCCCAACGCCCGACCATAGGTTAACATCTGGACAGAAGACATGGCACTACCTGGAGCTGAAGGAGGCATGGTAGCTACTCCTGTCGACATGCACCACTTCATCGACACGGCTGCCGAACATGATGAACGCTTCTGCCTTGCAGCACATTGCAAAGCACATGTTGCCTCACGTAGATCACGCCACCTACATTGCACAGCATCGGTTGCACCACGTATATTTCACCGCGTCAGTTGCACCATATACGCGTAACATACGTACATACACTGTATATGTATATATATGTACGCATCTGTATACGTATGTGTATGTGCATGTAGATTTTTCTTCCTAGCGAGCATTAAGTCTACCCCGCCCCTCCCCATCCAGGGTCTACTGTCCACCTTTTCGCATTGCAATTTCCACGTGATTCTGCGCCATCGCCCATCCGAAGCATGAACTCGCACCGCCCCGCGCAAGCCGGAGCCCACCCCCCACCCCCCGCCTCTCCCCACCCCGCGCACAGAGTGCAATGCGCGCTCTTTGTTCTGAAGACACTATCGGGTTTAAGAACCCATTGCAACGCGGAGAAATAATATGCACACGCGCATGCCGAAATCATTCAAAACCCGCACTTTCCGCAAGGATACCACAATCGAATGCCGCGAAACAAAGTAGCAGCAACAATCGAGATTCCCCCCCCCCCCAGGACAAAAAACAAAGCATCCCGCGTTGTTCTTGTAGTCTTGGGCGTCAATGCCGTCGCTGATAACGCATGCTGCTCGTCGGCGTCGTCCTTCCATGACGACGCAGTCGCCAGGTCGGTAAATATTGCCCACCGCCGCGTCGAGGCATGTGCGTCCCACGGATGCAAACGCGTTCGTCATGTCGTGCTTCGTAGTGATGTGGCTCATGCGCAGCTGCGCGAGGCGCCATTGCAATGCGAGCCCGACCGTTGTCGCATCAGAGCGCGATCGCGCTCTAGCACAGCCGCGCTCCGCGTCGCCCGGCGGCGTCGTGGCCAGCGTTTGTCTAGCCGCCGCCCATGTTTTCCAGAAGGGCATAGGCCGTGGAGTAGGCGTGTACCTCTGCTGCGCGGCTTACAATTGATCTTGTTCACTGGGTACGTTTGAGATAGATTCCAGCATGCGTTATGCTGTTGGCGTTCGCGAGCTGCAGCGAGTTGGGTGAGCGTAGCATCTCTGAGCATTGGGCCAGGGAAGGGCATCTCGCTGTCACAATCTGCGCCACCGTCCTCACTGCGACCCACGAGCAAGAGGGTCCATAGGTCAGTGGGTAGAGATCATTCATAGGCTGCTCGTCGTCTTCTGCAGTAGTTCCGAAGCCGTCGATGTAAAGATGCAAGATCGTACTGGGCATGTCGCCACTGGATGGGTGATGCTGTCGCCGCCGCTCAGTTTCGCGCATCGCTCCTGCCCCCCATGATTGAATGGAATGCTGCACTCGCAGCGGGCACGGGCACATCGATGATTCCTGGAGGCGAGTTCACGGGGGCCACTGTCGACCATAGCGCTCGAAAGTACGCCGGCGACCTTGCAGATGCCCACCTATGTCGCGATGCGCATATAGCGGCACATAAAGTCCAGCACCCCGACGCGGTTCTTATTGATGAGAAGGTGCAGGCCAGAGGCCTGCAACAGAACGCTGGGCAACAAAAAGAACTGCACTTCCTACGCGCGCTGGCACTGGGGCCCGCAGATATTCGCGAGCCCAGCATCACGGGGGAGTCCACGTGGACGGCGAAGTACATTCATCCACCATGTTCTTCGGCTCTATCCCGCAAGCGAACGGCCGCAATCACATCGAAGTTAAAACGCTTTGTGCTGCTGCGGCGAGGGGGCGGAGCGGCGCGGGGCGTTTCTGGAACACTTGCAAATGCATGGGTCGGAGGAAAACGACGTTCAGAAGCCCAATTCCTTCGGCAGCTACATCGGGTCTGGACAGGGGGCCCGTGCGCTATGCGCCGCGGGCACCCGCAGGGGCAACGCCGCAGGCACCTCCTCCCAAGACAAGGACTAAGTCGAATAATGATCAGCCTATAGTTGTGCCTGAATCTTCGAGTTCCTCGCGCAATCCAAAGGCAATCGGCCCTGATCAACTTGCACCACCGCCGAAACAGAAGAAGAGGAACAAGCCCAGATGATCCCAATCCTGGCGATAGCAAGCATCAGCGTCCTGCGGTGCAACCTGCTGGTCAACGTCGATCCAGAGGACCAGCAGCGACCACCGCAGCAGCTGTATTTCAGGGCGCGAGCACTCCTACTCCAATGGAGCCTGTGGCACGTCGCGGCCCTACACCTGGCCGGGCGCGCGAGACTGGCTGGGCGCCGACACTGGAGGGATCACCGAGGGATGCCTCTTCAGCAAGGCGCGGTGCCGAGCAGAGATCGTTGGAAACTACATCAAAGGCATCAGGGGCAGCCCCCAAAGACAAGAAGTGCGAGCATTACAACATCAGTGAGAAGAAACGCCAGGACTTCGATACCAGTGCCCTTCGGAGCACCCCTCGGACTCCCAGAGGATCTGCAGGCGCCGCCTCATCATCGGCAGGCGCCCGCGCACCCGCAGAACCGGCAGCGGCCGAATCTGCAGGACGGGCTGATGAGCCAGATCAGAGTTCCGCGGGGCAACCTGCTCTTACAGTCGAGATGCCTGTCGAGTGCAGGCGGCGTTGGGAATGTATGCGCGCCGCCGGGCGCGCGATGATCAACCCGGCATATCGCCCCATGTCGATGACGGGTCTGAACGATGCATCGCGGTGACGTGCGACAGCAGGGGCACTGCCGCCATTGCCGAGGAGGGCGCTCGCACGCGTCAGATTGTACGCGATCTCCTGCGTGGGCGCCAGGCTCTCGCTCATCAGTCCGAGAAGTTTTACTTGATGGGGATCCTCACGGAAGATAGAGTTGTTGGACCAGGCGTGGTCCATGAGGAGCAGCGCTGCTGCTCAGAGTGGCATGCCACCGCTACTCGCCACAAACCATTTCACTACAACCATCTTTCTGATAGGTTTCTGAGAGCAGTACCGTCTTTCGACGAATTCGATGGATGGGTGGACCTCTCGGAGCTGCTCAACAAGTGGCCACCTGAGGGTTGTGAGCGCCACCGCCGCGGACACTTGGAGACTGTCTGGCGTTGTCTCAGCGACCGCCATTGGGCATGGCAAGCGTTGACTGCGCTGAACTTGATCGGCATGGTTGAACAACGCTGGCATGCGGAAAAACAGGCTCCATATCAAGAAGTGCCAGTTCGCTACGGAGACTCGCGATACGTATTTCATACGCCCAAGTAATGGACACAGCAGTCTTGGGATAAAGTGCCCTGAGTCCTTGTATATGAGGAAAACTGGCTTGACCATTCCAGGCGCACCCTGTTATTTCATTCATGGTACCCAATGGGAGAATATCCCGAGCATACTTCTCACAGGACTGTCATGCCGCGCCGACGATACCTCCAACAGAAGAGGCAGACAGTTTGTTCATGGCTGTCCATATTTACCTGGTGATAACAAATTCCAATCCGGCCTGCGCGTCGATTCCGAAGTATTGATTATGGTTCGTTTGAAAAACTTGCTTCGAGACATGTCTATTTGGCGTTCAGCAAATGGTATCAGTATGACGGCAGGCAGGAACGGCATAATTCCTCCGACCCACATCGTCTAGCTCATAGGCAGCCTGCCCAACGCGAAGTGCATGCGCGACCGCGTGGGACATGCGTGGATCAATCCCTTGTATATGTGGGACAACGATCAGAGAAACCTGCGTGATTTTACTATCGACGAGCTATATGAATTTCCAACATATGCATCATCGTTGAAGGATTGGCTTATTCCAAAGACCACCTGCAATTTGAAGTGTCCCGAACCGACGCCCATCCAGGAGGTCGAGTTCTCTGCGATATTCACGATGCAAGAAGGGTGCCAAGCGGGGACACCTGCAGGGGGGTCAGACGGATCACGGATTCAGGTCCAGAGCGCGGACGTGTCTAGCATGACATCGAATGGGATTACTCCCAACGACATGCTGTGCGCCAACGATCCGCGGCGTGCTCAGGCACAGCAGTTGCCAGTTCCTGCAGGGCAACCTGCGTCGTTTGCACTTGTGAACAGGGCCGCGGCTCCATTTGGGACCCCGCAGAGTGCTGGGAGCACCAACAGCCTACAGGCGAGGCTCCAGAGCATTCGGATGGTCCCACAGCTCTACCAGGCTTTGCAAGCGACGTCGCCGTTCGCATCGCCGCGTCCACTTGCGGGGCAAGCTGCTTTCCCTGTCCGTGACGCTGCACGGAGGACCGATCGTTTGCTTGGCCAGCAGCAGTGGGTGTACCGGCAAATGCGCGAAGCCGCACAGAGTATGCGCAGGGGCGGCATCGACCTCCCCAGCGCCAGCTGGACGCCACCTTGAGAATATGTTCCGGACCCGAATCCATCACCGGACAACCCCTATAGGTACGGATACGTGCCAGCGTTTCTCAGTCATCCGACATGCGATCCGACAGTTGCAGAGCGCACCACAGCACCACAGACGGACGCCCCATTGTTCCCTGACTACCATGCTCAGGTGACTGGTAACCCTCGCGGGGGAGCGCACCCGGATAACCCGCACGTGCGGGCGACAGCCGACGTCTTCTATCAGTTTCAGTTGACGCGCGGCTCTGGCTACGCGCCAGGCGTGCTGGGCCAGATTCCTCATTGTGGATATCAGGCTACCCCTTTGGATTCAGATGTGATGCAACAGGCCCCTGGCCTGGTAGCGCCATCATTCATTGGGGATTTGCGCCCGGAGATCCCAGCCATCCACGAGGCGCAACAGGCCAACCTATCAATGCTGTTGGCAAGCCAGCGCCGTAACCAGGAGCGGCAGGCGAACAGGCTGCTGGGCCGTGCGGGGCAACCTGCTACTCCAATCATTGCAGGGACACCTGCATTCAATATGGCAGCTCTTGCAGCCATGCAGCCACCTCCGGTTCCACCGATCCAGCATGAGGTTGGCGAAACCACTCTGGGGCGCCAGGCGCGCATCAGGCCATCGGCAACACCGCCGGTCATCAGCGACGGTGACTTCAGCAAGTGTGCTTTATGCCTGGGCAACTTCATCAATCACGACAAGGTCTGGAGGCTCCAGTGTGGCCACGTATTCCATGTACAACAGTGCTGGGGCCGAGTGGCGCACGCTCATGTGGGCAGGCAGATGGCAGGTACTTTGGAAGGTGCTGCAACTGAGGCTCCCTGCGCTATTTGCAGGGGCATTGGTCCAATCACAGCTGAGTTTCAGTATGCCCTCGCCGGAGATCAGGATGCAGCAAATCGCCATGATTACATATTCCGCGGGGCTAACGGGCTCAGGGACCTCCGCGAGGAGCTCAGCCGCATCGCGGCGATGATGACGACCAACGCGGCAATGGCCGCAACAACACCTGCGGGGCAACCTGCTTCATCGTCCAATGCGGCGCAGGCGACAGCAGCCACCGCGCCTGCTGCTGACGCGCTTATGCCGTTGATAGCTGAGACTGCCAACACCGCAGGGACACCTGCTGCGACTGCCCCTGCAGCATGGCCTGCCAATGACATGCGACCGAGGCGCATGGAGAGAGCAACCGAGAGGAGCGCACAGTGGCTTCAAGCTCCACATGCACACGCGCCCTATGGGTGAGACATCCGCCCGCGCAGCCAGCGCAGGACGGAGAGCCCGGCGAGCGCACGTAGCAGCAAAAGTTGGATATCCGAGCGTGACATGCTACACACTGTGTTAATTGTGAACACTGATGGCCAGGTAACCCTGCGTGCCGACGAGGATAATTTCATGAATATGCCGCTCTCACCTGCACCGCGCCCGCGCATGCACGACGAGTGCCTGACGGCCTGGATTTTTGATAAGAACCCCATCATTGAGGAGGAGGCCCGCGGGTACATGAACGTCTTCACGCCCCTGACGAGGAACGATTGGTTATTGGAGCAGAGGCGCCGCAAGAGCACGCGTGGTACAACCTTGTCCGAAGCGCCAGGTATATCTGGAGAACGCCACGAACTGGCCCTGGCCGCGAACAGTGGGACCACGGTGGACAGGATGCTGACGATCCTTCTGGACATTGGCAGCAACATCAGACAGAGCGTGTTCTACCGCTGCTGGCGGAAAACCGGGGGGGGGTCACTGCCGGTTCGAACCCCTCCCCCCCCCCCCTCCCCTCCGGAAAACCGGGGGGGGTCACTGCCGGTTCGAACCCCCCCCCCCCTCCCAGCTCATCATGAAAAGGGGGGGGGGGTCGCTACCGGTTCGAACGCCCCCCCCCCCCCCCCCCCTTCGAAAACCGAGTGGGGGTGCGGACAGTGGTGGGGGCGGCGTTGGTGGGGACAGTGGTGAGGGGATATCGGGACAGTGGTGGGGACAGTGGGACAGTGGGACAGTGGTGGGGGCGGTAGTGGTGGGGACAGTGGTGGGGACAATGGTGGGAACAGGGGGGGACAGTGGACAGTGGTGGTGACGGTGGTGGTGGGGACAGTGGTGTGGGGACAATGGGAATGAGGTGGAAACAGTGGGACAGTGGAGGGTACAATGGTGGTGGGGACAGTGGTGAAGGCGGTGGCGAGGACGGCGGTGGGACAATGGGACAAAGGTACAGTGGGGACAGTGGTGGGGACAGTGGGGACAGTGGTGGGAACAGTGGGACAGCTCAGTGGGACAGCGGAGGAGTCAGTGGGACAGTGGGGACAGTGGGGATAGTCGGGCAGTGGTTGGGGCCGTGGAGACAGTGGGGAGAGTGGAACCGTGGTGGGAACAGTGGTGGGGACAGTGGGGACAGTGCGACAGTGGTGGGGGCACTGGTGGGGACACAGTGGGGACAGTGGTGGTGAGGACAGTGGTGCTGGGAACAACAGTGGAGGATGTGATGCGGACGGTGGTAGGGACCGGGAGTCGTTTGCTGGCGGTGAGTGGGGGGGTGGGGAGGGGTTCGAACCGGTAGTGATCCCCCTCCGGTTTTCGAGGGGGGGGGGGGGGGGGGTCCGAACCGGTAGTGACCCCCCCCCCCGGTTTTCCGGATCCGGAGGGGGGGGGGGGGGGAGGGGTTCGAACCGGCAGTGACCCCCCCCGGTTTTCGAGGGGGAGGAGGGGGGGGGGGGGGAAGAGGTTAGGGGAGGGGGGGGGGTTAGGGGGGGGGGGGGGGGGGGGGGGGGGGGGGGGGGTCCAGCAGGGGGGGGGGGGGGGGGGGTTTTTTTCGGAAGGGGGGGGGGGGCGACCCCCGGGTTCCGGAGGAAAAGATTAGCAATTTTCAACAGTAAAGCGGCGGTGGATCACGCTCTCTCCAACATCAACATCGCCGGTCTGAAAACGGCGCAGACGTTCGAGCGCGCATCCCGCTCTCACGGACACGATATCAAGAAGCTGAATTTGATGATGAGGCTCTACGTGTCTGGAGTGGGACATGGGGCCGCCGCATGCGACAAATCCCTGCGCTGCAAAATTGCGCGCAAGGAGAGAGGAGATCCAGCGGGGGAACCTGCTGCGCCGAGGCTTGACGCCTACTCAGCTGACGTAGCTGAGGGTTCAGGGGGAAATCTCCTTGCTATCCTGGGTTCGAGGGGCATGTCCAACATGGGGGCTATCCTGATCCTGGAGAACGGGCGCGAGAGGATGGTCATCCCCGTCTCTGAGATGTACAGGCTCCTTCTTGGGAAGGGTGCCGGAGTACTTGACTTGATGAAAACGCCTTCAGGGCATCAGGCGCTCAAGGTACACGAGTACGGGACCGCAGCTGAGGACAAAGGGTCGATGTCGCTTACTTTCACAGCCAATCCACACTGGGAAGATGCTCAGTTGCTCGTCAAGGAGGCAGCTGACGCAGTGCCAGTCGCGGGGCAGCCTGCATCGAGCAGTGCAGGGGCGCCCGCTATGGGCGATGCCCATACGTACTTGATGTTTCAGGATACCAATGGCATCAGCTTCTCCATCAACGAGAATACGTTTGCTTTCACGATACAGTCTTTGGTGAATAACACCTTGAAGACCGCCTCGGGAATGTCCCCGCACCGGCCGACCGGGACTTCGCCTTGCGGAACTTGCAGGCGAAGGTCTATGGGGCCATCTACGAGGAGGGCAGCAAATAGACGCCGCCCGATGCGAAGGCAGGGACACCTGCGGGAGGGGATGATGCCGCTGAGAAGTTTGATGTTTTCACTTCGAGCAGCGGTTCAGCAGCGTGGCATGGCACGGGCATCTGGACGCCCCCGTCGCTTGAAAATAAGCGACGGGGGCAAGCGCGTGCCGCGGCCACTCGCGCTTGCTCCGGCAGGCCGAACACTGAGGCTCTGTCATCTAGCGCGGGGGAACCTGCATTCTTTTCCCAGGCGCCGGCTGCGCGCGCCTAGGACATTGGCAAGCCCGGCTGCGCGGCTGCCAAAGACAGCAGTGGAATCGGCTGTGTGGCCGCTGCAGCAAATGAACGCCCATCGCATCATTATCATTCTCGTGCGCTTGTAATTGAGGACATACGGACAGCTTGCGCTGAACTCCGAGCTCGCGGTTACATGTGCGACCGTATTACGCGCAGAGGTTATGACTTCTACTGGTACACAGTATTTGGGTGCCTTACTCTCGGGGGACTATCAATTGCTATGGGTGGCAATGATGCCCGTTGACTGGCACGTTAGGTTGCCGGGAAAGCGGGCAGGGCCACACTTTCAACGCATCCAACATTTGATGACTAAGGCTCGGGCTCTACGCATGTCTTTAGTACTTGTGGGACCACCAGGTTATTTCTGGAAACAAGGTCGCATACGAGATGCCATTGATTATCTAGACTTGCAGGTCATGCGTATGCAATGTTGCCACTTCGGTCTGAAATGCGACCGTTCAAGTAAGTTGCCTAGCGGATCGTATCTGCAGGTGGCAGCGACCTACACGCGCATCCCAACCAACTTGTGGACATGCACGTGGCAAACTGCAGGGAAACCTGCCCAACTTGCCGAGCGTGAATTGGATTGGCGCGGCCAAGGTGCTCAGAAGGCAGAACAGTGCAATAAAAAATTTGCTATCATGGCCGCGCGGTTGATTCATCAAGTTGACCTGCACAGAACAAAGAGAAACCATACAAGCGCTGTTCACCTTAGCATCCACGCGCGCGTGGATGAAGGAGCTCGAACGTACGTTCAGTCTCCACAGAATGGCCCTGTTTAGGACCATGTCGTAAGACGGGTAAGGATGAACCTGGGTGATAATCCGCTCAGATCAGACATCAAGACCCAGGACCAACCCATCGGGCACAATTACAATGCACCGTTACCGAATGGTGTGACTAACGCTCGTACTCGATTCTACTGGGAACCGCCAGAACCGGTTCTCATCGGACGAGGATCAGCGACCATGCCCAAGGCGATTTGCGTTCGTCGATGACGATCGTCTTCCCCCCCTCGATTGAGCGCGGCCGCATGCCCCCATCTATCCCTGAGTTTCCGATACTCGGTTCACCCGACATTGAACAACAGACAGCGCGACGCACGGACGCCCGAATCAAACAAAAAGAAAAGCAGAAAGCTTACAAGGAAGCAGGCATCAAGCCACGCAAGATACCCAAGGTTGTGGAAGGAAGGCAACGACGACAGCGGCTATGACCGACAGGGTCCCGGATGCAGCGCCTACTGCACCGATGTCCCCCTTGACTCCGACACGGAAAGCGACGATGAAGAGGAAACCATCATCGCATTGCTTGCGGGGCTACGTGCTTATGCACATGCAGATGTGTTTTCCATAATCCCAACGTTATGCTATGGACGGCACAACAAGGTTGATATGTTGGAATTCTGTGGAGGAAGTGGGGGTATATCGCAGTTGGCATTCAGCCGGGGTCTGTCTTCCAGAGGAAACTTAGACAAACGATCATCTGTTGATCTTGGGAACAGGATTGTCGAGGATGCATTGATGCATTGCTTAGACGTGTGTTTCGTCAGTGTTGTCATACTACAACCCAATTGCAGAACGACTGGGTTGCTTTCCTATTTCAACTCCCAAGTCAACTATGATACTTGGCATGAACACCATAGAGAGGACCTTCCACATATTAAGTTTTGTGGAGAAGTTGCCATGCGTCAAAACGACCTTCGACGGTTATACGTACGAGAACAACCCGTGGGTACTTGGGTGGACCAGATACCGCCATGGACCACATTCGCCAAATGCAAGGGCACGTGCAAAGTGAACATGGATCAATGTACTACTGGCTTACGTGATTCCCAGGGGGCATTGATACGGAAACCGACAGAGATTATGGCCAACCATCGCCTTCTACTTGCACCTTTCGAACGAAAACGATGCACTGGCCATCATCAACATGCATCGGTATGTAATAAAGAACTGTCCATGGCTGCACATTATACTTCAAGGATGCAGTCTCTTTTTGTCGATGCAGTCCAGATCGCGCACAATCTATTCCAAGTAAACCATGATCCCTTGTTATGGCTACCCTTATTATTCCACTGTGCTTGTCACCAACCTGAGGGGACGTGGTTTGGGCGATCCAACTATCTCTCGGCAACCCGACGGGTCTTTCCCGTGACCACCCGCGGGAGGGTTAGGATGTCCTGCGCGTGCAGATAATGTTAACATGCGTTCTCCTTCACACGACAGAAACCTCAAGCATTGTTGATGATACGAAAAAGAAGACTACCACTGGGAGCGTCCGAGCTGCAAGAAGGACCACGGCCAGAACAAGCCTGGACACTTACGGACGCCTGGCAAATGCAAGTTTGCCAAACCTTGGAAACTGCCCGACAACTGCGGTTAGGTACCACCGGTTCCTGCCGAACCAGCAGCACCGCCACCCGAGGCGCAAGCCGCGCCACCACTTGTGCGGCCACGAGCACGAGGCCCCGGCTCTAGAGCTGGCCCCACAGCTGGTGCTAGCAGCCACGACATTACAGCAGGCAGACACGCTGCTGAACCCGTTTCGGGGCAATCTGCCTCGAGCGGAGCGGGTAGCTCGGATGATCGCATCCGACTGCCACAGGTCAGAGTCAGACGTGGTCGGCAGCAGGGAGGAGACCCACCTCCACCGCCACCTGCGGGCAACCCTGCTGCACGCCCACGACTTCCAGACTGGTCAAGGTGCGACGTGCAAATCAGCATATAAAACCTACGAAGCCTTGATCCAAGCGCGGTAACACGCGAGCTGCGGAAGCTACACTTGCGGTGTTCCATGCGAAAGAGCCTAAGATGAGATTCACCTTAACAAAGGCAGGTGTGGACAACGTCAGACTCAATCTGATCAAAGGCGTCTGCGACGCGCGTCGGGAGCGCAGGGCTTCGGACAAGTTTGGGAATGCGGCTATGCAATCTGCTGCACTGCCCGGCAAGTTCAACGAATAAGTTGAATGTGACTTCAGGTTCTACAAACAAGAACATAATATATCTCACATCATCGACCGTTGTATTCGCTATGCCAGTGGGATGGAGAAACCGGACAAGACAGTGACCAGCATCCCGGATGCGCACCATCAGTGCTGGATGCAGTTTGGACTTGCCAAGGTACTCTACTCCGATGGGGGGGTTGCCCTTGACAACGACACTGCGAAAGCAGTCCTTAAGGCAGAAGGCACTGAGCTGAGGACGCGCGCGCGTGGACAACGCACTGCGACGATCGAAGCCAGAAATGACATACTACGCCATCTACTTCACGTCATGGAAGCTGAACTCAAGAGGTTAGACATACCTCTGGTGTTCACACGACTACTGCATGAAGCCCTGCTTGCCGCCGACGCATTCGCCTGTTAGTAATGATGTGTCTCCATGCAGCGCCCTGTTTGGACGGCAGCCGGCAACGCTCCCTGACCTGCCTGTTCTGGACCACGAACAGCCGAAGGAAACGTCGGGTCACTCTCGAGAACAGATGATACGCAAGGTGCGCATTGAAGCTATGACACAGGCTACTGCAGTTGCCAAGACCAATCGTGCATTACGCACTAAGACAACTATCGCTGGTCAGCACTACTACGATGAGGGAGACTTAATTGACTACCACCGCCCCGCAACTACGAAAGGCGACGGGGGAGGCTGGAAGGGCCCGTTCCTGGTCGTAAGACATGATCCCGACAGAGGTCATGTCATCATTCGAGTGGAAAGCCGCGATGTTAAAATACAATGCGGCGATGCGCGCCACTCGATTTACATCGCAGTTTTGATAGCCAGGGAACTTGGCTTCGACAACACTGCGCTACGGACAGCGTTGACATTCGTGGCCGGCCTACCTGCTTGGAGACCTGCTATGGAATTTGGTTATCTCCTGACGAAGAAGGGGACGCCTCTTCAGATGACAAGTGCACGCCGATTATCTCCGAAGGCACAGCTGTCGTTACAATACCTCATCGGAAACTTCTCCCGCATCGAGAACGTAGTTTCTGTTAGACTGGCCAAGAGTATCCACGAGGTATTTCCGGTGGCTTACGCTGACAGTTGCACATTGGCCTACTATGGCAACGATTTGAATCCAGAGTTTCACTACTATGAAGCAGAAGGCACCGCTCTCAATATTCATGATATAACTGGATCAGCACATTTAAGAATCATTTAGTGCCTGAAGCCCACCAAACCTCAAGCGGGCGTTGACCAAGACGTGACAAAGTTTGAGGAATTGGCGGTTATACGGACACGAGACGGAACCGCCAGAGAAGCCCCAGAAGCCGAACCGCGACCGGAGGATGAACGACTTCCCACGATATATGAGGAATCGGAGGTGGACCTCGAGGCACATATTATGGAAGTGTGGTGTGCAGAACTAGACGATGAAAAGGAATTGTTGGAGGCAGCTCCAATAGAGGACCTTTTCACAGTACCCACACATGTGATTCCCGACAACAGTGCGCTGGTCAATATAGCTGAAGGACAGCGGGGACACCCGCCTAAGTGGGGGCACCCACGCGACTCCGACATCGAGGAGACGTATCATGCCCCGTGGTGCTCAACGGTCGAAGATTGCAGTTCCGGGTTGGTCTCGGACGAAAACGGACAACACGTAGAATTCTGCTTCGCGGCAGAAATGTCAAAGGTAGTCTTATCCGAACAACGGAATAGGATATTCGATGTCGACCGTGCGACCACCATGCGAGTATATGTTACCGCCGCTGCAAAGCGAGCCGCGGTCGTCAAGGAAGACGACCTCTTCGCGAAGGCCGACATCCAGGCGAACCCCGAGAAAGCATCGAAAGCCCTAAACAATGAACTCAAGACACGGTTGGGCAACAAGTGTTTTAACATGCAATATAAATCTCAAGCGTCAAACGCCGCGATTTCGAGGCATGTGTACAAATGGAAGTTCGTGAAGAACGAGAAGGGCGAGATGAAGCGCACCATCAGGTTGCGCCTGGTGCTTCGAGGCTTCATGGACCTTGAAGCTTTCGACGTGAAAACCTTCTCAGGGGCAGCGCGGTGGCCAGGCCAGAGGCCGCTCACAAGCGCGGCAGCGTGCAAGAAGCAATGGGTCATTACTTCCCTCGACATCAACATGGCCTCTCTGCGAGGGTTGACCCACCAGGGACATGCTGAGGCAACTGGTGAGAAAGAACGCGTGGTGTGCTTTATTCTGCCGCCTGGATCGGCTACGGTGCTTCGCGCTCTTCCAGGTTTCGAGCGCGACGACGAGTCGAAGCGCTGCTTGCAGTGCCTCAAGCCAGGCGCTGGCACCGAGGACGCACCTAGAGCTTTCTCGTGAAAGCTCAGAATGACCACGAGAGGCTTCGGTCTGAGAATCACGTCCTACGACGAGGAGTTCGAGACATGCAGCAACCTGCGCACAGCTAAACAGGTCGATGATATCAATATGGCCAGTACCGAGGACACCATTGACAAGTGCGCCCAGTGCGTAGAGGACCTTTGGTAAATGTAAACTCAAGCATACATGCACCCTCTGTGCTGCGAGGTAGACCAAGGATGGGGACGGCAATGTTTCGTTGGACCAGGATGAATACATCGAACAGCTCCGTCCTATACAACATCCTGAACGTACTGGCGCCGACGCTGACGCCGAGGCATCCAAGATGGTTGCAGACATGTTCGTCAGCCTCAGAGGCGTGCTGTCTTATGCATTAATCACCCAAGTGTTGTTCATGTTATATGTAGTCTCTCTACAACGTGTCCAAGAACCGACCACTATACAAGTGCGACGACTGACCGCGATCACCAGGAAGCTGCAGGCTTGCCCCAAGAAGATCGTCTACCAGGCGATGACTCCCACGGGCGAAATTGACCTGCACAGCGACTAAGATACCGACGCTGGAGTGGAGATGTCGAGGACGAAGTCTAAGGCTATGGTATTCGCGGGGCGAACCTGCTGGGGCGTGGAGACATGTCATCCGGCAAGCCTGTCGTTTACTTGGTCGATGCGCACTGCAAGTCTCGCCGCTTGCAGGTCCGCTCGAGTTATTCAGCAAACCACTAGCAGCAGCCCACAACTTGGAGGACTGCTATCCCGCGATCGTGACTGCGCGAGCACCACGCAGGGCCGCTGAGTCCCACTCAGTTGAATGAAATACTTGGGTTGGGCGGCCTGAGCATCAAGGTCACTTTGACCATAGATGCTGAGTCTGTTTTTTTGTTTATATATATAAATAAAACCTGGTCAAGCAAAGCTTTTAAGAAGCCGACGGGCGGTACCCTTTTAGGACACATAAGTTGGATACGACAGATGATGGAGCGAGGAATTGTGCATAATATTCAGTGGTGTGACACCTGCGACATGACCGCGGACGGTCACACAAATGAGGTATCGACAGAGATCAGCTCCTACAGGTCATGGGAGGTACGCAATCCTTCAAGCATTTGTTCAGCGTCGCGCTCCTTATCGGGCTGGCCAGACATCCTGGTCTGCGGCCGCCTGAGGAGTCCTTGTATGCACAGTAACGCGCAGGCAAGGCAACTTTCGTGCGGGTCCACCTTCCTTACGGCCCCGCCCTTCTTTTACTGCTTTTGTAGATAGTAGCCGCTGTATCTGCTGTATAGAAGCGGCGGACTCGCGCTTCGTCTCCCGCCCCCCCCCGACTCTAAAGTGAGCTGGGATACAGGCGAGAAGTAACGAGCGTGTGTCCGCGGCCGTTTGTGCTCAAGCGGCCGGCCGCCCTGACCTGACTACACCTCAGCGCGAGGTGTACCATTTGCCATCGAGACCAAAACATCCTTTGCTTGAGATGGCTCGTCGGTCCCGCGACGACCTCCTACAACTGGGACTATCGTTGCTACGGTACAACAGAGCTGGAGCTGGGCTTCGCGTTAGGCGAAGCTGCTGGTTGGGCCTCCCAGCCCCTTTCAAACTTGAGGCGCCTTCTTGGGCCGTCTAAGTGGTCTTTGGGCTGTTTGAGACCTCTTCGGTGCGGTGGTCTTCTTGGGCTTTGTTGGGGTCCTCGCGCCGTCATGCGGAGTTACTGGGACGTCTCGGGGCCCTCTCGGGCACTCCAGGGAACACTTTGGCAGAAAAGCGCACGAAACGATACAACTATACGTTTTTATAGGTGTCGCGTGTTTCAAGTTTGTCTGGGCCTTTTCTTTTGGGCCTCTCTTGAGGCTGCTGTGGCCGTCCTCGAGTTGTGTTCTGAGCATTCCTGTTTGTTTTAAGCAATCGTGCGAACCATCTTGGGCATCTTAGAGACACTGGGGGCCGCTAGAGGAGTGTCAAAACTCCCCCACGAAGCGTCGGCAGGGAGGGTTGGGGTACGCGAGTCGGTGGGTGTTGGCAGGGGGGTGGGGGGTTTCGGAAAGCTACGGGGGGCCCTACCAGACAGACCTTGAGCGACGAAACGAAACGTCTTCACAGATATGGGCGCGTAAGCTGCCCGCGTAAAGTCGCGCGTAAGCGCCCTCGTTTACAACTCACTGTGCCGAGCTGGCGGCCCGCGTAAGCCAACGCGCAAGGTCGCTATGCCATCTCGCGTAAGGCCCGTACATCCCACACGTGCCAGAGGTGGCGTGGGGGCGGATTCGAGGGCCGAGAGGAAAGGCTAGACAGCTGGCTCCGGGCGCGGTACGGGGCCGGTCTCGGGCAGGAGGAGGCCGCGGAAGGCAGGGTGGCGCATACTTCACCGCCCTCTGCGTTCGTGACGCCGGCACCGGCGAAATGCGAACACGCCAGACGAGGCGGCGAGGAGGACACGCGTAGAGACGAGGTTCCGCCACCGCCGGGCAGCGACGAGGAGGAGGGCCGAGAGGGGGCTGATGGACACGCTGCGACGTCCAGAGAGGAGGGCGTGATCGAGGAGGGGAAGGACGACGAGGAAGTGGTCGAAGGCGTGGACGCCGAGCAATGGGATTTCGAGGCCGCTTTCTTGGATGAGGGTGGCCCGCCAGCAGCAGCTTCGTGCGCCGTGGAGGACTGTCCGCCATCGCCGCCGATGTCACTGCCGCCAGCGCCACCGATGCCGAACGATTCGGACGACCCCGACGGGGGAGACGAAGCGGCCACGACGGACTTCTACTTGGACTTCTGCGACGGCCTGTGACGGGCAGTCCAGCTTCGCGCACAGGGGGGCAGCGGCAGAGGAAAGGGATCGCGCCCGCAGAGGAAGCATGCTGCATGTTTGCCTTCCTGCTTGTCTCGGCTGCTCCGCATGTGGGCGGGGAACATAACTGTGGCCGCGGCCTCGCGTCTCTGACGCTGCCATCCCATGGACACGGGGTAGCCTTCTGCGAATGCCCCGCGCGTGACCTAGCCATGGGATCGCGTATCCATGGGATCTCGCTTCGGAATCCAGACCGCGAGGGCATGGATATGGATTCGTTCGTGGCTCGTGATCCGCGCACATGCTGGGAAGGGCTCTTGACTCTTGCGCCTTTTCCAAAGCCGCCGCAGCAGCCTTGGTCGACGCTGGCCGTGCCGCAGCGCACGCTCTGCCGCGTTCCTTCCAGGGATGTGGTGCTCTGGCCCGACCTCATTCCTACCCCTTACATCCCCTCGAACCCTTCCGTCCCTCAGGAGCGACGAGCGCATCCATACCGCCCTCGGGGTCTGAACGCCGAGGCGCGACCCCATGGATGATTTCGCGGTGCCGTGGATGAGCTCCGCGCGGGATATGCGTGGAAAGCCGCCCCGTATCCGCGGGGTCGCGGTCGAGGCGTCGGGACCGAGAAGCCAGGACATAAACATTAAAACTCGGAGGCCCGCACGGATTTCTCGGATCGGCGCTGGACCCCCCTGCCGCGCTGAGCGCGCCAGGGGCGTCGCCGGAGGCGCCGCCAGGGGCCCCAGCGCCGATCCGAGGAATCCGCGCGGATCTCCGAGTTTGTATGCTTCTGTCATCGTTTACCCCCCGAATCCCCTCCCCCCCTTCCCCTGTCGCCTGGGTTCAAGACCGCTCCGAGCTCGGGTCCGCGCCCGCGGATGCCCGAGGCCCGCGCGAAGCTGGCCATCGAGGGGAGGAGCCACCTCCTGGAGCCGATCGGTCCGACCGTGCGCGCCCTGCACAAGGCGGGCAAGGCCCTCGGCGAGGAGGAGGAGGAGGAGGAGGAGGAGGAGGAGGAGGGGCCACACCCGGGCACCCGCGGGGGGGGCGTCTTTCAGCGGATGGCCGTGTGAGGCACTCGTAGTCGCGGGAAGCGCAGGGGCCCCAGCGAAACTCGGCGGGTGGAGCCACCATTCGAGCGCAAGGAGAGATCTGAGGAGCCCCGAGGGAGCCTGGAACTGTGCTGGAGAACCCCGGTGGGTCATGACAACCTCTCCCGCCCGGGATTGCGAACGTTCCCAAGCGATTTGTGTTGACCCCGACCATTCGGCGACAACCGCAACCCAACTGGTGCTAACCCCAACCGCCCTTCATAGGATTGGCACGGGATCCCAAAAGAATCTGAGGGGCCCTGAGGGATCCTGAGGGAGTTTGAGGGACCCTTGGGAAATACTAAAGGTCTGAAAGGTCGTCAGGGATGCTGATGGAATCTCAGTGAACCTGAAGGATCTGGAGGTACCTGAAGGAATATGAAGGACCCTGGTGGATTCTAAAGGAATCTGGAAGGCTCTGATGGATCCTGACGGAATATGATGAAGTCTAAAAGGTTCCTGAGGCACGTGATCCTGAGGGAATCTGAGGGAGCATGAAGGGTATCAGAGAGATCCTTCGGGAATTTAAAGATCCGGAGGAAATGTTAAGGACTGAGGAGTCTGATGGGATCTAATGGAAACCAGGAAGGATCCGGAGGGAATCTGAGGGATCCTGAGGGAATCTGAAGGATCCTGATGTGACCTGATGGGGTCTGATGGGAATTTCAAGGGCCCGAGGGAATCTGAGGGATCCAGAGGGATCTTGAGGGACCCTCAGGGAATCTGAGCGATCCGGAGGACATCTGAAGGAAGCGGAGGGCTCCTGAAGGAATTTGAGGGATTAAGAGTTCCTGCGGAAATCTGAGGGACCCCGAGAGAGTCTGAAGAATCTCAGGGATGATGCTGGAACTCAAAATCTGATGGGACTCGAGGAATTCGAGGGCTCTTGAGCTGAGCGAGCTTGAGGGGATCTGAAGGAATCTGGTGGAGTCAGCCGGATCCTGAGGGCCCCCGAGGGATTCTGAAGGATCCTGAGGGAGTCCCAGGGAACGCATGGAAGTTAAGGACCTTGGACGGAACCTAAAGGGATCTGAAGGAACCTGATGGACACCGAAAGAACTTCATGGAATCCAACGGATCCCGAGGAACCCTGGGGGATCTAAAGGATCCAAGAGGAAACCGCAGGAATCTCAAGGAATCGAATTGATCCTGAGGGAACCTGGGGGATCTGAAGGATCCTGAGGGCATTTGAAGGGCTTGAAGTAATCTGAAATATCCGGAGAGAATTCGACGGAGTCTTAGGGGACATGGTGGAATCTGAAGGATACTGAGGGACCCCGAGAGAATCCGAAGGATCCTGCGGGACTCCGAAAGACTCATGGAATCTGAGGGACCCGACGGAGCCTGATGGGATATGAGGGAGCACCAGGGAAGCTGAATGATCTCTAAGGAATCTGAAGGATCTTGAGGGATCCTGAGGGAATCGGAAGGCTTGAAGAATTCTGAAGGATTCCGATGGGACCAAAAGGATCTCGAGGGAGACCTGCGGGGATCTGAAAGATCCTGAAGGAACCTGATCGAACTTGATGGATCCTGAGGGAACGGGGCCTACCCTGCGGCATCCGCAGGGCCCCCCCGCAAGGGTCCTTATCATTCCTCATTGGAATTCACACAACGTCCGGCGTCTTGAACCCTAGACCCGGTTTGGCAAGCATCGCGCGCCCATCCATAGCCCGCCCCCAGCGCGCGCGCGAGGGCGCTCGAATGATTTCGGTGCGCGCGCGCGAGGGGCCCGCTTGATCGATTTTGATGAGCGCGTCGAAAACCATTGGTTTTAAAACATACGGAAGAGCGCGCGCTTTAAACAAACCATGAAACAAAACAACAAAAGAAACGCTGCCAAACCTTGTTTTCGGCAGACGCGTTTCAGGAATGTCGGTTTATACATACTTGCGAGATTCAGGATTGTGAAACATGTTGGCAACGAGCGCAAACGCGCGCAACGGCGCGCGCGTGATCTTTGTCCAGCCTGCAGTGTTGGGTCCTCGTTTTGAAGAGACAGCGCCGTGTGTATTCTCCTATGCTTAGTTTTCTTCTTCTTTTTCTTCTTCTTCTTTTCTCCTCTCCTCATCCCCCACGTCCGCCCCCCAGTCCTGCCTCTGCTTTCCGCTGGCGTCATCGTCAGCACCGTGCGTCTGCGCTCCGCGCGCGCCATGTCGGCGCACCCTTGAGCGGGTCGCAGCCCTTTGGGGGGCCCCACCAAAGGCCTCAGTGGCGGGGCCCGCGTGTGCCCGACGCCTCAATTGGCACCCCCCACGCGCGACTTGTGGATCCATAATGAGCTCCACCGGAGGCTTCAATGGCAGGGCCCGCGCGCGCCCGACGCCAAATTTGGCGCACCCTTCACGCGGTTCGCGGCCCCATCGGGGACTCCCACGAAGGCCCCAGCGGCAGGGCCCGCATGCACCCGCCGCCAATTTCAGCACATCCTTCACACGGTTCGCGGCGCCGCTGGGAGGCTCCACCGCGCGCGGGGCCCAGGCCGAACCAAACAAACTCCCGTTCGCCCGCGTCAGCATTTCCCCTCCCTCATCCCCACCGCGTTTTTTCGCGCGCCGTTTCCATCGTTCTTTTCACCTGCTTCGCGATACTCGCAGCTGCATGCGGCTGGGTCCTTCGTCAGGCTGATGTATGTTGCAAGGGATTTTTGATATTCAAGTAATTCTTTACGCTTCGCGTATCCCCACCAGCCCATCTCACAGCAGCAACTCTCGCGAAGCATGCCGACAGTCATGTTTTTCAGGCGTGTGTCCGCTTGGCCCCGCATATCTCACCTGTTCCTCCTTCCTCCCGCCTCCTTGTACATCCTCCTTGTGAGGGGAGCGGGAGAAGGACGAGGCGGAGGAGGAGGGAGAGAAAACGCTCCTCGTGATTTGAGTCGTTTGGGGTTTCTCGTCCTGGTGTGAGTCGTTCGGGCCCTTCTTCCTGGTGTGAGTCGTTCGGGCTCTTCGTGGTGTGAGTCGTTCGGGCTCTTCGTCCTGGTGTGAGTCGTTCGGGCTTCTCGTGGTGTGAGTTGTTCGGGCCCCTCATCCTGGTGTGAGTCGTTCGGGCCCCTCCTCCTGGTGTGACTCGTTCGGGCTCCTCGTGGTGTGAGTCGTTCGGGGCCCGCGTCGTGGTGTGAGTCCTTCGGGCTCCTCGTGGTGTGAGTCGTTCGGGCGCCTCGTCCTGGTGTGAGTCGTTCGGGCCCCTCCTTGTGGTGTGCGTCGTTCGGGCTCTTCGTGGTGTGAGTCGTTCGGGCCCCTCGTCCTGATGTGAGTCGTTCGGGCTCCTCGTGGGGCCTCTTGGGGGCCTCTTGCAGCCTCGTGGGGCCTCTTGGGGGCCTCTTGGGGGCCTCTTGGGGGCCTCTTGGGGGCCTCTTGGGGCCTCGTGGGGCTTCTTGGGGGCCTCTTGGGCGCCTCTTGGGGGCCTCTTGGGGCCTCGTGGGGGCCTCTTGGGGGCCTCTTGGGGGCCTCTTGGGGCCGCTTGGGGCCTCTTGCAGCCTCGTGGGGCCTCTTGGGGGCCTCTTGGGGGCCTCTTGGGGGCCTCTTGGGACCTCCGCAGAAGCGCAAAGGAGAGCTGCCCCCTGAGAAAGACAAAATGAGCCCAAAACCTTCGTAAAATCAATGATTTTGCTATGAGGGAAGATGAGCGCGGCCCCCTTAGAAGGCCAACATGGGGCCAAAACCATCGTAAAATCAATGATTTCTGCTTCAAAGACGAGTTGATGCGCCAAACGGTTCCCCCCCCCCCCTTGGGACCAGAATCCTCGTGAGGGTCGTCGTTTTTTGGCCCTCCCAGGAGTCGAAAAAGACCCCCTTGACACCACTCCGCCCGCCCTCTCCAGGTCCAGGGGAGGGGGTAGGGGGAGGGGTAAACCCCTCCCCGAAGGGGAAGAAGGGGGGTTGAGGACAGAGCAGGCTCTCTAAACCACTCACGCCCAAAGGGCTGGTGGGATTTTGATATACGGATGCGGCGTCGTATTACTTGTCCAGGATGAATGGGGGGCGATACGGGCTTGGCTGGGATGGTGCGAACTTCATGTTTCAGATGAGCGATGGGGCAGCATCGCACGACAATTGCACTGATGGGGCGTGGGGCGCGACTTGTTGGTGGTGGGGATCCTATTTCCAATTTCAAAAGGGGAGTCTGCGTGGTGCAATATTCTACGCGGAGCAACCGATGTGGAACAATCGATGCGGTGCAATTCATAAGACACTTGTAGTTGACAGCTCCATTGCTCGCTCGATCATCCCACCTGCCCACCAGCAACTTGGTTTGCAAAACCCATGCGGCGGCAATTGAGATGAATGCTTGGCGCTGGTTTGCGCGTCGTTGCGGTCGCGATAACGTGCGCGTGCTCGCGCGCGCAGCGGCTGGCGAGTTTGGCGCGAACGACGCGGCCGCAGTGGCGCTGACCGCCGGGCGCGTCCCAGCGCGCCGCAGGCCGTGCTGACGCTCAAGCAGTGGCGAAGCGTCTTGGCTCGCCTATAGCCCTACCAAACAATGTTCTAAGAACCTTGTGTGGTTTCCAAAAAATGCTGTTGCAACATTTCTGGTGGATTTTGTCTTGCTCTATCATATCGCGTTTATGTTGTAAGAGTATTGTTTTTGTTATTAGAACAGTTTTGAGTTATTGCATGTCGTGGTAGGACTATAGGAATGCCGGGACGGTCGGTCCCTGCTCAAGACGCGCGGGCGCTTCAGGTCGAATTGGTGAATTTGGCGGGCGCGGTATCATGGCGACGTCGACCCCAGTGGGCGCGATGATGGTCGTAGGGGTGACGGTGGCGATGATGACATTGACGACGGAAGGGCCAATGGCGGCGCCGATGCTGATCACGCCCAATGCGAAGATGACGCCCTCGCGTCGGCGATGAAGGCTCGGGAAGGATTTCGACGGCCCGCATGGCATAATTAAACAGGGATCGCGCCCCCCCCGCCCAGCACGCGCTCAAGGGCGTTCGAATGACTTCGACGCGCGCGCAGCATTCGCTTCGCCCAGTAGGCTGCGCCCCGAATTACACCGTTTGGATCACGCCTCGTGTCTCGCAGCCGTCAATGTGCATGGCCTGCACGCTGGCATAGGCTTCATCCAGCTGGAAGGTCTGTGCGAGGCGAGGTCGGGACGCCGGTCCCAGATCCACCTTTTTATCCGACGCCCCTATTCAACATCCCATCGCTTCTTCATCGCCACCAGCATCATCATTATCATCGCCATCATTATCATCATCATCCCCTATAAACATCATAATCATCATCACCGTCATCACCCCACCATCAAAGCTCATTCCTCCAAGAGGCCCTAGACCTTGATCAGCATCTGCCACATGTTGTGCTATATGATGCGCCAAAGACCCCGCGAGCAACCAACTCTCATGTTTCCGTATACAGACACCCCGCGCCAGACA
Source organism: Prorocentrum cordatum (assembly GCA_963575745.1). Lineage (NCBI taxonomy): Eukaryota > Dinophyceae > Prorocentrales > Prorocentraceae > Prorocentrum > Prorocentrum cordatum. Next base: position 1,291,418 of record CAUYUJ010018837.1, read on the forward strand.
CCCCGCGGGCAACCAAATCGTCCGTTCCCAGTTTCTGCGTCCCCGAGGGTGGCGCCAGTGGTAGGTCTGCCGTAAGTTGCGCCAGTGGTTGCGCCAGACGTACCGCGGGCTGCCAACCCCTTTGAAACTTGCAGCATCCGCCGTTTAGGGCAACCGATCGAACACCTATAAGGCCCCCTAGAAACCCATACCACCCTGCCCAGGGCCGTGGCGCTCAGCTACGCCCGTGACGTTGGAGCCACCGTGAGTTTCCAGGCGCAGGAATCGTGCATTTGAGGGAGTGGCGGGGCCGTGTGGCCCAGAAGTCCCATGAGGCATTCGTGCCTATTCGCCTCGGGGTACCAACCCAGTTGCATTTGTCATATGTTTTGGCAGGGGTTGATCGTCGGGACGGGCTTTGCAGTGAGGAGGTGAATCGACCGTCCCCCTACGCACCACCGCCATCACGCAAGAGTAATGAGTCGCGGGGCGACACGGCGCTGACCTGTGAGCTTTTCGCTGATGAGCGAGCGGCCTCCCTTCCGCACGGGGAGGGAGGTCTCCCCATGTGGGGGCGGATGGCGGCCCGTTTTGCGATGTGGCAGTGCTCCTTGTGAGGCGCCCCCCGCCTCGGTCCTCACATTCGACCTCCGATGTTACGATAAAGCAATCGAAAGCCTGCAAAGCGCCACAGAACCCCATCCCCTCCCTCCGCCCCACCCCCATTCCTCTTCGCACCTGGCCCACGGGGAACGCGCCAGCCTTTTGGCATAATCTTTGTCGGGGCAGCCTTGTGCGTCTTCGGCCCCCTCTCGGATGGACAGCCCCCCTGGGCCGCGGTCCTTGCAATTCTTTGTGCGCGACAAGCCCTGGGCCGCGGCCCCGTGGTTCCGAAGGCTCTGTAGCCGACGCCGCCGACCCTGAAGAGAGATGACGACGGCGACGACGGCGACGACGAAAACAATTCACGATCGTAAGGGAAATCATTGGTTTTACCATCTTGGGGTTGTCTTGAAAGTGCGTCGGTTGGGGGCTCTCCTGGGCCTCTGGGGGGTCTTTGGGGGGTTTCTTGGGCGCCTCTTGAAAGCCCTGGCCCACGGCCTCGTGCCTTCGTGCGTGCGGCAAGCCTGAGGGCCCACATCAGAGGGCCCTCCCCCTGAGCCACGGAAGCGCATCTTCTTGCGAGGGACAAGCCCTGGCTTTTGCAACGGCATCAACGTCATCATCGTCGTCGTTACCGACTACACGTAATCAGAGGCGGGAAGGATGCCCATACCGCTACCCTTTCACCCGTTTTCCCCTCCCGGGGTTTCTTGGGAGCCTTTCGTCGCTACCGTTGGATCCGCCCCGAAATTCTAATACAAACTCGCCCCGTGAGAAGTCAATGGGGGGAGCGGTATCGGTATTTGTTTGGGGTCTCTCCAGGGGGGATCGGCTACACGTAGTGACCCTTCGCTGGAGTAACCTGCGGTACGGGCCCACGACAGTCCCCGATCGCCGTATGAGATGCGATACCAGCGGCTTGCGCGCTCTGTGTTGGCCCCCGCCTGCCCCCCTTTTTACACCCGCGCGCAAGAAGGTGAGGCGGAGGAGAAGGGAGAATTGTGGAAACGGGAGGAGGAGGCGCGCGCGCAAAGATGGAATGGGCAGGTGCCGTTCTCAATTGGGAAGAGGAGGGGGAGGAGGAGGAGGAGGAGGAGGAGGAGGAGGAGGAGGAGGAAGAGGAGGTGGAAGAGGAGGAGGAAAAGGAAGAGGAGAAGGAGGAGGAGGAAAAGGAAGAGGAGGAGGAGGAGGAGGAGGAGGAGGAGGAAAAGGAGGAGGTGGGAGCGATCCCGGCAAGGGGCGGAATGCCAGCGCCGCCTCCTCTCGGAGGCCCGCGTCTGTCCACGGGGTCGTACAGTCGAGGTTGATTAGTAGGTCGGACCTGCCAAATCAAAGGTACCCTTGTGTCCTGTGTTTCGCGACCCATGTCTCCTAAATTCCTGTGGCAATGCTGCCCTAGGCAGGGTCTTGTGTCTTGTCACGTGTCCTCTCCAGTCAACCTCGCCTGTAGTTCCGTCCTGCTCGTGCCTTGCCTTAGTCAGGTTTGCCTTGCATCACGTCTACGGAAGTTTTCGGGAACTCGCCTCAGTCACTTCCGTGGCGGTGTCGTTGAAGCATCATTTGGTCAGAGGATAGGGGCTGGCCATTCGCACATGACGACAGGATGGTTTCAGGTCGGCCTGACCGGGCCTTCTCTATCAACGAACATTGGAGGAAACGCACTAGAAGACGATTTTCAGACAAGACCTGATACAACAAAGTAGACTTGGCAATGTTGAGGTGTCCCCCCCGCGTATGAAAGTACGTATTCTGGTCACGAATCCAGATTTCCATCCCGCTGGGCGATTTTGGTATCATCACAGGTCATGCAAATATATCCCGGATGCGGTTGCGCCCCATCACGCCGTTGGGCCGGCCCATGACATTTAACGGGGGCCCGTGCGCTGAATGTGAGCTAGCGCATCTGAGTGTGTCAGCCCGGACTCGCCCACTCATGATGCGCATACACGGCGATGTTTTGTGCAGGCGTTGTCATGCGTGCATTCTCTTTGTCGCGAAACTTGCTGAAGCTGTCGGGGCCTATGACACCTGATAAGTACGCGATAGAGTTGGGATGACTAAGGGCGGACCTCTGAGCCACGACTCCTCCACATCGGTTACTCCGCTTCCCCAGACTTCAGGACGTCGTGGAAAAAACGATGGGCGCCCTTGCCTAGGCTCGGTCCTTGGGACCTCGCGGACCGATCGGATTCGAGAAGATCAGCATGAAAGTTGGTCAGGCTGCCCACCCTTCCCATCACTCGGCCCAGACGGAAGCCAGGCCCCCCCTCTCCCCCTCAAGTTTTCCCCGCGAGTTCTTTTGCATATGGTACGCATGCTCGCGCACACGTGTGCGCGTTGCATGTGGCTCTCTCATGGCACGGTTGTTCGTTCATGTGCGCAGTGTGTGTGAGTGTGTGCATGTTCAGTGCGGTTGTGTTGGTGCGTGCGCGTTGCAGGTCTTTTTAAGCACGTGGGAATCAAGCTCATGTGCAAGGGGGGATACGGGAGTGTGGCGAGGAAGACAGAGGCAGAGAGAGGGGGAGTAAGGGGTACGATGTGGACACGGATAATCATAGGAAGAGGTCGGCGTAGAGCGCGCGAGATGAGAGGAGGACGGATATAGTGTCAGAGAGAGAGAGAGAAGAAACAACAAAGATAATTACTTACAGAAAAAATGAAGAAACGGGGATCGAGAGAGAGAGAGAGAGATGGAGGGAGGGAGGGCAAAACGAGAGAGAGAGAGAGAGAGACGGAGAGGCGGAGATGGACAGATATACGGAGACAGACAAATACACTGACATTGAGACATATTGAGGCAGAGTGTCATAAAAGGGTGGGGTGCGAAGAGATGGAGGGAGGGAGCAATGGAAGGAGGGAGGGAGAGAGAGAGGGAGAGAGAGTGTGTGCTGTTGTGGAGTGTGCGCATGCATCCCACCCCCCATCGGGATTGTAGGGGGTGGGATTCTCCTGTGCTTACTTTGCGATGCTCGTGACCCAGCCCTCCCACCCTGCCCCAGCTGCGCCCGAGAGCGAGCTCCTTCTTCGAACGTGGCCCCCCTACCCAGCCTCCCTTGAAATAAGGGAGTACACTGGCGATGCACATCCACGGGGAAACGCTCCGCGATTATGAGCATCGCATCGCTGCCCCGCGAGCGAATTATCGATCGAAAGCCCGTTGGCCATGCGTCGAGCGCGCGTCGCGCCATGGGCGGTGGCACAGTAACGCAATTTCGGCGACGAAGTTGTTCGCGCTCGGGTCGGCGCGCGGCGCCATGCAGACTTTTGGAGCGCCGCTTCGGCGACTGGCTCGGCGACGAACGCGTCTGCGCTTGCGTCGGCGCGCGGCGCCGAGCAGTTTCCTCGCTTACTCGGACAGCGCTCACACGCGCGCGCAGGCGAAGACTCGCGCGTCGCATGGGAGGCCCAATCTCGGAACGCAATGCATCGCGCTGGGGTCGGCGCGCGTCGCCAGTCCGACTCCGCGCGCGACTGGCGAGCGCTCGAGCGCACGCGGGATGACCCCTCGCGCGGCGTCGGCGGCGTTTTCGGCAAACCATGCTTGTGCGGCGGTCGGCGCGTAGAGCCGAGCGGGATGGCGCCTCGTTGCGCGCTGTCGCAAATGCAAGCGATCGTTCCGCAGCCACCGCGCGGGGGGGGCATGCGAAGACGTCAGCTGCTGCCGCGTTGTTCGCGTTGGGTTTGGCGCGCGGCGCCCTGCAGTTTCCTTGCTCTCCTGGTTAGCGCTCGTGCGCGTAGGGGGCGACTCGCGCGTCGCGTGGTCAGTTGAATCTTGGAACGAGATACCTTGCGTTGGGGCCAGCGCGCGGCACCAATCCCAGGTCTCGCGCTGAGGTCGGCGCACGACGAGACGTCAGCTGCACTCGCCACGCAAACGCCACACGGGTTGGGGGGGCTGCGTGAAAAGCCATCAGCGGAGAGCGCCGCGTGCGAGCGGCGCGCAGAAACGCCCTCGATCGGGGCGCACCAGAGAGCGCCGCGCGCGAGCGGCGGGCACGCGCGGAACCGCCGTCGGGGTGAGCCAGAATGCGCCGTGCCTGAGCGGGCACGCGCGAGAGAGCCCGCGGGGCGCGCCAGGGTGCGCCGCGTGCGAGCCGGCACGCGCGAGAGAGCCATCAGGACGCGCCAATGACTGCCGCGTGCGAGCGGGCACGCATGAGAGAGCCGCCGGGGCGCGCCAGAGTGTGCTGCGCCGAGCGGGCACGCGCGGATGCGCTCTCGGGGCGCGCCATCATTCGCCGAATGTGATCGGGCACGCGCGAGAGCGCCCTAGGGGCGCGCCAGGGTGCGCCGCGTGCGAGCGGGCGCGCACGGAAACGCCTTCGGAGCGCGTCGAGGTGCACCGCGTGCGAGCGAGCGGGCACGAAAGCGCCCTAGGGGCGCGCCAGGGTGCGCCGCGTGCGAGCGGGTACGCACTGGAGCGCCCTCGGGGCGCGCCAAAGGTGCGCCGCGTGCGAGCGGGCACGCGCGGAAGTGCCTTCGGGTGGCGCCAGCGAGAGGGGGGTGCATATAGCTGTATGTGTATGTATATATATATATAGAGAGAGAGAGAGATAGAGAGAGAGAGAAACAAAAAACGAGAGAGAGAGAGAGAGAGACAGGGAACCAGAGAGAGAGAGAGGGAGAGAGAGAAAAAGGAAATACATAACGGACAAGACATACAGTAGACAAATCTATACATAGAGAGAGAGATAGAAAAAAAACACAAGCAAGAACGCGAGAAAGAGAGAAAGAGAGAGAGAGATATCGAGAGCAACCGAGAAAGAGACAAAGAGCGAGACGGAACGAGAGGGAGAAGGAGAGAGAGAGAGAGTGATGTTGAAAAAGGGAGAAACAGAGGACGTAATCAACAGACGCAAAGAGAGAAAGAGAGAGAGAGCGAAGAAATAACAGAACACTGGGGACAGGGATGACGCAAGAACGGCAGGAGGAGAGAACTACTTGGGGAGAGGAACGAGGGCTGGGAGGGATGATGGGCAATGTTACATGGGTTTCCAGGCCTTGCCACTCGCTCGAACCGTTGTGACGACCAGTGTTCTGCTCGTCCGATGCTACACCTTTCCAGGGAGCGGCCTTGCAGCGCCTGCTCGATATCTGGGGCAGAGCTGGCTACTACCCTGAGGGCGCATTGGAACAGCTGCGCCACCAGTGGCCGCGCCGACGGGGAACGATCAGCAGGTGATGGGTGGAGCATGTTGCATCGTCTGGAACGGTAAGACTGCACAATTGCCCATACACAGGAGCGCTCAGAATGTGTTGGAATTTGCAGTTAGAAAGCTTGCGGTCTTCTGTTGGCATTGAATGGTTGTTAGGGGGTTGGGTTGGAACGAATGCAAGACTAATTCGGACGAAACGCTTCGATAATGATGAATATGCGAACAGCCCGATGCGACACGGTGTCATGCAGTTGCCGTGGTAGCCAAAAGGTGCAGCGCATTCAACGCATCGGTGATGCCCCTCCCCACACGCACCTTGTTACGATTACGCGGCGAGCGTCTCGGAGGCCCACTAATTATGCGACGATAGATGTACAATACATATTCCCCTTCACATATTTCTACAAGCTGGAGGGGCGGGACCCGGGACCCCCCCCCAACAAGAAATTAGGCCCCAGGGATCCTAGGCTTCGGGCACCATGGACGCCCTTGGAAGAGGTTGCCCAGTCCCGCCGCGCCTCCCAAGGCGCCTTGCCCGGCCTAGCCCAGCAGACCCAACGTGATCAAAGAAGTGGTCGAAGAGGCGCTGGAGAGCCCCGAACAGCGCAAGACGTCTTCAAGACTGACCAAGGGGCCCCCAAGACGGCCCAAGAGGTCGCCAAGACGCCTCAACAGGCCTTCAGGAGGGCTCCCTAGAGGCAAACCTCTTCCCATCCCCTTGGGAACGCATGCATTTTCAGCATACTCGCTATTTGTGTCGTGACAGCGTTCACGACGCCCCAAGATGCCTCCGAGATTGCCCCAAGACTGCCCAAGAGGCCCCCAAGAGGGCTTCAGGACAGCCCACGAGGGCCCCAAGACGAAAAAGACGAACCTCAAGACGGCCCAAAAGAAGCTCGCGAGGCCCCCAAATACTCTCAAGAGGGACCCACGAGGGCCATGGGAGGTTCCCAGGAGGGCCCACGATGGCCCCAAGAAGGCCCGCAGAGGGCCCAAATTCCCCAAGAAGGCTCCAGCACGGCCCAAGAAGGACCCAAGACGGTCCAAATGAGCTTCGAAAGGACCCCCAAGACGGCCCAGAGAGTCGCCGAGGCCTCCAGAGGTCAACAACGCCCTTGAGAGGCATTCGTGAGGCCCCCCAGAGGTTTTCCAACAAGGAGCCTCCGCAAAAAGACCTGCGGCAGACGGGGAGCGGTTCGCAACGCCAGGCGAGAACGTGGATGAATGAGAGAAACGATGTGGAACGATAAGGCGTTGTTTCTCATTGTCCTTGAACTAGGGTTCCCGTAGGTTCCCCAGACGGTGTTTTCACTAGGGTTCCTTGCTCCGGTGTTCAGACCTTGAGTGGGTCGGCCAAGGCTTCGTCACGTGCCCGCCCATGCCGCATCGTGGGCGCTCGTGAGCCCCATACCAGTTAGCTTACACCGGCCTTGTCTCTCCGCATAGTTTCCACGACCTGTTCCCAACATATTGTTCATACCACCTGTCCTGCACCATTTGCGTTACTTCCTGTATATACCACGACATCGTCCGCATTACATAGTCCACACAGCATAGTTACCACCCAGAAGCTAATACCGAAGAGCTTTCACCGCATAGCTCACTCCACATGGTTGCCAAGACAAAGCTATCACATAGTGTACGCCGCAGAACTTTCACCGCCGGAGTTCAACACCCCACTCTTCGGGGTCTACGATGGCTCGTCTATTTGTTAGTTTGATGCTGTTGGGAGTCGTTGGTAGCCGCCAGGCTTCTTCGAGCTTCTGCAATCTTCGGAGGTTTTCGTTCGACGTCGACCTCCAGGAGACGCTGCACCCGGAGGGCCTCAAAAACAGATCCCGGAGTAGAGAATGACCCCAGGAAACAATTGTTCTTCCATTAACGGTAGGTGTACGTCGTGTCGACGCGTCGGCGACACCGGCGCGGGCGTTCGGAATGAACGCGGCCAGTGGTCAGGAATCGGCAGGTATCGAACGGGAATGCGCGATCGTCCATGCTTGAACGATCCAAGCGGTGTCAAAAGTCGACGCGCAGGCCGTGACGACACTTGCCGGCACAGGATCCAGCGAAGATGGCACGCGATTTTGGTTCAACGTCTTTCGGAGCCTCCAGGTGGCGTTCTCGTCGCCACACCATCGGGTCCGCTTCGAAATCAGATTCAACCACCCCAAGACAAATTCGGGTGGCGCACCAACATGTAAATCGAGGGCGAGAGCAAATAAGGAACGGGCAAGGGAACTTGAAAAGCAACCGCCAACTTTCAAAGGCCAAAGAGGATGACGTTAAGTGCCACAATATGCGAAGCTTGAAGGACCAAGATGCGTGGCACTAATTGCCAACGCAGCCTTGTTCATATATATATATATATATATATAGAGTGAGAGAGAAATAACGAAAGGAAGAAACCATAGAGAGAGAGAGAGAGCACGATGCTCGTGCGTGGGTGACCCGTACTGCTTGGACAGGCAAGGGCCGAGCCGAGTCCCAGCATTAGGCATCTTGAGGAGGCCTGTCACCATGCACTCCTCGATTTCGTTTCTTCTTCCTCCCCCCCTGGAGTGAATTGATCCGGGGCTTGGGCAGGAAAAGAAGTAGGAGGAGGAGCAATAGCAGGAGGAGGAAAGGGGGGGACGAAGAGGATGGCGGGGAAAGGGGGAAGAGGAGGAGAGGGAAGAGGAGGAGGAAACAGAGGAGGAGGAGGAGGAAAATGGTTTAATAAGAGGGTAGGGAGGGGAAGGAGGAGAAGGAGGAGGAGGAGGAAGAGACGGAGACGGAGGATCAAGAAGAGGAGGGGGGAAGAGGAGGAGGAGGAGGAGAAGGAGGAGGAGGAGGAGAAGGAGGAGGAGGAGGAGATGGAAGTCATTGAAGTTGGATGAGGAGCATCAGCCAGAGGACGATTAAGAGGAGGAGGAGGAGGAGGAGGAGGAGGAAGACGAGTAGGAGAAGCAATGCGAGGAGGAGTGAGGAGGAGTGGGGAGGAGGGGGAGAAGGAGGAGGAGGAGGAGGAGGAGGAGGAGGACGGCAGGGGAGCGGGGAGGCGGACTACCTGAAGGAAGGGGAGGGGTTAGGGAAGCGCATCGGGGACACCCCTTTGCCCCCTCCGAGGGGGCGCCTGACGAGCGTCACGGGCCCTTCCGCAGCCGCCCGGGGGTCGGGCGGGTGGCAAGCAACCCCACTTTTGACCGCGAGCGTTAGGCCTGCAGTGCTCTCGGCCAATGGGCGGCACGAGGCAAGCCAGTCAGAACACTGGGGCGGAGTTGGTATTGCATTCCTCGGCAGTACAACATCAAACATGTGACGTAGATTACTTGTGATGTTCTTGACTTGGATTGGATTGCCATGCGTGGGAAGTACTTGTCGGCATCCCCTCGCAAACGTCGGTCGTTATGGAACGTCTGAGTCGCGCCCGCCCAGACCACGACTCGTTTTGTTTCGTCGCAGGCGATTTTTCTCCCCCGATCCCCGATTTTGCCCCGCCACATGCAATGAAGCCGTTCAGAAAGCGGGGGAAAGCCTCGGATATACCCCCAGGGAGCTATTCGGACGCACTCCCATCGAGGATGTACGCCCCCTATGGTATATCCCAGGGTTGGGCCCCAAATTTTCGGTCCACTCCAAAACCCCCACGAAGCCTGGGATAGGGGTCGACATATCCCCGACAGATGGGCGGCGTTGAAGGGGCCCTCCCTTCAGTCGATCTTAACGTTTACATCTTGTCAAGGGTTGTAGGAGGCTGAATGGGGGGTCCAGGCGTGGTGCTGTACGCGGAAATGGTTCACAAGGGTCTGTGTGTGGCGTACATGGGGCAGCATTTGCATGTACATTTTGCGGATGCTGGCTCCAATACTCGAGGGTATGGGTTGGCATGAGAGATGCGTCGGGCTGCCAGTGTGTAGCCACCGCGGCGTTCGAAGGAGAGTTTGGTGGATCGTGTGGGTTTCCGTTGCCTCCTGTATACGAACTGGAGATGACTAGGGTCGAGGGGCGGCCTGATGCGTGCGACATTTCTTGCGCAACATGAGCCCCTGGACAGGCAGGGAATCGCACACCGAGTTGCCCCAGTCGTGGCCTGTACGGTCGTGCACTCATATGTCGGTCGATGTTTGGTGGCGGGATGCCGAGGGCAGCATCTTGGACACAGAGGATGCGTATACACGTTCTCGGGCGATAGCACTGCCCTTCGAGCGTGGGCGAGAGGTCAATCTCTCGATTTCGCGACGGCGAGGCTCTTTTGGGGAACGCCTGATCTATGAGCGCTGGCGAAACATCGGCCAATATTCACCACACTGGGGATGCATCGGCTACACGTCACGATGACCCTTCGCCTGAGTGACCTTTGGTGCGCGGCTTGCCGCGGGCGCGGGGGGGGGGGGGCAAGCCCAAGCGCGCAAGCAGCTATCGTGTAGCCTTCGGCCCAACCCGCCATGGTGCCTGGGTGATGGACCATCTCTTTGCTGATGTCTCTTAGGGTAATTTGGGAGGCTCGTTGAACGTTTGTTTGGGGCATGTTGGGGGTCTCCTGGGGTCTCTTGGTACCCTCTTGAGGGCCTCTTAGGGCCCCTTAGTGGCCCATTGGGGGCGTCCTGGCGGTTTCAGAGGCAATCTTGAGCTGGAGGGCTCGAAATGTCAGAAAGAGCGCGTTCTGTGGTCGCTTGGAGGGACGCGGGGGTTTGGAACCGGACCCCCCTCCCCTGGATGTTGGGGGGGGAGAGGTTCGAACCCCCCCCCTCCCACCCCGCCCCTCCTCCCGCGACGGAGGGGGGGGGGTTCGAACCCCCCCCCCACCCCCTCCTCCCGTGACGGAGGGGGGGGGTTCGAACCCCCCCCCATTGCTTCCCCTCTCCTCGGGTCGGCGCTTGCGTCGGCGGCGGCTGGCGACGCGACGATTTCCATTTCTGGGCTGGCGCCTGCGGCGGCGGGCGGTGGTGGTTTGTGGTGGTAGTGGGTTGTGGTGGTGGTGGTTGTGGCGGTGGGTGGTGGTGGTGGTGGTGGTGGTGGTGGTGGTGGTGGTGGTGGTGGTGGTGGTGGTGGTGGTGGTGATGGTGGTGGTGGTAGTGGTGGTGGTGGGTTTGGTGGTGGTGTGGTGGTGGTGTGGTGGTGGTTTGCGGTGGTGGTTTGTGGTGGTGGGTTGTGGTGGTGGTTGTGGTGGTTTGGTGGTGGTGTGGTGGTGGTTTGTGGTGGTCATGGTGGTGGGTTGTGGTTGTGGCGGTGGTTTGTGGAAGTGGTGCTGATGATGGTGGTGGTGCCGGTGGTGGTGGTGTGGTGGTGGTGGTGGGTTGTGGTAGTGGTGGTGGTTGTGGCGGTGGTGGTGGTGGTGGTGTGGTAGATTGTGGTGGTGGTGGTAGTAGTGGTGTTTTTTTCCAGGAAAGGGCTCGAGCCCAGGGTTCTCTTTTAGAGGTTTACCCTGAATTTGACGGCTGTAGGGCCGGCGAAATTATTCTGTGATGAATTACGTGCGGGAGTAGGGCCGGCGGAATTATTTTTGAGGATGTCTCGAGCGAAACGCTTGTTTTTCAGAATTTGTTGAGGATGTCTCGAGCGAAACGCTGGTTTTGCAGAGTTGGGGATGTCTCGAGCGAAACGCTTGGTTTCAGAATTTGTTGAGGATGTCTCGAGCGAAACGCTGGTTTTGCAGAGCCGACCGCGACACGGAAAAGCGCTCCTCGCGCAGGAATTCCGAGGATGTCTCGCGCGTGCCGCGTCCCGCGCGCAGGAATTTTGATTTCTTGGGGTTTTGACAGGATTTCTCGAGCGAAACGCTTGTTTTTCATAATTTGTTGAGGATGTCTCGAGCGAAATGCTGGTTTTGCAAAATTGGAGGATGTCTCGAGCGGGGGCCTCGTGGGGGGCCAGAATTCAGAGGATGTCTCAGGCGAAATGCTTGTTTTCGTGTCCCGCTCGCAGGAATTCCGAGGATGTCTCGCGCGTGCCGCGTCCCGCGCGTAGGAATTCTGATGATTTTGATAGGATGTCTCGAGCGAAACGCTTGTCCCCAGCACGTTCAGTAGCGCGTCCCCTTGGCACGTCCCGCGGTGCGACCCCATGGCACGTCCCCTGGCACGTCGCCTGGCGCATCCCATGGGACGTTTCGCGGCGCGTCCTCCTGGCATGTTCCCCTTGTCAATTAGCTCTGGGGCAGCTACGATGTGTTCAGGCAGCTCGAGCTTAAGATCCAGATCAGTTCGGTTAGGACTCGGATGCAAAGGAGGACTCGATCCACGACGCTATAGAGCACAACCGCGGCATGGCACATCGCAATTCAGCACGGTGCAGCACAGCACAGCCCTCGGCAGGTACATCAAGATCGATACACTCAGCATTGCAACTTGGCACGTTCCTTGGCACGTTCCGTGGGGCGTCCCTTGGCGAGTCCCCCTGGCACGTCGCGTGGCGCGTCCCCTGGCACATTCCGTGGCACATCCATTGGCACGTTCCGTAGCGCGTCCCTTTGGCACGTCCTACGGTGCGACCCCATGGCGCGTCCCCTGGCACGTCGCCTGGCGCATCCCTTGGGACGTTTCGCGGCGCGTCCTCCTGGCATGTTCCCCTGTCCATTAGCTCTGGGGCAGCTACTATGTGTTCAGGCAGCTCGAGCTTAAGATCCAGATCAGTTCGGTCAGGACTCGGATGCAAAGGAGGACTCGATCCACGACGCTATAGAGCACAGTCGCGCCATGGCACATCGCAATTCAGCACGGCGCAGCACAGCACAGCCCTCGGCAGGGTACATCAAGATCGATACACTCAGCATTGCATTTGCCCGTCACCCAATCAGGTGTCTTTGAAAACGCTGCCATGTGTTACAGTTCTATATTCCTTTCCGGGTTCGTGGGTCGATCATGTTGTGGTCGTGGTGATGGTGAGTTGTGGTGGTGGTGGTGGTTGTGGTGGTGTGGTGGAGGTGTGGTGGTGGTTTATGGTGGTGGTGGTGGTGGTGGTGGGTTGTGGTGGTGGCGGTGGTTTGTGGACGTTTGTTGTGGTGGTGGTGGCGGTGGTGGTGGTGGTGGTGTGGTGGTTTGTGGTGGTGGCGGTGGGTTGTGCTGCTGGTAGTGGTGATGGTTGTGGCGGTGGTGGTGGTGGTCTGGTAGATTGTGGTGGTGGTAGTAGTGGTGGTAGGTTTTTGTGGTGGTGGTGTTGGTGGTGGTGGTGATGGTAAGTTGTGGTGGTGGTTGTGGTGGTGGTGGTGGCTGTGGTGGTGGTGGTTGCGTGGTGCTGTTGATGGTGGTGGTGGTGGTGGGTTGAGGCGGTGGTGGTGGTGGTGGTAATGGTGGTGGTGGTACTGATGGTAATCGTCGCTGCGTCCCCGCCGTCGCCGGCGCTGCTGGCCGCCGCCAGCGCCGGCGCCGGCGCGAGGGGGAGGGGGTGAACCCGCCCCCCCCCCTCGGCGCCAGGGGGGGGGGGGGAATGGGTTTGAAAACACCCCCCCCCCGGGCTGCCTTTGGTCATCGTCGCTGCGTCCCCGCCGTGGGCGCTGCTGGCGGCCGCCAGCGCTGGCGCCGAGGGGGGGGGGTTGTTGAACCCCCCCCCCCCCCTTGGGACGGGGGGGGAAGGGGGGGTTTGGGAGGGGGGGTGTTTGAGGGGACGGGAGTCCCCCCGGGTTTGATCGACGGCGCCGAGTGTTGGGGGGGGGCCCACCCCCTCGTTCGAAACGCGCCGCCGAATGTTCCCAAGGCAAGCGCCCGTGAAACACGTTCTCTCAAATGTCAGTTCAAGTTCCCCGTGAACCCTCTTTGGGGGCCTGGGAGGCCGTCCTGGGGCGATCTTGGGGGCATCTTGGGCCGTCTTGGGCGCTGGTATGACCGAGATGCTGCGCTCCCGAAGTCTATCGAAATAGGCTGCCTATAGGAGTCCTACCTTTTTCCCAGAGAACCTGGTCCACTGATACCCCCCTTCAATTTTGCCTCTACGCGAATCCTATGTTGCGCATGGCTGCCTCTGTTGCGCGGATTCCTATGTGTCGCATGCTTTCCTTTGCTATCCGCATGGGCTTCTGGTTTGCTTTTGCTCGTAGACGCCTCCCCATTGCCCACGGCTTCCTATGTGCCACAGGGCTTCATCTGCTATTTGTCACGTCCTCTGCACGTCTGCCTCTGCTGCGTATGGCTTCCTCTGCTATCCGCGTGGTTTCCTCTGATATCTGATTTGCTTGCTGTGGCTATTCCAGTGGCGTCCCAACAATCGCCCAATACGTCAAATTCACAAGTAGCGTAGAGCAGACTAGAGTAGAATGGGGTAGGGTGGCAGGGCACGCTAGAGTAGAGTAAAGCAGGGCAGGGTAGAGCGGAGTAACGCAGACTATGGCAGATCGTAGGCTCGAATCGGGTCGAGTAGAGCATGGCAGAGTCGTGCAGAGCAGAGCATATTAGATTAGAGGAGAGTAGAGTAGGTCAGGATTGAGTAGGGTAGGGTAGAGTAGAGTAGGGAACAGTAGATCAGAGTCCAGTAGAGTCGGGCACATCGGGTATATTGGAGTGGAGCAGAGTCCACCCTAGTCCAGTTCAGTGTACTCCATTCGGGTCGATTTCAGTTCACCTCAGTCCACTTCACTTCAGTCTTCTGATATATTTGGATTTTGCGCTGGCTGATCTCATGTTTTGTGGTTCAATCAGTTGGGCTTGTTTCGCTGAGACCATCTTAGGCCAGGCTGGATGTGTGGAGCCCAAGCCACGGCCCCGATACCTTGGAACACATTCCGCGAGCCGCCCCAACAGCGCCCAGGAGCGCCGGGAACTCTGGGTTCTGAGCCCGTGGAAAGCATCAACAAGATTGAGCGCACAGACCTCGGAGGGACCTGCCTGCGGCGCAGTGGCGGACGGTCGCACCGTACGCAGCGACCAACCAGAGGTCGCCTCTTGCCAAGGGTCACTCTTGCGTGCGCCTGTGTGCACGATCTGAGCGGCTCTGTCGTCTCCTCTGGTCCGAACCTCCCTGTTCCGTCGTGCCCCAAGCAGCTCGCGGCGCGCCCCGCCGTTGGCCCGACTGGCGCCTGCACCGCTTTCGCACTCTTGCGCCCGCCGGCTTCAGAAGTGCCTCCATGCTGTGGTCGGCGTTTTCGGGGAGCGTGGAGGTCTGCGGCCCGATCGGGACGGGGGCCGGGGGGGGGGGCCGCCCGGGGCCCTCGCGCCCCCCGTTCTTGTCTTTTGGCCGCCGCGGGCGCCGCCGACGCGGCGCACGTCTGCTCCCGCGCGCTTGTGCCTTCCATGCCGCCGAGCATGGCCACGCCCTGCAGAAAGATCACACGCGCACCAAGGATGTGGCCGTGCGGGCGAGCTCGACTGGCCGTCTGCACCAGGGGAGGCGAGCGGAGGAGGATGAGAAGAGCGGCGGCAGGAGCAGGAGCAGGGAGGAGCAGGAGCAGGGGGGAGGAGGAGGAGGAGGAGGAGGAGGAGGAGGAGGAGGAGGAGGAGGAGGAGGAGGAGGTGGAGGAGGAGGGAGAGAGAAGGACGACGAAGAGGAGAGAGAAGGGAGACTGCAGTGAGTTTTTGGGAGGGGATGGTGAGACCAGGGGCCCCATTGGGTCCAAGGGTGGAGGAGAAAGGGACGAGATGAGTCTGGGAAGGTGGAAGCGGGGTAGGAGCTTGTGGGCAGGAGGAGGAGGAGAAGGAGGTGCACGGATGGTCCACATATTGTCGTTTGCTTCAGTACGTGAACGGAGGTTCTCATGTATGTCCCTGGAGGTTACCGACAGGTTCCGCTGATTTCTTGAAGACTTGGGGGGAGGGCGTTTTCGGAGGCCTGGTGCTCTTTATCTCCGCAGATGCCGCCTCCATACCAGTTCAGCTCATGCCTAAAGCTGAGCAGGCCCTAAGGCTGGCTGTTATTCGCAACCGTGGCATGGCACTGAGCATAGTAACGTGTATCGCCGCGCCGTTTGTTCCGTCTCGCGGCCTTCCGCCTTGGGGAGGGCGCCGCGGCCACCAGGGCAAACTCCGCCCGGTGGGCTCGCCGTGGGATTTGCCGCGGCGCCGGCTGTGTCGCGTCGGGCGCGGGGCGCAGAGCTTGCCGTGGGATTGCCGTGGGGTCGACATATCTTCGCCTTGATCCCCTCTTGCCCCCAGCACGAAGGCGTTTTCGGAGGCTTTCGCAGCGGGAGCTCGCGTGGTCCGCATTCCTCCTTTGCTGGGAGACCGCGCAGCGCAGGGCCGCGTGGAGAGCACTGCGGCGTAAGAGCGGCGGCCCTGCATCACGCCCAGGTGGGCGGCAACAGGGCACAGCAAGGCACAGACAAACAGGCAGGACGGCACACAGATCAACAACAAGGTTCAACAACTCACGAGGAAGGCGGGACGGTACAGAGAGGGCGTCGGCTCCCTCTCCCTGTGCACCCGATGCCTCTCCACCAGCCCTCACGGAGGATCGGCTCGAGGATGGGCCGAACGGTCTTCGATTGGGGTAGCCCCAGGTTGTGTGTCAGGTTTCGAAGGCAGAGTCGGTTTAGGGACAGTTGCGTTTGGTTCACGCATCGGCTGCAGGTGTGACTGATGTATGTCCATTTGCTCGCTATGTGTGCCTCCAGCCAGGTGGTTACCACTGACCGCCCAGAAGACTAAGACGGAGCAGGAGACCGTTTTTCGATCCTGTTGTTGATATTGCATTCTCATTTGCTTTTGATGCTGCCTGCTGCTTCTCGGTCTTACGACACCCTTGACTGGCGCGCTCCAGGCGCCTTGCAGCAGGACGCCCCATCCTCACGGCTGGTGCTGACTGCACCTCTCATTCTTCGCGACAAAGAGCGGCGGCGAGTTCTCGTGACGACGCCTGGCCGCTGCCAGCGGCCTGTGGGTGCCGCGCAGCACCTGCATGAAGGCAACGGGCCGTGGGAAAGCGGATGATTGGTCTCTGGGGTTTGCTTGGGGAGCATTTTGTTGTCTTTGGCGATAACGGGCGTTGGCGGCGTTACCTGCGGGGCCGTTACGTTTCGCGCCGGCGCAGTCTGGGAATGTTAAAGCATAAGCCAGCTCGGCGGTCAGCACGAAGCGTGACGTTACCTGTTGGGAAGAGGGGCGGCCAGGGCCGGTAATTGCCGTAGTCTCGATCAAAAACACGCTGTCTGGGGGCTTCCCTGAGGACCGGCTTTTCATCCAAAGCCGTTCTTGGACGGTCCTATCGAGGGCGTCGTCCAGAGGGGGGTGTAGACTAGGGGCCGCATGGCCCGCGCTTCTTTTTTCCCGGAAAGGGCGTAGGCCCAGGGTTCTATTTTAGTTTGGTAAACCTGTCCCCGGTGCCTCAACTGAGGTGCGTCGGCGGATTTTTTCTTTGATAAATATCGAGGTCGACGTGCGCCAGCGGATTAAAATTTGAGGATGTCTCGAGCGAAACGCTGGTTTTCAGAATTTGTTGAGGATGTCTCGAGCGAAACGCTGATTTTGCAGAGTTGGGGATGTCTCGAGCGAAACGCTTGTTTTCAGAATTTGTTGAGGATGTCTCGAGCGAAACGCTGGTTTTGCAGAGCCGACCGCGACGCGGAAAAGCGCCCCACGCGCAGGAATTCCGAGGATGTCTCGCGCCCCGCGCGCAGGAATTTCGAGGATGTCTCGACTAATTCGCTTGTTTTTCGGATTTCCTTGAATTTTGGCAGGATGTCTCGAGCGAAATGCACGACCCCACCCTGGCCCGACCACGCCCCAGCACGACCACACCCCAGTACGACCACACCCCTGCACGACCCCACGCCAGCACGACCCCAGCCCAGCACGACCACACCCCAGCACGACCACACCCCAGCACGACACCACCCCAGCACGACACCACCCCAGCACGACCACACCCCAGCACGACCTCATCACAGCACGACCACGCCCCAGCACGACCACGCCCCAGCACGACCACGCCCCAGCACGACCACGCCCCAGCACGACCACCCCCCAGCACGACCACCCCCCCAGCACGACCACACCCCAGCACGACCACACCCCAGCACGACCACACCCCAGCACGACCACACCCCAGCACGACCACACCCCAGCACGACCACACCCCAGCACGACCACACCCAGTCGCACCCCCGTGGAATGTTTCGTGGGGTGTCTGGTTGAGTGGTTGCCTGTTCGTGGGGTGTCTCGTGGAATGTTTCACGGGGTGTCTCGTGGAATGTTTCGTGAGGTGTCTCGTGGAATGTTTCGTGAGGTGTCTCGTGGGATGTTTCGCGGGGTGTCTCGTGGGATGATTCGTGAGGGGTCGCCCAGTTGGGTATCGTGAAAACGTGACACATGTCTATATCCCTTTCCGGGTTCGTGGGGCCATCATGTTTCAAGACGTTCCCTGGACCCCCTCGTCCTCACACATGCCTCGTAGTCGTAGTCGTAGCCGTAGTCGTAGCCGTAGTCGTCATCGCAGTCGTCGTCGTCGTCGTCGTCGTCGTCGTCGTCGTCGTCGTCGTCGTCGTCGTTATTGAGAGGCGGTTGCCGCGGAGAATGAGTTATTTCATATCATTGGTGGGACCCCCGTCCGTCAATGAGGTCTTCGAAAAGATAATCAGTTTCCAACCATTGGGGGTGTTCTAAAGTCATACTGAGGTTATCCGCAAGGGCTTCGCCCCCTGCCGCCGGCCCCCTCTCTCGGAGAATGGGCCATGGAAGAGCGAAGTCATGAGGCTTTCGCTTCACCGTGAAGAAGCGTCGGAACTTCATGCGAAGACGATGGGTAATTAGCAAGACGAATGGAGATTGCGAGTCTATTGTTGTACTTGCTAGTGTATGTTCCATTTGCTCCCGTATGCTGTGTGCAAATCTTGTCCCCGAATTTGAAAATGTTGGAAGTCTCTTGTGTCCTGACCGCGCGGAAGTGTGTGAGGGGTGCCCCAGAATTTAAACATGTGGCAAAGTCTTTGTGTTTTTGGACCCTGACCCTGTCGATCCGCCTGAGGGGTGCCACCGAATTTCAGAAATGTTGAGAATCCCCTGAGTTTTCGGACCCTGACCCCGCCGATCTGCGTGAGGAGTGGCATCGAATTTCAGAAATGTGGAAAATCCCATGTGTTTTTGGACCCTGACCCCGCCGATCTGCATGAAGAGTGGAATCGAATTTCAGAAATGTTGCAAATCCCATGTGTTGTTGGACCCTGACCTCGCCGATCTGCGTGAGGGGTGCCAGCGAATTTCAGAAATGTAGCAGATCCCATGTGTTTTTGCATCCTGACCCTGCCGATCTGCGTGAGGGGTGCCAGCGAATGTCAGAAATGTGGCAAATCCCATATGTTCCCGGAAAGGGCTCCGTCCCGGGGTTTACTGGTAAACCTCTTCCCGGTTCCATGCGGGAGGTGGGCCGGCGGAATTATTTCCTGATAATTTTCAAGGTCGAGGTGGGCCGGCGGAATTAATTGGGAGGATGTCTCGAGCGAAACGCTTGTTTTTCCGAATTTGTTGAGGATGTCTCGAGCGAAACGCTGGTTTTGCAGAGTTGGGGATGTCTCGAGCGAAACGCTGGTTTTCAGAATTTGTTGAGGATGTCTCGAGCGAAACGCTGGTTTTGCAGAGTTGGGGATGTCTCGAGCGAAACGCTTGTTTTCAGAATTTGTTGAGGATTTCTCGAGCGAAACGCTGGTTTTGCAGAGCCGACCGCGACGCGGAAAAGCGCCCCGCGCGCAGGAATTCCGAGGATGTCTCGCGCGTGCCGCGTCCCGCGCCCATGAATTCATAATTTGTCGAGGATGTCTCGGGCGAAACGCTGGTTTTGCAAAATTGGAGGGTGTCTCGAGCGGGGGCCTCGTGGGGGGCCAGAACTCAGAGGATGTCTCAGACGAAATGCTTGGTTTCACGTCCCGCTCGTAGGAATTCCGAGGATGTCTCGCGCGTGCCGCGTCCCGCGCGCAGGAATTTCGAGGATGTCTCAACTAATTCGCTTGTTTTTCCAGGATTTCCTTGGATCTTGACAGGATGTCTCGAGCGAAACGCTTGCACGTTCCGTAGCGCGTCCCCTTGGCACGTCCCGCGGTGTCTCGATGGCACGTCCCCTGGCACGTCGCTTGGCACGTCCCTTGAGACGTTCCGCTGCGCGTCCTCCTGGCATGTCCCTCTGTCAATTAGCTCTGGGGCAGCTACGGCCAGTTCAGATCCGATCAGTTCGGTCAGGACTCGATCCACGAGGCAAAAGAGCACAATCGAGGCATGGCACATCGCAATTCAGCACGGCGCAGCACAGCACAGCCTTCGGCACGATACATCAAGATCGATACACTCAGCATTGCAACTTGGCACGTTCCTTGGCACGTTCCGTGGGGCGTCCCTTGGCGAGTCCCCCTGGCACGTCGCGTGGCGCGTCCCCTGGCACGTCCATTGGCACGTTCCGTAGCGCGTCCCCTTGGCACGTCCCGCGGTGCGTCCCCATGGCACGTCCCCTGGCACGTCGCCTGGCGCGCCCCTTGGGATGTTTCGCGGCGCGTCCTCCTGGCATGTTCCCTTGTCAATTAGCTCTGGGGCAGCTACGATGTGTTCAGACAGCTCCAGCTTTAGATCCAGATCAGTTCGGTCAGGACTCGGATGCAAAGGAGGACTCGATCCACGACGCTATAGAGCACAATCGAGGCATGGCACATCGCAGTTCAGCACGGCGCTGCACAGCACAGCCCTCGGCACGGTACATCAAGATCGATACACTCAGCATTGCATTTGCCCGTCGCCCAATCAGGTGTCTTTGAAACGTTGCCATGCCTTACATGTCTATATTCCTTTCTGGGTTCGTGGGTCGATCATGCTTTTGGACCCTGACCCCGCCGATCTGCGTGAGAGGTGCCAGCAAATTTCAAAAATGTGGCAAATCCCATGTGTTTTTGGACCCTGACCCCGCCGATCTGCGTGAGGGGTGCCACCAAATTTCAGAAATGTGGCGATCCCTTGTGTTGTTGGACCCGGACCCCGCCGATCTGCGTGAGGGGTGTCAATTTTTACACACCCCAGCAATTCAGACAACACGCTCAGGGCGTGCTAGACCTGCCCGTTTGGGCCTCCCCCACCTCGCGCGGTCCATCAACAAGGAACAGTAAGCAGCAAGAAGCAGAACTGTAACAGTGGAAACTGGAAGCTGCACCTGGCACAGGAAACTGCGAACCTTCGGCCTACAGCCTCGTGGCCCCACAAGGGGGCCGGCGGATTCGCCCAGCCCTTGTCTGGCGCAACCGATTCCAGCGCCCGGCCCCGTGGAGCCCGACCATCGGCGCAGAACCTCCGACTGTCCTCGTTCCCCCATGGGTCAGCGCTTTTCCTTCGCGCGCAGGCGCCTCCGCGGCCGAGCTCCTCCCCGCCTCTGCTGGCGGACGACTGCCAGCCCGCGAGGTGCCCAGTCCGCACCTGCAGGCGCAGCACCTCGCCGCGGCAGGGCGCGCCAGGCGCGCGCCGCTGCAGTCGGCACCAGGCTCGCCGCGAAAGGGAGGGAGCAGATCTCCTGGGGCGCCCAAAGCACGGGGCCCTCGAAGCACGGGGCCCCAGGAGCTCTCAAAGTACAGGGCTCTCTATTTTCGGGCTCCAGCGGGCCCTCAAAGTACGGCTCGGGCGGCTCGGGATGAATCAACGGCTTGTCCCGGGGGGGCAGCCCCCCGGGCCCACGGCCCGGCGGACGAAGAGGGGGCGGGGGCGAGGCGTGCCGTATGCACTTGGTTTCGGCTCCACCGCCGGGCACTCTCCCTCGGCTCATGGCCACCAGCGGCGCCGGGAGGCGACAGCGAGACCAGCGGCATGCAGCCGATACCCCTCGGCAGCCCTCCTCTGCCATCCCCCCCTTGCGTCCGCCCCGACGGGGCCCGCCTCGTCCCGCCTCCCTTGCCGCTGCCCCCCTCTCCCATCGTCTGCGCACATGCCTCGAGCCACGATGCGCGAAACCCTTTGTCTGCTGGCCCACCTCCTCCACACTCAAGGGAGGGAAAAACACCCCGACCCCCACAATCGACGTTTACTGAACAGAACTTGGCGTTTACTAAACAGCCCTGCCCTGTTTGACCCCTTCCCTGGGCACATTTACTAAAGTCTTCGCTCGTCGGGGTGCTTAGTGTGCGGATTGTTGTTCCGCCCTCTTCCCCTATTTCTCGACCTCTTCCCCAGGACTGGTTTCTCATCCCGAGTCGTTTGTTTCACGGTCCCGAAGCCCGGGAAGGGCCCCGAGAGGCCGAAAACTATGAAAGACCTCCGTCTCGATTTTGTCGAGACGCTGGCTGTCTGGGGACGGCGGCGGCCTCGCGCGCGCGCTGCTGCCGACGGCGCGAGGGCGAACCACGGCGCGGCCGTCGGTGGAGGTCATCCGCGAGGCTAGCGGGCCGCCGGTCGCAGCCGCCGGCGGCGGCCGCGCGCGTCGCGCTTGCGCGCCCCCGTCGCGGCAGCGGCGCTGCTCGAGGGGCGAACAAGGCGGGCGCCTTTCGCCTCTCGGCCGGGGCGCGAGGGGGCGAAGGGGGGAGGAGAGGGGGCAAAGGGGGGATCGAGGTGCTCTGAACGCGTTCGGCCCCTCCGGGATCCAGGATCGATGGCCCGGTTTTTGTGAACGCTTTCGGTCCCGCTGGGGCTCTCCCCAGACCTCCGCGAGACCTCGGGGGCGGAGGGCGGGCGAGGGAAGGGATGAGTCGGAGAGGAGAAGGCGTTCATGTGCAGAGGGGTCGGGGAGAGGCCAGGGGGAGGGAGCGCAGCGACGATGTAATCCAACGTGTTGCCGTGTACCTTCGCAGTGCCCGCGTGCTTCGCGAGCGCCAGAGGGAGGGGGGAGGCGGAGAAGACTCCGACGTCCAGCGCCATGATGAAGGGTAACGGCCAGACCTCCCGGCCCCATACTTGCACGAGACGTTCTTCGAGCGGAGTCGATACGTCAAGCAAAATCGTTGATCGCATGTGTTTCACGATACCCAAGGGTTCGGGGGGCCAACGAGAGGAGAGAGGCCCCTCGAGGGAGCGAGCGGCCTACGATTCCCCTTGCCCGTCCTGCTGTCCGGCGCGCGCAACGCGCGCGTACCGTCTGGGGTTGGTTCGCCGAGTCCCCCCAGCTTCAGGCGATCGGGGGGGGGTCCATCCCTTCCTCTCCTCCCCGCTCTTCCCCTGCCCTTCCCCTCCTCCCACTTCCTTGATAT
Organism: Prorocentrum cordatum; assembly: GCA_963575745.1. Lineage (NCBI taxonomy): Eukaryota > Dinophyceae > Prorocentrales > Prorocentraceae > Prorocentrum > Prorocentrum cordatum. Next base: position 1,314,197 of record CAUYUJ010018837.1, read on the forward strand.
CCTCCTCCCCTGCCCGAATTGCCATTTTCCTTTCTCCCTCCCGTCACCTTTTCCCTCCTTTCCTCCCGTTCCCTCACTCCCCCCTTCCACTTGCTCCCCCCTCAGCTTGCCTCCCAACCTCTTACGTTGCTGGTCGCCCCTCCCCTCCGGCCCCCCTGCCCACTCGTCTCTTCCATTTCCTCTCCTGCCTCCCTCCCGCCAGTCTTGCCTCCCTCCTCCGCCCGCTCCACCATCGCAGCATGACAAAAAATGGGACAGGCGCACACGGTGCCTTCGTCTTACTCCCAGTCCTCCTGTGTTGGGCTCTCGTTTTGCATAGAGCACTCTGGTCGAGTCTCCGCCTTCTTCCTCCTCCTTCTGCATCCTGCCTCCTACTTCCTGCCTGCGGGGGCTGCGAACTGTGCAACGCTCGCCAGTTTCGCGGGCTCCCGGGAGGCTCAGCGGAGTGGAGTTGTAAACAGACTCAGCCGAGCCCTCGTGGCTCCCTTGCGGGGGCTGCGAACTGGGCAAGTGTCGCCATTTTCGTTGGCTCCTGGGAGGCTCAGCGGAGTGGAGTCGTAAACGCACCCAGCCGAGACCTCGCGGCTCCCCCGCGGGAGCTGCGAAGTGCGCCATTGTCGCCTTTGTCGTGGGCTCCTGGTAGGCTCAGCGGAGGAGGGTGAGACCTCGCGGCTCCCCCGCGGGGGCTGCGAGGTGCGTCATTGTCGCCTTTGTCGTGGGCTCCTGGTAGGCTCAGCGGAGGAGGGTTGTAAACCGACCCAGTCGAGACCTCGCGGCTTCCCTTGTGGGGGCTGCGAAGCGCGCCATTGTCGCCATGTTCGTGGGCTCCTGGGAGGCGCAGCGCAGAGGATTTGTAAACGCACCCTGCCGAGACCTCGCGGCTCCCTGGGGGGGGGGGCTGCAAAGTGCGCCATTGTCACCACTTTCGTGGGCTCTCCTGTGAGACCCAACGGGGTGGAGCTGCAAACGCACCCAGCCAAGACGCGGCTCCCTCGGAGGCTGCGACGTGCGCAATTGTCGTCATTTTCGTTAGCTCCTGGCAGGCTCAGCGGAGTTGAGTCGTAAACAGACCCAGCCGAGCCATCGCGGCTCCCCCACGGGAGCTGCGAAGTGCGCCATTGTCGCCTTTGTCGTGGGCTCCCGGCAGGCTCAGCGGAGTGGAGTTGTAAGCAGACCCAGCCGAGACCTCGCGGCTCCCCCGCGGGGGCTGCGAAGTGCGCCACTGTCGCCTTTGTCTTTGGCTCCTTGGAGGCCCAGCGGAGTGGAATTGTAAACACATCCAGCCGGAGACCATTTCCAGCCGGAGACCATTTTTTATCCACCCAAGAGATGACACGTGTTACCCCCCGTGTTTCTCCCTCCCCCCGTAACGGTAACGCCTTGGCCCGGTCCAGTGCGCGATCCCTAGCCTAGGGCCTGTGGTGCACGCGGGCACTACTAGTGCCGCGGTGCAGGCGGGCGTGCACCATGGTGTACGCAGGCACTGCGGGGTACGCGGGCGCTGTGGCGCACACAGTTGTCGTAGCAGCAGCAGCTGTGGTGTACACAGATATAGTGGGTTTACGCAAGCATTGTGGTGTACACATCACAAGCCTTGTGGCGTACACAGGCACCGTGATGCACACAATCGCTGTAGTGCGCAAGGTCGCTATGATGCACGCGTGCGTTATGGGCTATACTGTACCCACGCATCTCTTCCTACCTCTTCCTCCTACTCCCTCCTCATGTTCGTCCTCCTCGTCGTCGTCCTCCTTGCACATGCAGGACCTGGGCATTGTGGTGTACACAGGCATTGTGGTGCACGCACGGCCTGTGGTGCACACAGGCGTTGTGCTTCACATTCGCTGTGGGCTCAAAATGTCCAAGCGTCTCTGGGGCAGTTCAGCGTCTGGCGCCTCATCGGAATCCCAACAGTCTGGAGACATGTTCGGAGGCCTGAATGTTCGAGCGCGGGGAAGCAGGATGATGATGATGCTGATGATGCTGATGATGATGATGATGATGATGATGATGATGATCATGATCATGATCATGATCATGATCATGATCATGACGATGACGATGCTGCTGATGATGAGGATGAGGATGAGGACGAGGATGAGGATGAGGATGAGGACGATAATGATGGTGAGGAGGGGGAGGAGAAGGAAAAGGAGGAGGAGAGGACGAGAAACATTATGATGGGTGTGCGCAGGCTGTGCGTGGTGCACCGCACAGATCCGAAGGCGGTCTCGCGCACGGATTCCTGCAACGAGCTTCTTGTAGATGATGGCGTGCATCTTGGCAGCGCTCTCGGACCCTGAGCTGTCGACCCCATCGCGGGTTCCTTTTACTCCTCCTGCTCCTCCTGCTGGTGCTGCTGTTGCTCCCGTTTCTCTTGCGTGCAATTCCTCGGCTGACGCCGCTCCGCGCGCCCCCAAGCCGCGCGGCATTCACGAGCGCCGTGGTGCGCGCAGTTGCCATGGCGCGCTTAGTCGCTATGGCGTACAAACACGTTGTGTGCCCAACATATCCGAGCGTTCCGAGGGCCACAGAAAACAAATACTCACAATCAGCTTGAATGTTGGATTTAATGGCTTCGGCCCCCCAGCGATTTTCTGGAATATGGCTCCGTCGGGACACAAGCTTTGTCGTGTACGCAGGCACTGTGGTGCGCAGAGGGTGCTGAAACAGTGGCTTCGGTGCGCGCAGGCGCCGTGGTGTGTGCAAGCGGCGTGATGTACAAAAGCGCTGTGGTGCACGCGGCCGCTGTGGTGTATTCAGTTGCCGTGGTGCACGTACGCGTATCGTTTCTGTAGCAGCCCTGGTGCACGACTGCACTGTGGTGTACAGAGCCCGTGTTGTGCGCGTGGGCATTGTGGGCTTGGGCGGCGACGGCGACGGCGACGACGACGACGCGCCTCGGGGGGTGCGCGCCGCGGCCCCCTTTCCCGCTCCCCCTCCCCCAGGGTAGCGCGTGTTACCCCCAAGATAAAAAAAACTGCTTCCCGAGACTTCGCTGCTCTCTGGCTGGCTGCGAAGTGCGCATCCGTCGCCATTTTCGTTGGCCGCTGGGAGGCCCAACGGGGTGGAGTTGCAAACGCACCCAACCGAGATCTCGCGGCTCCCTGATGAGGGTTTGCGAAGTGCGCAGCTGTCGCCACTTTCGTCGTTGGCTGCTGGGAGGCCCAGCGGAATGGACTTGTAAACACACCCAGCCAAGACCTCGCTGTGCTATGAAAAGCTGCGAATTGCGCTAGTGTTGCCATTTTCGTGGGCTTTTGCGGGTCCTTCAGCTTGTTCGTTTGTAGTGATCGGTTTGGTGTATTGTCGCCACATGTATAGAACATGTAGGGTGCATCGCAGGGTAAGCCTATCTAAGCATAGAGGGTCACGCTGGGGTTCCAAACAATTGCGTGGCTGAGCTACGCAAAGGCTGCGCGGCGTAACTTGGAGCGCTTTCTGTTCCTGGATCAGCGTGTGGTGTTTGGGTTTCTGGCAAGCGCAGGTTGTTTCATTTTCTGATAGACATGCCGAACAAAAGGGCTAGAGGATAATCAAGTAAGTGCTACTAAAGCGTCGCACTCGGTTTCATGATTCCCACAGATCGCTTGCCATCCTTGACGAACCATGTGGGTTCAGCGGTGCCCTTAATGAAACGGTGTTGCGTACCATGGAAAAGCATTGCACGACTGCGTTGAGAGCGTGCTGATGATACAACAACGGCTCTGAGGGTACAGCAGATTGTTCTGCTCCTGGCAATGGGCGCTGCCTGCGGATCTTTGGTCCTCTCCCTCTCCCTCTCCCTTCTATTCCCTCTCCTACTAGTTAAGGGTATATCTGTGCACACTTTATGTATACGTGGAGGGTGCTGGTGCACCCCCCTCCCGCCACCTGTGGGTGTGGGGTGGCTCGTCGTCGCCATCGTCGTCGTGGGCGGCGGCGGCGGTGGCGGCGTTGGCATCGGCGTGGGCGTCGGCAGCGTCCACGGCATCGTCGTCGGCGGCGGCGGCGGATGCGGCGTCGGCGTCGGCGTCGGCGTCGGCGGCGGCGTCGGCGTCGGCGTCGGCGTCGTCGTGGTCGTCGTCGTCGTCCCCGCCCCATCCCATCTGGCGAGGCGGGGGGGGCTGTGGAACCCTGCCTCCCATCCCATATGGGAGGGGGAAGCATGTAAACCCTCGACCTGGGATCATGTATGCCCCCCGAGGCGAATATTCTGCCTGCGAGGTAGGGACAGTGTGGGCGCGAACGGGGCCGTGTCATACCGCATGGCGCATCCCCCTTTGGGATGCCCCAGTTCCATGCGCGCGATATTGCGATGATCGTGGTTCCCTGACAACTGGCCCGCCTGCCCCTCAAGTTTGCATTCTGCCTACGAGGCCCCGACAGTTTGGGCACGAACGGGCCCGCACCAAGGCGATCCGAGCCGTTTTCGACCCGATTCGATTTCGCGATTCGCTCCAGCTCAGGCCCGCCCCCTGGCTCGACCAGGGTCTTTTGTGCCCCCCAATTTGAGCGCGGGCGGCGAGAGGCCCCCGCCCACCCCGACGGCCTGGGCGCCGGCCATGGGGGGCTCCTCCGCGGCGCCGCTGGCGGTTCCGCCCGTGGCCAGCTCAGCCCGCGACCGCCCACAGCCGGCGTATCTTCCATTCGCCTTCATCATCCTCATCCTCCTGCCCTTGCGTTTCTCCTTCTCCTTCTCCTTTTCATCATCGTCGACGTCATCAGCATCATCATCATTAGCATCATCGCCCTTCTCTCCCTCCTTCCCTCATTATCCTTCTCACCCTTGCCTTCCCTTCCTCCTCATCCTGCTCCTGATCATCCGTCCCTTCCCTTCCCTTACTCCCCCCTCCTCCCCCGCTCCTCTCGATCATCCTTCCCTCCCGTCCTCCCCCGTTCCTCGGATCGAACGACGAAAAAACAGAAATCTTTACTGTTCGGAGGGCCGCGCGGATTTCTTGGGCCGGCGCTGGGGCCCCATGCGGCGCCCCTGGCGCCGTCCCCAGGCGCGCTTCGTGCGCCCGAGGAGGGGGTCAAGCGCCGACGCCGAAAGTTTCCGTGATTATGACATTGTCTCTCATCATCAAGTCCCCGCCTTTCTCCTCCCTTCCTCGGGCCTCCTCTTCCCCTCCTCCTGTTACGACGACGGCGACGACGGTGACGCCGGCGACGACGACGACGACGGCGACGGCGGCGACGGCGGCGTCGCCTTCGATGGCTCGGCCCGGCGCCCCCACCTCCTCCTCCTCCTCCTCCTCCTCCTCCTCCGCCTCCTCCTCCTCCTCCTCCTCCTTCCCCTTCTGAGCCCTCGCTAGCAAGCCCTACTGACAGGCTGCGAGTTGGGGTGCAACCCAAGCAGACCTGGCAGTTTGGTCAGTGATCATCCCCCTTCTGAGGAGGACGATCTAGACCCCAGACTCCCTCGCAGCTTCGAAGAATCACGACGAGAGGTGTTGGGCAATGTTCGATCCCCAGGTGCCCTTGCTGCGCCCCAGGGCCGTCAAAAACGACTCGGGATGAGAAGCTGGCATCAGAGAAGGGGACTTCTAAGATCTCACGTGAAAAATCACGACGTCAGGGGTCTGCGGAGGGACTGCACCGGACCAGGAGATTATTGGACGAGGAGATCCTCCATCTCATCCTCCTCCGCCTGCAGGGTCGCCCATCATCATCATCATCATCATCATCATCATCATCATCATCATCATCATCATCATCATCATCATCATCATCAGCATCAGCATCATCATCATCATCATCAGCATCAGCATCAGCATCAGCATCAGCATCAGCATCAGCATCAGCATCAGCATCCGCACCATTGGCATCATCATCATCATCATCATAATCACCATCATCAGCATCATCTTCAGCAGCATCAGCAGCATCATCATCATCAGCATCATCACCACCATCGCCGTTATCAACCCCAGACCCAACCCCACCACCATCATCATTACCATGATCATCATCACCACCACCACCACCTCCACCTTCACCATCACCATCAAAATCATCATGCTCATCCTCGCGTTACCCCTCCCTTCACATGAAAGGCACATGCGGAAAACAGTCCTCGCCCGCTCACAGTGCCCCCCTCTAGGCATCAGACTCTAGGCGGTCCAGACGTTTCAGCGTCTTTCTCTTGCAATACCTTCCTCCTACTCCATTCCTCCTCGCCCTCCCGCTTATGACAAGTTCCTTAGCGCACCGCTTTCGGGCCTCATGTGGACATGTGTTGAGACATTCAGGTTTTGCCCCCCCCCACGATCAGGACGGAAGCCCATGACCACTTCATGCATCCTTGTGTTGACGTGTTACCGCGGGATTCTCGAAGCATCTTCAGCTTGGAAGCTTCGCAGCGCAGTTGGCACATCAGGGGGAGTGTGCCCGACACGTGTGCATGTTCTGTGTCGTTTCCATTGGGACCTGGTGAAACGCAACCGATTGAGCTTGAGAGCCCCTTTTCGCGCCATGAGTTTGACCAAGTTCAGTGAGCACGTTGCAGCAGGACGCAGTAAAGAAAGAAGCAGACAAAACTCAGCTCTCAATGCTTCACGCGGGGACAAAGGACACGCCAACATATATTGCGTTTAGTTGCGCGGACGTCGAGAAGGATATGTATGTCGTGAGAGATGTTGAGCCGCTCACTGAGGTGGCAGCCGAGATGATGGCTGCTGCGGGTGCGATGACCACGGTGTCCATAGTGTTCAATCCGTTCGACGTGGTCCCCCTTTCCAGTAGAGCCAGCACTTGCGGGGCACATGTATGTGTGACTTTTTTTCTCTTGCGCAGGGTGTCTATAGCTCGGGCCACTTTATTTCGGCACGGCACCGCCCCCCCCATCCCGCGCTCCACCTCCGCATCACCCCGACAACCAGCCAGCGCGCTCCCTCCGCCCCGACCCTTTTATTTCGGCACGGCACCGCCGCCCCCCCCCCGCATCCCACGCGCCCCTTCCGCATCACCCCACCCACCAGCCAGCGCACCCCCTCCGCCCCGACCTTTCTAGTTCGGCACGGCACCGCCCCCCTCATCACTTCCGCATCACTCCGACCACCAGCCAGCGCGCTCCCTCCGACCCGACCTTTTTATTTCGGCGCGGCGCCGCGCCCCCGCGGCACCGCCCCCCCTTCGTCCCGAGCGCCCCCCTCTGCATCGCCCCACTTGCCAGCCAGCGCGCCCCCTCCGTCCCGAACCCTTCACTTCGGCACGGCAGCCCCCCCCCATCCCGCGCGCCTTTCCCGCATCCTCCCACCCACCAGCCAGAGCGCCCCCTCCGCCCCGACCCTTTGGTTTCGGCACGGCGCCGCCCCGCCCCGACCCCTTACCAGAGGCCCTCCGCATCCTCCCACCTACCAGCCAGCGCGCCCCCTCCGGCCCGCGCCCCCTCCGCATCCCCCTACCCGCTAGCCAGAGCGCCTTTTCCACCCCGACCCCTTTATTTCGACGCGGCACCACCTCCTCCACGCCGACCATTTCCTTTCGGCACGGCACCGCCCCCCTCCCATTCCGCTTGCCCCCTCCACGTCACCCCACCCGCCAGCCAGCGCGCCCCCTCTGCCCCGACTTTTTATTTCGGTCGGCACGGCACCGCCCCCCCATCCCGAGTGCACCCCCGGAATCGCCCCGCCCACTAGCCAGCCAGCGCGCCCCCTCCGCCCCAACCCTTGTTTTTCAGCACGGCACCGCCACCCCGCCCACCCCGCGCGCCCCCTCTGCATCCCCCTACCCGCCAACCAGAGCGCCCCCTCCGCCCCGGCCCCTTTATTTTGGCACGGCACCGCCCCCCCGCCTCCCGCGCGCCTCTTCCGCATCCCCTGCCCACCAGCCAGAGCGCCCCCTCCGCCCCGACTCCTTTATTTAATCGCTTCGCTCATTCCGCCGGCCCATATTGTCGCACCGTTGTGGGCTAGCCGAGTTTTGGGGCCTCTTGGGGGCCGTTTTGGGGCCTCTTGGGGCCTCTTTTGGGCCTCTTGGGCGCCTCTTGGGGCGTCTTGGGGGCCTCTTGGGGGTCTCTTGGGGCCTTTTTGGGGCCTCCTGGGCGCCTTCTGGGGCGGAGGGCTCGATTTTTCAGTTCTCGGTTCCCCTCTTGACCTTACTAGAGGCCCTCCGCATCCTCCCACCCACCAGCCAGCGCGCCCCCTCCGCCTGCGCCCCCTCCGCATCCCCCACCCGCCAGCCAGCGCGCCCCCTCCGCCTCCTCCCCACATCCCTTCCTTCCTGTGCAAGAGCCATGGCCCGCGTGCCACTTGTGTGTGTGTGTTTGTGTGTGTGTGGGTGTTTGTGTGTGGTGGGGGGGGGGGGGCGAAGGTAGGAGGAGAAATGCAACTTTCAGACAGTGGAAAGGCCAGAAATAGTGTGCGGGATTTGGCGGATGCGAGGGAGGACGTAGCGAGTAGACGAGGACACGATCTGGACGATCTGTGGCGGTAGACATCGTGCGACGAACCAGTCCGACCTTACACCATGAATGCTGCACCTGTTGTTTCTAGCGCGTGGGATATTGCGAGTGTGGCGGATGGGCTCTCTGGGGCTGATCAATTCATTGAGCCAGTGCTCCGATAGCATCAGGTCCTTGCTAGGTGCATGCGGCAGTTTTCGAGCAAGGCATTGGAGATTGCGGGTGTTCGGGAGAAGCGCCATCGACACGCAATCTGTCGGATCAGGCCACTTCTGGCCAGTCGACACCGAGAGTTTTGAGCTCCGCCGGCTTCTAGCTTCTACCGCCTCTCGCCCGCCAGCCTGCAGGGGGTGCGCAAACAATGAAGTCGCAGGCTGGGGCAGGCGCCTTTCCCAGAAGCCTCGAAGGAGCCACGGGGCAGGCCCCTCTCGGGCTCCACTGGGGCCGAGGTGAAGATCAAGCTGCAGACGCAGAACCAGCTGTCCGCCGACGCCTCCCAGCGCCTCTACAATGGTGTGCTGCACTGTGCGCGTCGCGTGGTGGCAGAGGACGGGCGCAGGGGCGGGCGCAGGGACGGAGAACGCCAGGGTCGTAGATTCCAGGCCATGCGAGGGCGCAACGCAGTAATCACGTGGAGTACCCGTTCGCAGTATTTTTTTCTCCCAGTTTACACTCGTCGCCACGACGTCGTCATACTTTCACTACCACACCGTCACCATCATCACCATCATCAGCATCATAATCCTCATCATCAGTATCATCATAACCATCAGCATCATCATCATCATCATCATCATCATCACCATTATCATCATCAACACCACCACCAGTGTCATCTTGATCATCATCACCATCATCATCATCAGCATCATCATCATCATCATCATCATCATCATCATCATCATCATTATCAACATCAGAACCATCATCATCATCTACATCAACAGCATCATCATCAGCATCATCATATAACAGTCATAATCATAATCATACTCTTTATTGCGGCGCTTTGGCTCACGGGGCGCTCTTCATTGAAGTTTCGTGGGCAATGCCATGCCACCTCGGTCGCGTTTAAAGTCTAGGGGCGACATTCGCCGAGACGATGCCAGAAGATGCGAGATATGGAGGCAAGGCGCCGGAGTCGAAGAGCGATGGTCGTGGCTCGCCCACGTGGGTTGTCCGGCTGCGCGTCCGCCTCCAGCGGAGCAGATGGTACCACAGCCAGACCGCAGTCTCTGCTCGCCGGGCTCTGCGGAGCACGATTTTCGTGAGCGTGATGATCGTCGCGCTGGTATTGGCGCTTTTTCTGGTTGACGTTTGGGCAGCGGCCGGTGTGAACAGCAACGCCGCGCCGAACGTACTGCTCACAGGAGTCATGCTGTTGTTCGCAGTAGAGTGTGTCGGCCTGAGCGCAGTGGAGGCGAGTTATCTGCTTTCTTTCTTCTAGGGGGACAAACAATGACATCAACTTCAAATCTCGGAGGTCCGCATGGATTTCTCGGATATGCGCTCGGACTCCCTCCCTGGCGCGCGGAACGCGCCAGGGGCGGCGCCAGAGGCGCCACCAGGGAGCTCCAGCACCGATCCGAGAGATCTGTGCGGACCTCCGAGTTTTAGTGTTGATGTCATTGTTTGTTCCCCTATCTTCTTTATCATGGACATGTTCGGCACCGTATCGATGATCTACGATATCCCCTGGATGCTCGGCGCGGACGCGACGCGCGCGCAGCAGGACAGCTCGGCCGACGACGACGCGAAGAGGAACCTCATGGTGCTGCGGGCCCTCCGAGCCACCAAGGTGGCAGCGCGGGCAGGGCGGCTGTCCCGGGTCGTGCGGTTCTTGCGGTTCCTTCCGCTCATGGGCGGGAGCAAGGAGAGGGGAACAAACAATGACATGAGCATGAACATTCGGAGGAGGTCCGCGCAGATCTCTCAGTTCGGCGCTGTAGCCCCCTGGCGGCGGCTCCGGCGCCGCTCCTGGCGCGCTCCGCGCGCCAGGGAGGGGGGTCCAGCGCCGATCCGAGAAAACCGCGCGGACCTCGGAGTTTTTCTGTTTATGTCATGGTTTGTTCCCCTAGAGGATGCCGAACCCCAGGTTGGCATCGGCTCGATGATCTCTGGCCAGCTCGCGACGCTGCTCGCCTCCAGGGTGGCCGCGCTGACGCTCATCCTGGTCATGGCGGTCCCCCTGATGGACGTCTGGACATTCCCGCAGACGGATTACTCCATGCGGACGTGGGTAGACCGGCTCTCTGCCAACCTGGCGGAGGGAAGATTGAACGGGACCTTGAGAGATTTGGATCTGATGTCCGATTTCTACGGGCAGTTCCCTTACGGACCGTACTTGGCGTGCCTCGGGTTCGTAGACGGCGATTTATTTCGGTGCAGCGATGGCGATAGCGAAGACCTTGCCTCGTGGCACCCGCAGATCGAGGGACCATCGCGGATGGCCTCGGCGCTGCACGTCCACACGGACACTTTCATGATCGGCTTCAACATGCAGGAGCCGGCGACACGGGAGGCGTTCATCTCGGGCGTTGCGTAATGGGGGGGCATACATAGATAGGGGGATTTAGAAAGAAGGTGATGTGTTTGTACCCTGAAGGGGCCCTAAAGGGCCCTCCATGAAGCAACGCCCGATCATCGGCATGAGCAGTGTAATATTCATATTGTCCATCATGGTCTTCAGCGGCCTCGCGCTGTCCAGCACCGTCACCGAGCTCGCGGTGCGGCCCCTCGAGAGCATGCTGGCAACGGTGCGGCAGATAGCCGCGACCGTCTTCAACATGAGCGCGGAGGTTGACGAGGATGATCTCGACAGCGCCGACGACGTCATAGACATTGACAACGCCAGCGAGATGAATCTCCTAGAGAAGGTTGTGAAGAAGCTCGCGATCATCACGCAACTGCATACGGCCGACGCGATGCCAAGTGCAACGGAGGACCTCAGGGACGAAGACATCGGCGTCCTAAGCATGATGCGTGGCAAGGGCTTCGCAGGGGAGGGGCAGTGGAGCGTGGAGCGGACCCGGGCAAGGCTTCCCACGTCGGGGCTGGCCGCCGAGAGGCTGGAGGACATAGGCGTCTCCGAGGAGGCGTACTACTCGTGGGCCTTCAATCCGATCGGGCTGACTCCGGACCAGCACCTGAGGGTGGCCAAGTTCACCATCGCCAACTTCAGCGATCAGGGGTGGACCATGCTGCAGACGGGGGAGCAGGAGCGCACGCTGTCCCACTTCCTCCTGTCCGTGCAGATTGGGTACCAGCCCAAAGACAAGGCCCCCTTCCACAACTTCGCGCACGCCGTGGACGTGACGCACGCGGTGGGCCGTGTCATGCGGATCACCGGGTCCTCGGACTTCATATCCGAGCTGGAACAATTCTCACTGCTTGTCGCGGCCATAGCGCACGACGTCGGACACTTCGGCCTCAACAACGGCTTCCTGTCCGAGGTCGGGCACGAGCTGGCGCTGCAGTACAATGACTTGTCGCCACTAGAAAATATGCACTGCGCAAAGCTGTACACGATCCTAGGAGATCCGCGGGCGAACGTATTCGCAGGCCTGTCGAAAGAGGAGCGTCGGCAAGTTCGGAACATCTGCATCGAGTCAATATTACATACGGACATGATGTTGCACGCCGCCATGGTGAAGGAGCTGCAGGTGTTGTATGAGATGAACCATGAGGTGTTGGATGAGAAGCGCGAGAGGGCGAGATCGGAGGAGGAGATCGGCGTGCTCACCAAGGCGGAGAACAAGCCTCTGGTTCTGAACGCCATCCTGCACGCGTGCGACATCTCCAACCCGTGCAAGGCGTGGGACGTTACCCAGGCTTGGGCCGAGTTGTGCCTGGAGGAGTTCTTCCAGCAAGGAGACAAGGAGAAAGAGCGCGGTGTCCCGGTCCAGTTCCTCAACGACCGGGACAAATTGAACAGGCCGAGAGGGGCTCGACCAGTTTGCCGTTTTCATTGCGCCGCGGGGCGAAGGAGGAGGAGGAGAAGGAGGAGGAGGAGGAGAAGAAGAAGAAGAACAAGAACAGACCATGTGTCCAGCATGTGCTACGGGGAGGAGGGACCAGACTTTTTCATTCGCGGGCGTGCGGAGAGGAGTGAGGGTGTTGCCCAGTGGGTGGCGACACGTGCCCGAGCCCCGCAATTGCGGACAAGAGCGAAGGGAGGCGGGCGGGCCGGATGGGGAGGTTTGCACCTCCCGCGCGCTGCGGCCGATGTGGACATCGCCTGGGGCCCCTCGCCCAGGACAGTCGGACGGAGACAGCAGCGCAGGCGAATCGAAGCGGAGCGCACTCGCGCCGTGATGGTCGGGGATTTGGGCTGAGCGTGCCGCTCCGCCAGCTCTGGCCCACCACGCTTCGGCGCGACACGCGATCCGCGTCCCCATCCGCGAGCGTCAACGTCCCGAGCCGTTCCGAGCCTCCCGCCCCGCGGAGCGGAGCGACACGCTATCCACTCGCAAGGCATGGCGTGTCTCTGGGGCCCCCGCCGCGACACGCGAAGCAAGAGTTCCTGATTGCGACAAGCAGGTTGCGGGCGGGTGCAGGAATCAACTATGCTTACGATTGACCTCTCGTTGGAGTGACCTTTGGTGCCGGCAGACCGGGTTGCCCAGATGGTTGGATGCGACCCCATAACAGCAGTTTGCACGCTCCGGTTCGACCGTCCCGCGGCCCCCGCAGGTCACACGCCAAAGTTATTATTGCCTAGGGTCACTCTTACATGTAGCCGAAGGAAGAAGTGCGACGGTAGGTCGCACGTGGCATGCTCTAGACGACAATTCCCCGAATAAAGGCGAGCTTGCTATAGCCGCTGCAGGAGCCGATGCGTTACAGTCAACAGGTCGAGGCATGTTGCGGGCGGGTCGCAGGCTGGTCGCATGCAGGTCGCATGCAGGTTGCGGGCACACGTGAGCCCCTCCAATGAGAACGAGCCCACCATTGGTGCCGAATTTTTCTGGCACTACACAGAGCTCACGACGTGTCAGGCAGGTTGTCGATAGGTCGCAGGCGAATCGCATTTCTGGCTATGGTGGATGAGCCCGCCGGAGGCGCCCATCTCGTGGCCTTCGACACATTCCGCCACCGTCTTCGGGTTACAGCCCAGAGTCTTCTTGGAGGCCTGTGGGATCTCTTGGGATGTCTCGCTGGGGCCTCTGAGAGGCTTCTTGGGGGGGCTCTTGGGGGCCTGCTGGAGGTTGCTTGGAGATATCTTTGGGGCCTCTTGGGCATTTCTAATGAGGAGGCTCTTGGGGCGTGTTGGGGGCAATAAGTGGAGGAAAGGCTCAGAAGGTCGCTTCGATTTCCCTCTCTTGGCCCTCTCTTGGGGCCCTTGTGGAGGCTTATTGGATCGTCTTGAGGGCCTCTTGGACTGCCTTAGGGTCCTCTTGTGCCATATTTGGGTCTTTTTGGGCGGCCTCTTGGGACAATCGTGGGCGCCTCTTGGGGCTCCTGGGGGCCCCGACGCCTGAAACCGTGAGCAACACGAAATCATTGAACAACAAAGAGTGAGGTAAACCAGGGATGTTGGTTTCGCGAGGCCCTCTGAGGGGCATCTTGGGGCCTTCCTGGGCCGTCTTGGAGGCCTATTCGGCCGTCTTGGGGGCATACTGTGCCGTCTTGGGGCCCTCTGGGGCCATCTCGGGACCCTCTTGGACCGTCTTCGTGGGTTCCTCTTCGGCCATCTTGGCGCCGTCTGACCTCGGGAGAAGTTACGCTGCACGCCCCAGAAGCCATGGGACACGCCCCGTCCCTGGGGCCTCCAGGCCCCTCAACGAGAGCTCACGTACTCAACACAGAGACCTCGAGCGGACTTGCTACCCAGTGCCCACGGCACGGTGGCATGGTTATTTTTATAGCTATATTCCCTTTTTATCTGATTTTACAATCTGGGCGGAACGCGAAAGGGGTCCCCCCCTCCCCAAAACCGGACTCCCGGGATCTGGGGCTTTGGGACACTCTGGACGGGCCTCGAAGCGGCGCCCCGGGCCTCGCAGGGCGTTTTGCCAAGCCTTCCCAGCACACCTAAGGCGATCAGGGGGGTCATCGCAGAGACCCCCAAGACAGCACAAGAGCGCTCCAAGAGTGACCGACGTGACCTCCAGATGGCCCAAGAGGCCTCCAAGAGCACTCCCAAGAAGGCCCCAAGAGGCACAACTCATTGATTTTCTGATGGTTTTTGGTGAATTTGGGTGTTTTCCTCTTTTCGGCTTCCCGACACTCCAAGACGGCGGTCTTCTGGGCGTCCGAAGCCGCCTGGGAGGCTCCCAAATCGCCCCACAACCATCCGAAAGGGCTTCCGGGCAGTCCAAGAGAGCCCCAAAACGGCACAATACGGGTCCACGATGGCCGTCAGAGAGCCCCATGGCGGCCCAAGATGGCCCCAAGACGCCCTCCGAAGCATTCCAAATCGTGACCCGGTCGTTCAGGGAGACCGCGGTTGGAGGCAGGGTGGCCCGAGGAAGCCCCCAGAGGCCCCCAGAATACGCCCAGGAGGCCTCCAGAAGGCCTTAAGAAAGCCTGAAATAACTTTTGTGAGGCCTCGAGAGGCTCTCCAAGGAGGAGCCTCCGCAAAAAAGGGCTGCGGAGGATGGGGAGAATGCGCAGGGTATGGCGAAAATGAAGAAAAAGAAGCATGCAGGAAGGATACCGAATAACATTGTTATAGCGGCGATGCCGGAAAAGGCAACAATGAGTTATCGCTAAATTGTCGGCTTGACCTTCCTGCTATTCCGCCTGCACATCAAACTTAAAGTACCAAGGTGCATGGCGCGAAGCGCCAAGGCAGTCTTGTATGTATGTATGTATATACTCATATAAATATATACACGTGCCGGAATTCATACACAGCTACATTTACATATACAGTTATATGTGAAGCTAGCTAAATAGTTAGATGTATATGTTTACACACATATACATATATATATACACATATATATATATATATGTGTGTATACATGTATGTATGTGTGTATGTATGTAGGTATGTATGCATGCATGTATGTGCGTGTATGTATGCATGCATGCATGCATGTATGTATGTATGTATGTATGTATGCATGCATGCATGTGTGTATACATGTATGCGTATGTAGGTATGTATGTATGTATGTATGTATGTATGTATGTATGTATGTATGTGTGTATGTATGTACGTATGTATGTATGTTTGCTTGTTTGTGTGAGTATATATATACACATATATATATACATATATCTATATATACACATATATATACATATATACATATATATATATATGTATCGGAGTAGGACGGGGGGGGCGGGCCTGTACCGTCATCCCACATGGGCGCCCCGCGGAACCTTTGGGGGGTCACAGACCTCCCGGGACTGCCCCGGGCCGCTTCCAAATTGCCCACGACAGGCCGCGCGGGCCATACAGATGGTCAAGAAAGCCTCAAGAGGCCCCGAAGACGCCCAAGAGCGCCTCAAGAGGGCCCGAGATGGCTTGAACATGGCCGACGAGGGCCCCAAGAGGGCCTTTAAGAGGCAAAAATCGACCCATTCCCTTCGTAAAACGTACATTACCTATACGACCACCCTTCGGGTGATCAGGAGGTTCGGGGGGGGGAGGAACCAACGTCTCACTCGATCGGTCTCACTATCGATCTCACTATCGATCTTCGGTCTCGCTCGATCGATCTCACTCGATCGATCTCACAATCGATCTCACTCGATCTATCTCATTCGCTCGATCTCACACTTGATCTGACTATCGATCTCACAATCGATCTCACAATCGATCTCACATTCGGTCGCACTATCGATCTCACTATCGATATCACAATCGCTCTCACAATCAACGTCATCATCATCATCATCATCTTCATCATCGCCATCATCATCATCATCCACATCATCATCATCATCATCATCAGGACACCGTCATCATCATCAACATCATCATCAACGTCATCATCATCATCATCATCATCAACATCACACTCATCATCACCATCATGGCCATCATCACCATCATCACCATCATCACCATCAGCATCGCACAATCGATCTGACTATCGATCTCACAGTCGATCTCACAATCGAGATCACAATCGACGCCATCATCATCATCATCATCGTCATCATCATCATCACCATCATCACCATCGTGACCATCATTAATTGCCATCATCACCATCATCACCATCATCATCTCACAATCGATCTGACTATCGATCTCACTATCGATCTCACAATCGATCTCACATTCGGTCCCACTATCGATATCACACTCGATCTCACAATCGACGTCATCATCATCATCATCATCATGATCATCATCATCATCATCATCATCAACGACACCAACATCATCATCATCGCCATCATCAACATCATCATCATCATCATCATCATCATCATTACCATCATCATCATCATCATCATCATTATCATCATCATCGTCATCATCATCATCATCATCATCATCCACGTCATCATCGGGACACCGACGGGACACCGAAGGGACACCAGCGGGACACCGGCGGGACACCGCGCGGCACCGGCCGCCAGGTCAAGGTTCTTTTGCTCCGGCCGCGCCTCAGCCACACGGGACATCAGCGGGACACCGGCGGGACACCGCGCGGCACCGGCCGCCCGGTCAAGGTTCTTTTGCTCCGGCCGCGCCTCAGCCACAGGAGACTTTCTCTCGCCCGCCCACGCAGCTTCGCCTCGCCCGCACGGCACGCACGAACACGAAACCGAAATCGATTTCCCGGTAGGGGGGCTCTCCGTTCCACTTCGATCTCACCCCTTCATCTCCGATCAGCATACTCGCTGGCTTCGTCTTCACAGTGCCCCAGACGCCCCCGCGGAGCCCCAACACAGTCCAAGAGAGACCCAAGAGGGCCCCAGACGGCCCAAAAGGGTCGGCCTGTGGGGCTAACGGAACCTCCCAAGACGGCCCAAGAGGCGCCAAAGCCAGCCCAGGAGGCCCCCAAGACGGCCTCCGGGAGGCCCAAGAGGGCTTCGTTCGAAATCATGTTCCCGGAAGCCTCTCCGGGAACATGATTTCCGGGTTCCAAGGACGCCCAAGAGGCTCACAAGACAGCCTCAGCGAGGCCCAAGAGGGCCCGAGATGGCTTGAAGATGGCCGAAGAGGGCCCCAAGAGAGCCTTCAAGAGGCACAAATCGCCCATTCCTTCCATAAAGCGTGCGTTTTCAGCATGCTCGCTTGCTTCGTCTTCACAGTGCCCCAGACGCCCCCGAGGAGCCCCAAGACGGCCCAAGAGAGACCCAAGAGGGCCCAAGACGGCCCGAAAAGGTCGGCCTGTGGGGCTCTCGGAACCTCCCAAGACGGCCCAAGAGGCTCCGAAGCCGGCCCATGAGGCCCCCAAGACGGCTTCTGGGAGACCCACGAGGGGCTCGTTCGAAATCATGTTCCCGGAAGCTTCTCCGGGAACATGATTTCCGGGTTCCCAGGACGCCCGCGAGGCCCACAAGACAGCCTCAGCGAGGCCCCAGAGGGCCCGAGATGGCTTGCAGATGGCCGAAGAGGGCCCCAAGTGGGCCTTCAAGAGGCTAAAATCGGCCCATTCCTTTTGTAAAACGTACATTTTCAGCATACTCGCTTGCTTCGTCTTCGCAGTGCCCCAGACGCCCCCGAGGAGCCCCAAGACAGCCCAAGAAAGGGCCCACGACGGCCCAAAAGGGTCGGCCTGCGGGGCTAACGGAACCTCCCAAGACGGCCCAAGAGGCGCCAAAGCCAGCCCAGGAGGCCCCCAAGACGGCCTCCAGGAGGCCCAAGAGGGGCTCGTTCGAAATCATGTTCCCGTAAGCCTCTCCGGGAACATGATTTCGGGGTTCCCAGGACGCCCAAAGACAGCCCCCAGAGGCCCCGGACACGCCGAAGATGGCTTCAGGACGGCCGACGACGCCGCCAAAACGCCCCAAGAGCGCGCCTCCAGAGGCGCCTCCAAGGGGCCCCAGAAGCCGAAAATCATACATTTTCCAATTGCTTTTGAAGCATTCTTGCGCTCTTCCATGTTCTGCCTCCCCACGGTCCCAGACCGCGTCAGAGGCCTTTCAAATCGCTCCAAGACGGCCGAAGAGGCTCCCAAGAAAGCCCAGAGACGGCCCAGGAGGCTCCCCAGATAAGCCAAGAGGGCCTCGAGAGCGCCCCAAGAGAGCCCCAAGAGCGACCCAAGAGGGCCCGAAGAGCGCGACATTTCAAGGTCTCCGGCCTGAGAGGCTCCTAGGACGCCCCCGGAGGCCATCAAGAGGCTCCCAAGAAGCCCCGTGAGGCTCCCATGAGGCCTTTTGGCCCCCAAGGGGCCCCCAGGGAAGCCCCCTGCGGGCCCCCAAGACACTTCGGTAAATCGTATTTCCCAGATAGCTTTCCAGGAACATGATTCCTTGGGCTTCCGCCCACCGCCCCAACCATGTTTCCAATAGGCTTGCCGACAAGGCCAAAAGGCGCCCCTCGGTAAGCCCCCAGAGGCCCCCCTCTTAGAGAGCCAAACAAATCATGCTCCCGGAAAGCATCCCGGGAACATGATTCTCGGAGTAGGCCCGGGGGGGGGGGGGCGGGCCGCTGCCTGTTCCCCCCATCGGTGCCCACCGGGGGGTGCGGGGGGGGGTCCAGAGCTCGGCCCGAGCCCGCCCCGAAGCAGGCCACGACAGGCTAATGGAGGTCCCGAGAGGGCCCTAGACGGTCCCACGAGGCCTCGAAGACGCCCAAGATGCCCTCAAGACAGCCGACGAGGACTCCAACACGCTCCAGGACGGACTCAAGAGGCTCCCCAAGAGGGCCCTGGAAGGCAAGATTCACTAATTTCCGAGTGTTTTGGATTTTGGCGTTCTCGCTTTCCCCGCTTCCAGCGCTCCCTCACGGCCTCGGAGGCCCTTCAGATCGCTCCAAGAAGGCCCACGAGGCCCCGACGAGAGCCCCAAGACGGCCCAGGATGCTTCCCAGACAACCCAAGTGTGTCCCAAGAGCGCGCCAAGAGAAGGCCCAGAGGGGTCCCGAGGGGTCCTGGGCCCGCTCCGAAGCAGGCCACGACAGGCTAATGGAGGTCCCGAGAGGGCCCTAGACGGTCCCAAGAGGCCCCGAAGACGCCCAAGCTGCCCTCAAGACGGCCGACGAGGACTCCAACACGCTCCAGGACGGACTCAAGAGGCTCCCCAAGAGGGCCCTGGAAGGCAAGATTCACTAATTTTCCAATGATTTTTGAAGGATTTAGGCGTTCTCGCTTTCCCCGCTTCCCAGCGCTCCCTCACGGCCTCGCTCGGAGGCCCTTCATATCGCTCCAAGACGGGCCACGAGGCCCCGAAGAGGGCCCCAAGACGGCCACAGGAGGCTCCCCAGACAACCTAACTGTGCCCCAAGAGCTCCCCAAGAGAGGGCCCAGAGGGGGACCGCCGACCGATATTTCGAGGTCTCTGGCCCTAGAGGCCGCCTGTAGGCCCCCGGAGGCCACCAATAGGCTCCCACGAAGCCCCGTGAGGCGCCCAAGAGGCTCCCAGGAAGCCCCAAGAGACCCCCATGGGGCGCCCATGGAACGCCCAAGAGGCCCCCCAACATACCCCAAGAAATCATGTCCCCAGAAAACCATCCGGGGACATGGTTCATCATGGGCCCGAGAGTTCCCGGAGGCCCCCAAGGGGCCCCCAGGGAACGCCCAAGAGACCCCCCAACACACCCCAACAAACCATGTCCCCAGAAAGCCTTGCGGGGACATGGTTCATCATGGGCCCGCGAGTCTCCAGAGGCTTCGAAGTACCATCATGGTACAGGAGAGCTGTCTGGGAAGTTGATTGGGAACATGACTGATCGCCTTCTCGCGGTCCTCCGCAGATCGTTTCGCACAAAGTTGCCCCAAGTGCCCTCTTGAACCGACGACGACGACGACGAAACGGCCAAGACGGCGACGACGACGACGACGACGACGACGACGACGACGACATTACGACGACGACGACGACGGCGGCGCGCCCCGATAGGCGACGACGACATTACGACGACGACGACGACGACGACGACGACGACGACGACGACGACGACGACGGCACGCCCCAACAGGCTCCCCAAGACGCCCCCAAACCCATGCTCCCAGAAGGCCTTCTAGGAACCCGATTCATGCGGCCTCCGCCCCCCTACACAACCATTTTCCTCGAAGGCCTTTCGGAATGCAGATTGGCATGCGTGGACTGTGGTCCACTACTTCAGTGGAGCAGTGAATTCGTCAAGGCCTGGGGCCTGCTAGATCCTGAGCGCGCGCTTCGCGCGCGCGATGGTTCTAGTGTGTATATATATATACACACACACACACACACACCGGGGAACGGGACCTGGGGCCGCCAGATTGGGACCTCGGACCTCCATGGGGGCCACGGGGCTCCAGGACGCTCCCGGAGGCTCGAACCTCGACCACAAATGCGGGGTCCGGGGCCCGGACCCGTCTCTGCGAGGGCTGACATCGCCGTCGGGAGCCCTCAGACAGCCGTCGCGGCAGCCCTGGACGGTCTCGAGACGTCCCCAAGACCGCCTCCAGGCGTCTCCATCCGCCCACGATGCGCTTTAAACTGCCCAGGAAGCTCCCCCAAGACGGCCCAAGCCGCTTCAAGATGCCGCCCTAGAGCGGCCCGAGAGGCCCAAATCGTTGATTTTTATTCGCTTTTTCGATGATTTTGGCTTTCTCCCTGTTTCGGCTTTCCGACGCTCCAAGACCGCCCAAGAGGCTCCCAAGACCGCTCGAAGACGGCCCCAGAGGCCCCCAAGAGAGCCCCAAGACGGCCCAAGAGAGCCCCAAGACTGCCCCCAGACACGCCCAAGACAGCCCAAGAGAGCCCGAACAAGGCCCCAGGAGCCCTCGGACAGCCGTCCCGGCGGCCCCAGACGGTTTCGAGACGCTCCGAAGACCGCCTTCGGGTGTCTCCAGCGGCCCGCGATGCTTCTTAAGCTGCCGAGGACGCCCCCCAAGACGCCCCAAGAGGCTTGAAGATGCCGCCGACGAGCGGCCGGAGAGGCGAAAATCGCTGATGTTCATTAGTTTTTTCTCTATGTTTTTGCTTTCTCGCTGCGTTGACTTCCCGACGCTCCAAAACCGCCGCAGAGGCTCCCTAGACCGCCCCAAGACGGCCCAGGAGCCTCCAACAGAACCCCTAGACGGCCGATGAGAGCCCCAAGACTGCCCCCAGACACGCCCACGACGGCCGAAGAGGGCCCGAACAAGGCCGCAGGAGCCCTCGGACAGCCGTCCCGGCGGCCCCAGACGTTCTCGAGACGCCCCCAAGACCGCCTGCAGGTGTCTCCAGGGGCCCACGATGCATCTGAAACTGCCCAGGAAGCCTCCGAAGACGCCCCAAGAGGCTTGAAGATGCCGCCGAGGAGCGGCCCGAGAGGCCGAAATC
Source organism: Prorocentrum cordatum (assembly GCA_963575745.1). Lineage (NCBI taxonomy): Eukaryota > Dinophyceae > Prorocentrales > Prorocentraceae > Prorocentrum > Prorocentrum cordatum. The sequence continues at coordinate 1,335,969 of CAUYUJ010018837.1, forward strand.
GTTGATATTAATTTGTTTTTGTTCCTATGTTTTTTGCTTCCTCGCTGTTTCTGCTGTCCGACGCTCCTAGACCGGCCCAGAGGCTCCCCAGACCGCTCCAAGACAGCCCGAGAGAGACCCCCAAGAGAGGCCGAAGACAGCCCAAGAGAGCCTTAAGACCGTCCCCGTGCCCGCCCAAGACAGCCCAAGAGAGCCCCAAGAAGGCGCCAAGAGCGGCCCAAGAGAAGGAACACGCACCGAACAGTCGAGCTCTCCGCCCCAAGATGCCCCCAGGAAGCCCCCAGAGGCCCCGAAGATAGCCCAGAAGGCCAACAAGAGGCCCCAAAGAGGCCTCCAGAGACCCCAAAACGGCTTCCGAGAGGCTTCAAAATTGCCTACCGAGGTCCCCAAACATGCTCCGGAAACGCGCTGTCGGAGCACGTTGCCGCCTTTCCTTCCAACGTATGCATGTATGAACGTATCTATGTTTTGTTTGCCGTGTGTATTCATGCATGCATCCATGTATGCATGTATGGATGTATGTATGTGTGCATGCACATATACACACATGTATATCGATATACACACATATATATGTGGATACAAACATACATACATGCATACATATAGCGTCTTTGGCCTATTTGCGCGATTGGCACTTCCTGAACTCATGTTCGCACGATCTGCGGGCCTTCCATACGTGCAGCTGTGACCTTGTCCAAGGCTGGGGTTGGCTAGAACCTAAGCGCGCGCGAAGCGCGCGCGAAGGTTCTAGTGTGTATATATATACACATATATACATACACACATATATATATATATATATATATATATACAAGACTGCATTGGCGCTTCGCGCCATGCGCCTTGTTCTGGACGCTTCCCTGGCAAAGCAATAAATCATCGCTTTCTTCAGCAGGGAGGACCTCGAGGCCTGGATGGGCGACCCGCCCATTTTTCCGATATCCCGGGTGCCTGCTGACACCGCTTTCGGACGATGCGCTGGCACGCTTGTGCGCAGGAGTGGGGAAATCATGCTGATTTTTTTCGCGCGCGAAGGTCCTTTGAGGAAGTAAGGAGCGTTCCCATGACACGCCGAAGAAGTCACAGTAGCTCCGAACACATCGATTTTTGATCGCTTCCCGAATGCCTGGAGGGCTCCAGGCACTCAGGAAATCTTCGATCGTCGAATTTCGAATCTAGATCCATTGCCTGTCTCTCTCGATCTGGTAGCTACTGAAACCTCGAGCCTCAAACGTGGAACCAAGATCGTCGGGTCAGCTTGATGTATTTCGTAGGAGAACGCCGTCTGGTCGTTTTTGGTGCTCTTTTGTGCCGTCCTGGGGCGCTCTTGGGCCGTCCTGGGGGCTTCTTGGGCCGCCTTGGGGAGCTGGGGCCTTCCACAGGTCTTCTGAAGCCATCTAGGGCCCTCTTGCGGGCCTCCAGTGGCGTTCTTGGAGGTATCCCATGGCTTTCGTGGGTCTCTCTCTCTGTCTCTGTCAGTCTCTCTCTCTCTCTCTCTCTCTCTCTCTCTCTCTCTCTCTCTTATATATATATATATATATATATCACAATTCGTGCGGCAAGCAAAGTGCAGGTCGCGGGCGTATGTCGCGGGCGCAGGTCACCCTCGCGGGTTGCGGGCTCGTGTTGCAGGCGGGGGACGCGGGCGCAGGAAGAGGGCGCGGGAAGTGGGCATGTTTCGCGGATCGCGGGCGCGGGCGCGGGAAGTGATTGGGCAGCTAGGTTTGCAATCGCAGAAATATCTATGCCGGTCGCGGAGCAACGGAGGCAATGAGATCATCGGAGCAACAATCCACACGGAAGCCCTATTAGCCACCCAGGGACCCCGTAAGATGTTTCCGTTCTCTCGCCCTCGTGGCACGAACGGTAGATTCGGGTGCCAGGACAGTGCGTCAATTGTGCAAATCCTACGCTTCCACTGAATACATATAGAGAGAGAGAAAGAGAAAGAGAAGGAGAGAGAGAGAGAGATAAAGAGAGAGACAGAGAGAGAAAGAGAGACAGAAAAAAACAAGTAAAGAAATAAAGAACAAACAGCGAGGCTCGCCAAACGGTAGCAAAGATTGGAACACATGATGCCGGGCGCGCTTTGTCTCACAAGCGCAAGACATTCCTGCACCGCGCTGGCAATTCGGGCTGTTTCCCGCCCTTGCAGTCCCCCCCAAGGGCCGCTTGCCCGTTCTTGGGTCACGGGGCCGAACCCCAAAACCCCATGGATGAAAATGGAAAGGAAGGAGGAGAGGCAGAACATGAGAATCGCAAGCAAGAGAATGAACAGCTAAATCGATGCGACGGGCCCGACATGAAAATGATTCGCGTAGGCACGAATCCATCTCTCCAACGAGCCTGAGCCCGACGGGGCCTTCAACACTGCGGCGTCAATACCCTGGGGCTGCTTCGGGAGTTTGAGAAGTTTTGTAGGTCGTGTAAAGCACGATCATAGTTGTTGTTCCAGCGACCGATGGAAGTATGTGCAATCGATCGACGGAATGGCCCGCGCCTCGGGTTCGATCGGACCAGCTGGATCGGAGGCTGGGCCAGGTTTCGGAGCAGCTTTGATCGGAGCGGGTAGTCCTAAGTCTAAGCGAAGCCGGAACAGAAAACATTGATATTGAGCTGTCGCAGGTCTCGCGAAGATTTCTTGAGTCGGCGCTGGGCCACCCCCCCTTGGCGCGCGAATCGCGCCAGGGTTGGCGCCAGAAGCGCGGCGCCTTCGGCGCCGCCCCCAGCGCGCTCCGCGCGATGGGGACGGGGGTGCAGCGCTGACCCAAGAAACCCGTGCGGACCTCCTAAGGTTTGATCCCCAACCAGTGCTTGCTTTGAACGGGTCCTAGCGGATATAGATGGAATAGGCTAGGCGACAGTACCGGGCCGATTTCGAAGGGCGGCCAGAATATTAGGTTCCCGTTTCTGGGGTCCGGGTCGATTTTGTTGGGCGGCCGGGTTCCCGACGTTCCCAGTTCCGGGTCCAGGGCTCCCAGCTTTACAGAGCGGACTGGAGAACAGAGATCACATCTCTGCGAGTAGAGGGTAGAGTTTGGCAGAGAGACTAGAAAGTAGATATGACATACTAGAAATCAGAAGGAGTCGAGAGTGCAGACACCGTATGCAAATCACATGCACGCAGAGAGAGAGGGGGAGACAGAACAGAGAGAGAGAGAGAGAGTCTTTGACCATGCCCAGCGTCAGAAGTATATAGTAGAGAGTGGAGCGTACATTTCACAGTGTATCCAGCAGAGTTGGAACGGGGAGACAGGGAGAAAGAGAGAGAGATAGAGAGAACACAGAAAAGACAGAGAGAGAGAGAGCGACAAAAAACATAGTAGAGTAGAGTAGAAAGTCGAGAGTAGAGTGTGCATACCTTATACGACCACCCTTTGGGTGATAAGGAGGTTGTGGGGGGGGGGGAGAGAGAGGGGGGAACCAACACCTGACTCAATCGATCTCATACCACGGGACACCACGGGACACTTGTCGATCTCACTATTGATCTCATTCAACGGGCCACCACGGGACAACACGGGCCACCACAGGACACCGCGGGACACCAGTCGATCTCACTATCGGTCTCACTATCGATCTCACTCAACGGGACACCACGAGACACCTGTCGATCTCACCATCCATTTCGCTATCGATCTCACGCAACGGGACACCACGGGACACCTCGGGGCACCACATCGATCTCAGTATCGACCTCACTATCGATCTCACTATCGATCTCACTATCGATCTCACTCAACTGGACACCACGGGACACCACGGGACACCGCAGGACACCGCGGGACACCGCGAGCCACCGCGAGCCACCGCTGGACGGACGGACGGGCGGGCGAGGGAGAATCATTTGTCTTGACTTCGCCCTAGCAACGGCGGACACCACGGGACACCTCGGGACACTGCGAGCCACCGTCGGACGGGCGTTCGGGGGAGAATCGTTTTTCTTGACTTCGCCCCAGCAACGGCGGGTTCATTCCTCTCGTGCACCCACGCAGCTTCGCCTCGCCCGCACGCACGACACGAACGAAACGAAACGATGTCCCGGTTGGGGGTCTCCGATCCATTGCGATCTCACCCCCAACCTCCGGCATAGAGACAGAGTGGACACAGTAGAGATGTGCATAGGAGTACAGACCTATACGACCACCGTTCGGGGGATAAGGAGGTTGTGGGGGGGGAGGAGAGGGGGGGAACCAACACCTGACTCAATTGATCTCACTATCGATCTCACACCACGGGACACCACAGGACACCAAGGGAAACTTGTCGATCTCACTATCGATCTCACTCTACGGGCCACTACGGGACACCGCGGGACACTTCTCGATCTCATTGTCGATCTCACTCTACGGGACACCACGGGACACCTGTCGATCTCACCATCGATCTCACTTTTTGGGACACCACGGGACACCTCGGGGCACCACATCGATCTCAGTATCGATCTCACTATCGATCTCACTATCGATCTCACTCAACGGGACACCGCGGGACACCAGGGGACACCACGAGACACCTGTCGATCTCACTATCGATCTCCTTTTTTGGGCCACCACGGGACACCTGGGGGCACCACATCGATCTCACTATCGATCTCACTATCGATCTCATCCATCTCATTATCGATCTCATTCAACGGGACAACACGGGACACAGCGGGACACCGCGAGCCACCGCCGGATGGGGGAGAATCATTTGTTTTGACTTCGCCCGAGCAACGGCGGACACCACGGGACACCACGGGACACCACGAGACACCGCGGGACACCGCGAGCCCTTGCGGGACGGAGGAGAAACATTTGTCTTGACTTCGCCCTAGCAACGGCGGGACACCGCGGGACACCGCAAGCCACCGCTGGACGGGGGAGAACCGTTTGTCTTGACTTCGCCCTAGCAACGGCTGGCTGGACACCGCGAGCCACCGCGGGACGGAGGAGAAAAAAATCCTAGACTTCGCCCTAGCAACGGCGGGACACCGCGAGACACCGCGAGCCATCGACGGACGGAGGAGAAACATTTTTCTTGACTTCGCCCCAGCAACGGCGGGTTCATTCCTTTCGCGCACCCACGCAGCTTCGCCTCGCCCGCACGCACGACACGAACGAAACGAAACGATTTCCCGGTTGGGGGTCTCCGTTCCACTGCGATCTCACCCCTCAACCTCCGATGTTTTTTCGTGCGGCGGGCTAGTTTGAAGGATTGGGGACAACCCCATACATAGATTATTGTGGTGCTCGTTTGCGCAATTCTCACTCCGCATGTATTTTGGCACCCCGAAGCGAGGCCTAACTCGCAGATCGGCTTCATAGAGTTCATGATCGCTCCCCTGTTCACAGCCATGGTCCACCTCTGGCCCCCTCTCCACGAGCTCCACGAAAATCTCAGCGGCAACCTCGAAAATTGGAGGGACCTGTGGGTGAGGGAGACAAGCCCCAGCGAGGAGGACCTGCGGAAGGTCGATGCACGCGTGTTGAAGGTCAAGAACAGCCTCCCGAGAACGGCGATCCCTACCAGCACGCTTCCCCCGAGAGATCGACGCCCCTCCGCCTGACAGGGATTGGCGCTGGGGGGTAACGGTCATGCCCTGTGGTCTCGGCCTGACTCCTCCTGCTCCTTGGCATGAGGGAATGGGTCCTGGTGGACCGGCTTCCTGAATCCCTGGATTTTCTTTCTCGACGTCGGCATCCGAAACGAAGTCGACGACGTGAACGTCGTTGGTCACCATGCCCGTGCATGCCAGTGCCTGGTTCCACTCCTGTGATCTGCGCTCGAGCGGAGCTGATCCGCCGTGCGGGCGAGGCCTCGGCAGCCTGGGCGGGCTGACTTGTTGCCAGGGGCAAAGGCAGGGGGGAACAGGCATAGGGGGGGATGCATTGACCCACAATCGTCCACTCATCGCCGATAGGCGCCCGATGCAGTGGAAGCCCAATGCCAAGACACACCCTGCTTGTCTCCAAGGTTCCCTGGGTTTCTTGGGTTTCGATGGTTCTGCTTTGGGAAGCTTGACGTCCCTACACCAAAAGTCTATGGACGTCCTGGGTTCCCAGGGTTGGGTTTCTTGTGGAAGCTTTCTTTCAAGCAGTGGCGAAGCGTCCTGGCTCGCCTATAGCCTATAGCCCTACCAAACAATGTCTACGAACCTTTTTGTGGTTTCTACGCAATGTTCTTAGAACATATACGGTTGAAAGTGTTTTATTTTGACACGTCGGGTTTATGTTCTAAGAACATTTTTGTTATTAAGACATTTTGGATTCTAAGAACAGTTCATGGTAGGACTATAGGAATGCCAGGACGGTCGGCCCCTGCTCAATTCTTGTGGTCGAACTCCTACTGTAGCCCACCGATCGATCGGCGATGCATCGCCGATTCCAGATCAATGTCTCCCCCCCTATCCATGCGGGTCCTCCCGATCGTTGCCCCTCAAGTCTGGGCGGGCCGACCGGTTGGATGTGTTGATGTGTTGCTTGCCTCGTTGCATCGGCTCTGACTTGCAGCGTCTTGCCTCTGCCGCACACGCATCGCAGTGCCGTGTCACCGAGATCGCCACCCAGACTTTGGGCGGATTGTTTTTCCAATCTGGGTGTATTCCTCTACAACCATCAGAGATCTTAAGAACAAAACCAACATTCTCACGGACTCCAGATTTCGCGTGAGAAAACCAAGGATCTGGACTTGGCCGTGGACGTTTTCTCGGAGCTCCCGTTTATCGAAGAAGTTTCGTATCTCTGTACCTGGACTGCTGTTCAAGACAACGCTTCGAGTGAAGTCCAATCTCTTACCTTAGAATTTCCTTCCCTCGATACAGGGGTGTCTTTTGGCCTCCGGGGGCCGTTTTCGGGCCCCCCAGGCAGCACCAAGCGGGTCGGGACGGAAAGCTACCCTGGGGAAAGACTCGAGACTGCTGGGGCCAACGGGTTGACCAAAAACGACAACAAATCCATCGCATGTCTGGGTATGCAGGGCGCTGGATGGATGGAGGGAAGCGCACCGCCCTGGCGATGCCGCGTCGTCACCCCGCCCCCTGCGCCACAAAGTGGGCGGCAAGGCGGGATCTCCTGAGCAGCTCGGGAGGGCGGCCCTGCGAGGCAAAAGGGCAACAGGACTGGGCAGAGGTCTCACTTTGCGTGGTATCATCCTGCGCGCTTCAGGGATGTCAAAAGAAGACTGGGGACAACAAGATCATCGTTATCACCGGCTGAAGAGAGCGCGAGCCATACCGTGAATCAGAACTTTGGAAATCCATAAATAATATGACCGCGTTTGGCAGTGTGGATTCGCTGTGCCCTCTGGTTGCGAGTCTCCCCGCGCTCTGCTCTCCAGCCCGCATACCTCTTGCCATTCATCCCTATGCGGACTCTCGCGTGTGAAGTGATGATGATATTGCGAATGCCTTACGGCCGGTGCCGCCGACCCTGGAGGGCGACCCATGCGTTCTCTAATGTGGCGGGGGGGGCCTCTTGGGGCTTCCTGGGGGCCTCTTGGGGGTCTCGTGGTGGCCTCTTGGGGGCATCTTGGGGCTTCCTGGGAGCCTCTGTCGCCGAGGGCTCGTCGGGCCCCCCGTCTGGGCACCCTGTTGGAGCCGTTTGGGGAGCCTCTGGGGCCATCTTGGAGGCATCTTGGGCGGTCTTGAGGCTCTCTTGGGTCATTTTGGGGCTCTCTTGAGGCCTCTTGGGCCAACCTTGGGGGCATCTGGGGCCGTCTTGGAGCGTCGGCAAGTTGAAACGGCGAGAACGCCAAAATCAGTCAAAAACGCCAAGAAATCATTGATTTTTCCCTCTTCGTGCCCTCTTTGGAGTGCTCTTGGAGACTTCTTGGAGCGTCTTGGCAATCTCTTGGGCCGTCTGGAGGCTACTTTGGCGTCTTCGACCGATGGTTCGGCGATTCGGGGCCCTCTGGAGCCGTCTTGGAAACCTCTTGGGGCACTCTTGGCCAGTCTGGGGGCTTTTCTGGGTCCCGGGACATCCCGGGGGGGATGCGGATCTGCCCCCCCCCCCCGGGACCTCCCCCCCGGCCCGGGACCACCCCCAGGACTTTCCCCCCCCCGGCGGGGAAGGGATCAAAGGGAAGGGGCTTCCCTTCGACTCAGCTACGACGTTGCTCAATTTCGCTTTGCCGTCGACTCAGCTACGACGTTGCTCGATTTCGCTTTGGTTTCGCTTTGGCTGGCGCGCCTGAGGGGAGGGCGACGACGACGACGACGACGTCGACGACGACGACGACGACGACGAACGGAAGAGCATCGACGACGACGACGACGACGGCGACGGCGACGACGACGACGGCGGGGAGCCCGCATACCTCTTGCCATTCATCCCTATGCGGACTCTCGCGTGCGAAGTGATGATGATATTTGCTGCCATGGTGCGCTACGCTGGCCGCTTTCCTTTGGAAGTACGTTTCGGGACAGCACATTGTAGAGACTCCGCGGGTACATTGTGACACCGATGCGGCCGTGTCCACGGTTATAACTCCGCGGGGGGGTTCTCTATATGTCCATCGGTGGTTCAGCGTTGCAGTCAAAACGAGGTAATGTGTGTTCGATGAGATGGTGATTGCGTGGTGATGTGCTAGTGCGCCCGTGGGTGAGCAGATGCCCTTCAGGTCTTCGTGAGCACATCCCCGTTCGAATAACAAGTTTGAACGCTGTGGCTGTCAGATACAGTTCGGATTCAGCCCGCCCCGTTAGGCAGCAGGGTACGGGTACATTGTTGTCAGAGCTTCGGTATTGTTGACGACAATGGTGATTCGCAGTGTCAATCTAGGAGTTGGGGCCTCAGTACAAGGTTGACTCGCTGCCCCCACCGTGTTTTTTTTCACACGACAGAGACACCCGTCCGGAAAGTGTTGACCTCGGCGGAGTGCCGTGTTTGTTCAGGAATTCCCATGCGGAATCGCGGTTTCAATATGAGAAATATACTTTATTGATGTTGATGAAAGTTGATGCGAAAGTCACTCGTTCGAGTCAGCGAACTCCTGTCCCTGTGACAAAACCACAACTCCGCATGAGACGTCAACCATCAACGTCGGTTTAGGTCGGCATCTGTTGGTCGATGTAGCGCCGCTGAATGATTCGAGAGGCTTGTGACATTCCGCCGACCCTCAAGGAAAGATTTGACAGACTAGTTGGGGATAAAGCAGGAGAGGAGAAGGACATGGAGGGGGAAGAGGGCGAGGAGCAGGAAGGGGCCTCTCGGGGCATCTTGAGGGCTTTTTGGCGTTGCTTGGGGGCCTCTTGCGCGTCTTGTGAGAGCCTCTGGGAGGGTCATTGGTGGCATCTGGAGGCCTCGTGGGGACGCCTCAGGTGGGACCCTCTTGGGGTCTCTTCCGTGCCTATTGGGGCGATCTTGAGCGGCTTCTGGGCAGTCTTGGGGCCCCCTTGGGCCGTCTTGGGGCGTTCTTGGGGGCCTCATGGGCCGTCTTGGGATGATCTTCTTCGGGCCTTCCTCGGCGGTCCTTTGGGAAAGCAGGTGGACCATCTTGGCAGCCTCATGGGCCGTCCCGAAGCCATCTTTGACCGTCGTGGGGCAGTCTTGGCGGTCTGTTTGGGCTCTCTTGGACAGTCGTAGGGCTTGACGGTGGCTCCAGAGGCCCTGGGGGTGCGTGGGCGAGCTCGCCTCCTCCCCCCCCTCCCCCACCCGCTTAAACAGATTCGGGACCCTGTGGGAGAGGGAGAAGAGGGAGGGGACAGCCAAATGTCTCACACGCATTTTCACCCCCGGCAAGCGGGGGTCGGTGGAGTTCTAGATTTGGGAGTTTGGTTGGCAGAGCTTCTGTTGTGTGACGTCCAGGCCGAGGTGACCGTCGTTGCGAGTCCGTGTGCGCGCTTCGCGCCCCAGCAAAGTGGCCGGCGCCAGGGTGAAAGCACCAGCTTCACCGACTGAGTGCTGTAGGCGCCGTGATGAGATCTTGCACCATTGCAAACGGTAGAAGGAAATAATTAGTGAACACCCCCCCTGCCCCCCAAACTCAAGGTTGGCACGCGCGGGGGAGACTGCGGTCGAGGTGCAACTCATCAGACCCACCGCCAACTTTGAACATTGGGGGGAGGGGGAGGCGTTCACAGATGAATGTGGCATGAGTGTTCGCTATTTTTTCCGAGGCCTGAAATCAAGTCGTGTTCTGCGAATCTTTGAGCCTGGGCATCGCGCCGAGACGAAAGTATTAGTCTTACGGGAGAACGTGGGTGGTGTTGTGACGAGAGTGCCGACCTTTGATGCCCATTTTTTCTTCTGGCCAAGATATGTCCTGCAATGCTTGAGTGGCACTGGCGACGGCTCGACACCATCAGTTTTACCTACCGGACATAATGATTTCAAAGTATGGACCACAATTGTCCAGGCCAGTCGGTTTCGGCGAGGCCAGATGCACACTGCAAGCTAAGAATGTGCAATCCTTCCCCAACTTGTGGCAGGCGCCGGGACGAGAGCACGGCAATGAATAATTTGTTGGGCCGTTCAGCCCAGCGCAGGTGCGAAAACATCACGTTCACCTACACATGCAGCCCCAGATGTACTTCGCAGCCTCAGATTGAGTCTGACGTTGAGGAGAGAGAACCGTTCTAAATCAGGGGTCTGGTTGGCGCCAGATCCAGAGCACCGCCGTTAACATGTGCGCACGTCTCCCTTCACAACCGAAGGGTATGGCCAGCGCCGAGGCTTGAGTTCCCTTCCCGCATATGAGTGTGATTTTGGAGTTCTGGCGAGAACACCGTGTCTTAGCGCTCTGATATGAATTCACTTCGCTTCTGTTCCAGTCCAGATGCAAAGTGCAACCAAGGGATGTGGCCCGCGCCGAGGCGAAGCCAGGATTAGAATTCGCAGCGCAGGTTGAGAGCTATTCTTCTGATCGCTTGAACTTGCTCGGGACGGTTCGCTTAACAGAATATGAGTACGAGGCTGATTATCTGGTCGGTTTCTTCGTCGTCACCTCTTCCTATCATCAGTGCTCTCTGGTTCCTCATAGCGGACATTCAAAATTTCATCCTGACAATACCTTCGGTCAGACCCATCCCAGCACTGGCGCGTGCATGTGATAAGAATATCACAGTATGGCCAGGAGGTCAGACGCACTCGTCCATGGCCAGGATGGGCGCTGTCGCGCTGTCGGGACGCCGAGGTAAGGACCACGTCTGGCCCAGAAAGGGCTGGTTGTTCTCAGCTTGAGGTACGTACATGCGGAGGGGGACGGACGCGGGAGAGGGAGACGCAGCACTCAAAAGAAGCAGGGATGCACGACGGAGAGGCGAATGCAGCTACACGCCAGATGACCACGCTGCGAGGCACGAGGAGGTGGCCGTCCGAGCGACCAGAGGCACGCGTGGCAGCGGCCATGCTGGCTGACAGAATGTCCAGGTGCAGACCAAGCGGGTATGTCCGGCCCAAGGTGCTACCCCTGGATGCGATCGAGGAAATATCTCGTCGCCAGGAAGATCAGAGATCGAAGTCAGGACCCTCCAGCGGAGGGCACGCCCCACTGTGGTTCATCCCTGGCCGTCCCCGCCCTCACATCCCTGGACAGATCATTATTTTCGTTCAACCGATCCCCATCCCCATCCCCATCCAGACCCCGACCATCTCATCCCCCCAAATGGGGATTTTCCCCTCGAAGCCCGCAGGAAACGGCCTTTCTCCCCATCTTGGGGGTAAATCGGCCAGTGGGGCCCAGGCCACGCTGGTAGGGATCGGTTAATCGATGCTCAATCTTGTTCTGGACCCTCCGTCTGCCATGCCCGCGCTCCTCTCACAGCCTGGTGGCTCAGGCTGCGTCCGCGCGCCAGCCGTCGCCGCACGCGCCATCCATGGCGGAGCCCGCGAGAGTGGAGGATCGCGTGGAGGCCGGGCCGGAGGGGAGGGTCGGCAGTGCCTGGGGCTACGCACGTGCAGTTCCACGGAGCAGCCCTGGCTGGCCTGAGCAGGCCCCCCTTGGCAGTCCCGGGGTCGGCAGTCTCGACGCCCCGAGTTTGAGATGCCGGGCGCCCTGGGGAGGTTCGCCTTGGGGGCGGCGGCCAAGCGTCGAGACCGCCCTCGTTGTGGTGGCCCGTCGGGGGCAGCCGGAATTTTACACCTCCAGGGGCTGATTTTGCGCAGCCCCAAGCCTTGCCCGACAGGGCAGATTTTCGCCCAGAGGTAGCCCCGTTCGAGTCCCTCTTTCCCTCCTCCCCCCCCCCCCCGCACGCGCACGCAAACAATAACAATCTCAAGCCACCGCAGTTGCGGGTAAGAGTGAGGCACCCTCTTGGCTGCTTTGTTGTTGGGGCAGGTCGGACAATGAGCTCGACGGAGCAGAACCCATCAGCGTCCCGTCAAAACGCAAGAAGTGTAAGCCCATGTAACGCGTGCACTTCACGCACGTCGGAGAGCGAGCGCGCGCAGCGTCCGGAAAATCTCGGGCGAAGCAATACGGACAGTAGCCCGCACAAGGCGCCGATTTTTGATTGGCAACGTACATGATGAATCGTGCGCCAACTAGGCGAGAACAACACGGCCCGCCGTGGGTGTCGATACCCTTTTCTCTGCAAGCGGATCTCTGGCGTGTCGCGGGCTGTGTGTGTGTGAGTGCGCACAGGTGCGTTTGATACGAACGCATGCGTGCACGCCGAAGCACACGAAGTGCATTGACGTGCAACGCACATTGCTAGGTAACGTCACGCAGCGCAAAGTGCTGCAAGTCGTTGTATTGTTCTTCATGTCAAACCCACACAACATAATGCAGGACACGTGGCACACACATTATACAAAGCAGGGTAGGGTAACGTGACGAGGCGCGATGTGCCACGGCTTAGTGCAATGCGCGGTGGTGTAAATTGCGAACGCGCGCACATGTAATGTGTTCGTTGACCACGTTTGCGCCAGTGGCTTCCAAGCACATATCAGCAGCGATCGGGAATCACCTTCCATCTTCTGAAGGTATGCGGGGTCTCGTGGGAGCCATTCAGAACGCGGAGGTGCCTCCGTGGGCCCCCTGACGGTGCTCCTCTGTTGGCCACCCCTTCTGGAGCTCAGCGCTTCTCGGGACGGCCGACATTGGCTCGAAAACCTGGGGTCGGAGGTCGACCGCGGACCCTTCCCGTCTGAGCAGGATTCGCTGTCGGGGTCGCCGCGGGCGTTGTCATCCACCTGGGACGCAGGTCGCCTGCCCAAGCAGCGGCCGCCGTCGGTGTTGGGCATCACTCGCTGCTGGGCAGCGTCCCCCTCGCTTCCGTCCCAGATTTCGGGGTCTTCCGAAGCTTCCCTCTGCTCGCTCGGAACGCATCAGTCACCCGCTACTCCGCGCGTGGAGGCTGCCCCCTGGCAGGCGCGTCCGTGTGCTCCTCGCCAGCTCCCCCCCTGAGCTCCCGAGGCTCGCTCGAGCGCCGCCCACCCCTGGGCCCAGGGGACGGCCGCGGCCCCTGCACATCGGGGCGGATGGTATCAGGCAGGGCCCTCGAGGGCCCCTTCTGGAGCCAGCAGAGGCCCCATGTAGGGCCCCCGGAGGGCCCCTCACCACCTGGCCGATCACAGCCGAGCTCGCCCCACCCGCCTCTCAAGGGGGCGCGCAGCGCACGGCCCCTCGCCGGCGTGGCTCGCCTCCGCTCCGCGCCGCGGCGCAGTCTTTTCAGCGTTGGGCCTGCGGGGTGGCAGGCCTCCCAGGCGGACAGCTTTAGACCCCCCCACCAAGCAAGCCATGCAAGGGCGGCCCTTTACCCAGACCCTGTGGAAGCCTCCAAGACAGCTCAAACCAGACCCCCTCCCAAATCAGACCCCCCCCTTTCGTTGTGAACTCCAGAGCAGGCACCTCGAACACAAACGGGCCTGCCAGCAGGTGCCCCACGGAAACTTCTTGTCCCCCCGGGGACCCAAGGAAGCCCTGGGACCCCTTGGGAAGGTTTGGGAAATCATCGGCAGGGGTGCCCCCGGAGGTCTGATAGCAAAGTGCCATCTCGAGCGTACTTGTTGCATCGTCATTGTCGCCTCGCGAGGAGATGAGAGAGATGCCCTAAGAGCGCGCACAGGCACAGGAGGGCGCTGGCGCGGAGCCCCAGGCGGAGCCCAAAGAGGGGGTCAAGGATGCTGGAGAGGCCAAGGAGCCAGCAGACGTTGCCGCAGAGGGAGCCGCTGGGCCGGCCAAGGAGCCGGCGGCCACGAGATTGCAGGGTGAGGAGGAGGAGGAGGAGGAGGAGGAGGAGAAGGGGGAGGAGGGAGGGCCGACGAGGAGGAGGAGGACAGGAGAGGAGTAGCGAAGAGGAGGGGGAGGAGGAATATTTTGAGGGGGGAGGAGGGAGTAGAGAGGAGAGAGTAGGGAGGGGACTGGAAGAGGGGGAGCGATTAGCGAGGAACGATAAAGGAGGAGGAGGAGGAGGAAGGGGAGGACGATAATGATAGATTGGGAGAGAGCGGTAGTAGGAGGAGAAGGAGGAGGAGGAGGTGGAGGAGGAGGGGGGCTCGCACGCTGTTCTTTATCCTCTCTAGTCCCTCCCCCCCCCCTTCCCCTCGCATGAGCATGAAGTCTTTCAGTAGTTCCAGCGTTGCAGCGGGCAGTGCGCCTGCATTGCACCTTTCTTCGCATGGTGCGTTTTGCGCACGCGGCTTGCGGTGTTACCCCGCCTTCTGATTCTGATTCTGAGGAGGAGGAGGGAGACGGGAGGCATGGGCAGCGAGAAAGAGGAGGGAGCAGGGAGGAGCGATCAGCGAGTTAGGTTTCGCGACGCCAGCACGTGAGTCCCTCACGGTGAGGCTGCCCGTTTGCAGGCTCGAGTGAGAGGCATGCAGAAGGGGAGTTTGAGCGTGGCGTAGGTGCGGTCGGCGTCGGTCCCAATGGCACTGCTAGGAGTTTCGTGCGCTCGTCCGCAGGAGCAAATCGTACATCAGTAGTGGTTGGTGCCTCGGGCACTCCGACCAGCCGTAGGTGCTTACACTGCCAGTGCTGTTGGTCAATCTCCCATGTGATCGTCACTGGCTCCATTGGTGAAGTTCGCGGTGGATGGGCACCACGAGGGTCAAGGTTGTCCAACGGTAGTTCGGTGGAGAGCGGTTGGTAAGTATCTGCGAGCGGTTCCACTGGTGTTCTCGGCTGTCGGAGGTGGCTTGTTCGTATCATGGTGCGGCACTCCCGTCGCGTGACGGCGTGGCGAGTGTTGTTCTCGGGTGTGTGAGGGTGATTGCTGCGCGGTGCCATCAAATGCGAGCATTTGTGGTAACGCTTGTTGTCTAGTACGTGCCATGATTGTGGCGAGCTGACAGCTGATGCCTAGTGGTATGGACTGTCGCATGTGATGTATGTATGTATATATATGTATATATATACATACAAGACTGCATTGGCGCTTCGCGCCAATGCAGTCTTGTTCCGGACGTTTCCCTGGCAAAGCAATAATTCATCGCTTTCTTCAGCAGGGAGGACCTCGAGGCCTGGACGGGCGACCCGCCCATTTTGCCGATATCCCGGGTGCTTGCTGACACCGCTTTCGGACGATGCGCTGGCACGCTTGTGCGCAGGAGTGGGGAAACCATGCTGTTTTTTTCGCGCGCGAAGGTCCTTTGAGGAAGTAAGGAGCGTTCCCATGACACGCCGAAGAAGTCACAGTAGCTCCGAACACATCGATGTTTGATCGCTTCCCGAATGCCTGGAGGGCTCCAGGCACTCAGGAAATCTGCGATCGTCGAACTTCGAATCTAGATCCATTGCCTGTCTCTCTCGATCGGGGAGCTATTGAGACCTCGAGCCTCAAGCGCGGAACCAATATCGTCGGGTCAGCTTGATGTATTTCGTAGGGGAACGCCGTCTGGTCGTTTTTGGTGCTCTTGTGTGCCGTCCTGGGGCACTCTTGGGCCGTCCTGGGGGCTTCTTGGGCCGCCTTGGGGAGCTGGGGCCCTCCAGAGGTCTTCTGAAGCCATCTAGGGCCCTCTTGCGGGCCTCCAATGGCGTTCTCCGGGGTATCCCATGGCTTCCGTGGGTCTCTCTTGGGAGCCTTCTGGGGGCATCTTGGGCTTCTTGTGGGCAGTCTCGGGGCTCTCTGGGGCAGTCTTGGGGCCCCCTTGGGCCGCCTTCAAACCCTCTAGGAGGCCTCCCGGGCCGTCTTGGGGCGAGATTGGGGGCCCATTGGGCCGTCTTGGACGCTGCGAAGACCCAAAAAGCGGATATGCACAACAAATGTACCTCTTGAGGGAATGTGACGATTTTGGCTTCTTCGGGGCTCTCTTAACGGCCTCTTGGGGTGTCTTGGGGGCCTCTTGGGCCGTCTTCAGACCATCGAGGTTCCTCTTGGAGCGCTCTTGTGCTGTCTTGGGTCTCTCTTGCGCCTCTCCGACGACCCTTCTAATCGCCTTCAGTCGGCTCGCAAGGCCCAGCGAGGCGCCCTGGGAGGCCCGGAAGGGCCACCGAACCTTTACCAAGGGCGTCCAGGGGGCCGCCGAGACGTCCGAAAGGGCGTCCCGGCCGTCCCTTGGAGGAGGATCCGGTTTAGGGGGGAGGGTCCGGGGGGGGAGAGTGAGGGGGGGGCTCCAGGTAATAAAAGTATAAGAGTAGGAATATGGTCGAGGGTTTGGCCCCCCCCCCCCCCGCAATGCTAATGCCATCAGGCCCCCCCCCCCCGGGCGCGATGGCCCCCCCCCGTCCTGTGGGCGTGGGCGTTGCGTGGTGGCCCCCCCCCCCCCTGTGGATGTGGTGTGGGTGTGGTGTGCTGCTGTGGGTGTGTGTGGGGTGACGCCTTGGTCCTCCTCCCCCCCTCCCTCCCCTCCCTCCCCCCCTGTGGGTGCGGTGTGGGTGCGGCGTGTGTCTGGGATTGGCGTCATGTTGACAGTTCCGGTGCTCGACGTCGTCGCCGCCGCCGCTGGTGGTGCCGTCGACGTCGTCGTCGTCGTCGTCGTCGTCGTCGTCGTCGTTGTCGGTGCCGTCGTCGTCGTCGTTGTCGTCGTCGTCGTCGTCGTCGTCGTCGTCGTCGTCGTCGTCGTCGTCATCGCCGTCGTCGTCGTCCTCCTCCTCCTCCTCCTCCTCCTCCTCCGTTGCCATTTTGGCTCAAGGTGGGGACAGGCCCCATTTGTGTTGAGGCAGCCTCTTGTTCGAGGCCATCCTGGAATCAGGCCCAGGCGGACACCTTTCCACCTCCTGCCGAGCCCACGCCCGAGTAGGCAGGCTGCAGTGCTGATACTTTTGCGCTATCAGAAGCATGGCGCTTCCGAGCGATGCGATTGCCCAGCTTGGGGAGCTACTGGATTCGCGGCTCACGCCCTTGAGTGCGAAGCTCGACACCACTATCCGTGATGTGAAGGCACTGGACGAGAAGCTTGGTTCCAGCGCCGTCGAGATGCAGATGGAGCAGGCAAGCTTGAGGCAGGCCCTCTCGGAACCCCAGGCGCAGGTGCATAACTCTTCCGAGCTCGGCAGCACCCCCCGCGACGACATGGCTCCTGGAGATGCCTGGTCCCGTGCTTCATCGTCCCTCGTCACTTCTGCGGAGCTGGAGGCCCGTCTGGTGAAGACGGAGCAGACCATTGCACAGACGGTCACGGCTTCCCTTTCGACAACACCCTCTTCTGCTGGATCGGATCCGTCGAGCTCGTTCGAACGATCGTCGGCGACCAAGAGGTCGCACGAGGGCGCGCCTGTGTGCCATCGTCAGTTTGCTGTGACGCCTTCGCTGCTGCCTGCCCCACCAGTGGCGGAGACTGGGGACAGGTGCAAAGTCTGGATCAGAGGCTTCCCTCGGAAGCTCTTGTCGAGGGTCTTCCTGCACCACTTCGCTTAAGTGAAAACGGCTGCGGGCGGATGGATCGACGACGCTACGGCCCAGTGTCAGAGCTACAAATATTGCTGCAACATTCGGTTACCGTCCGAGGATGCCGCCCGCGCCTGCTTCTCGTGGGGAAAGGAGTCCTCGTCCTCGGTTGTGCTGTCCCGGTGGGACCCGAAGAAGCTCGAGGATGTCACGCTGAGCTGCGGCTACGACCAGCCGCTTCACATTCGTCACAAAAGCTTTGCCCTCGGAAAGTGTTGGGAAGAGATGAAGAAATTGTTCGTGGAACGTGATATGTGGAAGGGGTCGTACACGCACGGATCCAACCAGCACGCTGGCTTCCTGCACCTGACCTGCTCGGCTGAGGAGGAAATCTATGACCTGGTGAGGCTGAGCCCTGTGTCCGATTGTGGCGGGGGGAAGGGCGCTTTCACGATCGCTGTTCTCGACGATGCTAAGTCCTTCAAGCTCCCAGAGGCCTCGCTCAACACGCTCCCTGAGCTCATGCAGAGTCGCTTCGTGAAGAAGACAGCTTGACGGTCACTCTCTACAGTACAGGCAGGTTCCAGCACATTTTGTCATCCTGCTACGGCTGGTGCAGCAGCGAGGCCAGCGTGCACCATGGCTTCGTCAACCACCAGCTCTTATTCCTCGTCCTCTTCGGACTCTGAGACCAGCTCTGAGTCAGGGCTGAATGCTGGTGCCAGGCATGCGCCTGGCATTCCGCGCTCTGTCTGCCGCTTCTCCTTGCCCCGCGCCCCGTTCCCTCCCACGCCCATGCATGTTTCCTGCGCGCGTCATCCTCTGGGTATGTATGTTGTTTCCTTCTGTTGCACTTTGGAACTCAGCTGCTCTCTTTGGAAGTGCGTGGGGCGATCGCGCCCGCCAGCGCAAGAAACACGCGTGGCTTCGCACACTTTTCTCACAGCAGCAGGCAATTATCTTGCAAGAGACCCACGGATTGCCGGCTGGCCCCACCACGTTAGATAGGGAGTTCCCTGGATTATACCATGTGGGCTCTTTTTGCTCTGATCACCGCTCGGGGGGGTGTAGTTAGTGCTTCGCGCGACCTACTCAAATCTTCCTCTACACTTCGGGCGCAACAAGTGCATGCTGGGAGATGTCTGGTCTTGCATCTGGAAGGCCTCTGGAGCTCTCCCGATGGGGAACGTTCATATCGACCCTGAACTTGATAGACCACAAGCACGTAAGCTTCTCTTCAGGTTTGCCCGCGCCCTCCCACCTCGCGATGCAGCAGTGACTCTTGCAGGCGGGGGCTGGAACTTCCACGAGAGAGGGGGGTCCAGGCAGCATTTGTTCGATGGGCCCATTCCTCGCGATGACAGTGTGCTTCTCGCCGTTTTTCGAGATTCCACAGGCAGAGTGCGCGCGTCTTGCCGTCAGGAGTGCTGATGGGGGGCCTCGCGTGCACACTCTTGCGCGCCTTGATCGTCTGCGCTGGAACGCACCCACTGGCGGGGCCCTGGATTGGCGCGCGCGCAGGTGTGACTGGGCACGCACATGATATTGAGTTTCCTTGTGGCCATGTGCCAGTCTTTCTGCAGATCTGTCCTGGCGCCGCTTCTGGACCTTCTGTTCCTAGATGGGCCCCCCAAGCATCCTGAATATGAGTCCCCCATGAGCGAGCTCATCGGGGAGCCGGGGATCTCGGAGGGCCCGTGCGAGGCTCTAGAGGACATGAAACAGCTTATGCGCGCGATCACTGGCATTCTACAGACGCGCCTTTTTCGTGATGGACCCAAAACAAATGCTCAGCGCATCGCCGTCTACTTGGAATTCGTGCGCGCCGCTAGATCTGGGAATCATGCACTTCTTCAAAAATGCATCTCATGCATCCCGCACTTTCGGGATATCTATGCCATGGAAGCCACGATGTTTACCCAGCATGAGACATTCCATGAAGAACCAGCGGCACTATCTCGCGGAGAATCGCTGGATGCTCTGGAGGCCCTTTGTGATCCACTGCCCCGGGGTGGGAGGGTTGCCCGATGACTTTCCCGATGACGTTCCTCCGCCCGACTCCTCGCTTGCCCGACGGCGTGCCCGATGGAGTGCTTCGTCGCGCCCCTGCGGCCTCTTCTGCGCGTCGATGCGCAGATTCAGCTGGCCCTTTGATGACAAGGCACAGCCCGCCTGCCGCAGATTCTGCGAGGCCTGGCCAGCAACCTGGCGGGCAGAGCGCGACGTGCCCGTGCTCGGGCCAGACAAGTCTGGGGGGCCAGGCTGCTGACGAATTAGATCGTGCCCGTTTTAGACAAGTCCCTCTGCCCCGTCTCGGCGATCCGCTCGCCGCGGCAGATCAGCCTGCTCGGAAGAAAAGGCGCAAGCGGAAGTCCTGCAAGCGGCCCCAGTTGCTCTTGCGCCCTGAGCTTGCCAACGCAACCGGTCCTCGTGCGGAACGATATATCGCTCTTCTAAAAGCGTGGTCACCCGCTCGACGGAAGCTCTATCATTATTACGTTGGCGACCCGTGCTCTGTGGAACCGACAAGTATTGATGAGTCTGCGGAGAATCCCGCAGCCCACTGGGCCACTGGGGGCCAATGCACACGGCGCAGGAGGCGCCTCGCCCATTACTCAACCGATGCTAGATGAGCTCAGGTTAAACGCCCATCCTATTTCTCCGGGCATAGAATGGTTTATTGATGCGTCTGTCTTTGCTGGCGTTCTCTCCTCTCGGCGTGGTTCCACGCCTGGGCCAGGCGGTGTTCCTTGCAGTGCGCGCAGGCCCTGTTGCCCATCAGCGTCTCTTTCGCGCGTTCTGTGCCCTCGCGGACTTCCAGGAGCCTCCTCGCGGGCTCAACAGGGGCAATGCCGTCATCCTTCCCAAAAAAGACGTCGAGGAGGATGGGTCTACTGTGCTAGCCCCCAAAAATACGAGGGCGCTCACCACGAGTAACACCGACAACAAGGTCTTCTCGGCGTGTCTTGGGATTCAGTTATTGCAACAGGCCCGGCATGGGATCTCGCGGTCTGTTCGCGGGTGCATCAAGGGGCGCAACATCCTGGGCAACATTATCGGACTTGAGTCTTGGTTCCTGGAATGGCGCGTCTGGAGGGGGCATCCGAACGCTGGGGCCGTCTTCTTGGATATGGCAGCCGCCTTCCCGTCCGTGAGCCACCAGTTCATGTTCAATGTGCTTGCTGTCCTCGGCGCCCCCTCCGCGATTTTGGAAGCTGTGGACTTCTTGCGCGATCGCGTTGAAGTCGATCTGCTCTTTTGTGGACAGAGGCTTCCTGCATGGATGATCACGCGTGGCGCGAAGCAAGGATGTCCGCTGGCAGGGCTTCTCTTTGCGCTTGCAACGGGCCCAGTGTTGCGTGCTCTGGAGAGACGGACCCCCCCTTCGTCCTCTGCTCTCTACTCTTTCGCCGGTGATGTGGGGATTGCCTTTGCTGACCTCTTTGTGTCTCTGCCTGTCGTTCTCACATGGATGTCTCAGCAAGCTCAGGTCACGGGTCTTTGTCTTAATCTTGACAAGTGTATTCGAGTCGCCCCTGGGATTGACGAGCCAGCAGCTACCATTACAGGTTTCAAGCGTCTTGGGATTAGCCTGACTCGGTTCCAGATCCGTCCGTGTGGGAAATATCTTGGAGTGCTTCCCGAACCTGGGGGATGCGATGCCTCCTGGGATGGCCCTTGTCGTAAGTTGCTGGAGCGCGTTGCGCACGCGCGTTCCCTTTCGTCTGTTTCTGGTGCACAACCTGCATGCGCGCGACATCTTCGGGCTTCCTGTGCTCTTTTATGTGGCAGCTTTTTATCCTGTGACACCTCATGTTCGGAAGATGGAACACACTGCCTTGCAGAGACTTACTGCTGCCCCTCGGCACGCCATTCCCAGCGACCTGCTGCGGCACATCGCGGATCTCGGGACTCAGTTCGAACCCAAAAACCTGGTGTGTTCTGCTCGGGCTGCCATGTGTCGTGCTGCTGCAGGCTCGCGAGAGCTCGGGCGTGCCATGGGGCGCTTTCGTTGTTGCGTTGTTGCTTCCCAGATTCCCTCGATGGTCGGAGTCGTCCGTCACCTTCTCGTTGCTGGAGAGAGTTGACTGCTCTTGCTCCTCACCTTCGTGATCCCGAAGAGACAGGTGTCCAGCGGCAGATGTATCGATTCCTGAAGTTACGCCATCGTTCCCCTTCCCGGGTCCCAGTACGTTTGAGGCGTGTGCGGTATTTCTGGCCAGCCCCCGTCTGTGATCGTGTTTTCTTGAATCCTCTCATAGCCAATAATAAACCTGTCCCCTCTGTTGGCGTCGCCTATCTGCGGACTGCGTGCAATGCGTGGCCGACCACGCGAAGATTTCGACAAGGGACGGACATCTGCCGCTTCGGCTGCTGCAGCCTGGGCGGAGACCAGGTGGCCCATTTCTTCTCTTGCCCCTCGTTGTTGCCTCTGCTTCCTCGCGTCGTCCGTTCTCTCCCCTCCTGCTTCCTCTCGCTTTCTTCTCGTCAGCTTATGTTTGCCGTTCAGCTCCCAGACATGACCCCAGAGGAGTTTTACTCAATAATGTTAATACACGATCTGAATTATGCCATTTACAATTCCTTGCGCGCTGGAAATAGATACGGCCCCAACGGAGTTCGGCATTTAATTGTCGCCCGAGCTAGAGTCCTCGCCAGACGTCACACAAAGCTGAGGGGTCTGCTGACTCGCTCGTGGGCCAGCGGGACGAGAGACACAAGTGAAGTGGGGGCTCCTCCTCCTCCTCCTCCTCCGCCTCCTCCTCCTCCTCCTCCTCCTCCTCCTCCTCCTCCTCCTCCTCCCTCCTCCTCCTCCCCCCCCCCATCCGATCTGGGGGGGGGGGGGGCCGAGGACCCGGGGGCCCATCGCATCTTTGGGGGGGGGGGCGCGGGCCCGGTGCCCGCGACCATATAAGAAGGCTGTCCCGCGTTGAAGATGTTGTGTTTGCGAGCCCAGTTGCGGCCGATGGCATCAGAGAGATGGGGTTGAGAACATCAGAAGCATGATATACCAGGACTACGGGACATAATGAGTCATGATCATGAGATGGATCATGTGTGACATGCACCGTGACATGAGATAGTAATGGGCGTAACGCAGGGCCGGCCGTGCGTAGGTGACGACGTTCGTTGGAACGCCGTCAGCGCGTTTTCATAGCTTGTATGCTTGGACAGGGGAGATGAGGGAGGTAGGTTCGGTTGGCGTGCTCTCAGGTGACACGCAGGGGAAGTTTGGCACACTGAAGTCGGGTTCCTGGCTTAATGGCAGGAGCACAGTGCCCAGAAAAGCAACACTTGATCAATATGCTCCAAGGTGAGCCGCCAGAGTCAACGTGACAGGAGGTTGCAAGTGCAGGTGGTAACAGACGATGTCGTCGCCATACCAGCTCAGCGACGAGTGATGGAACATGCACGCGGAAGTTAAGATTCGACCTCCGCGGCGTTCGCAGGGGCGAACGCGGGGAGCACGAGGCCTTGGATTCCTTCCCAAGCTCCAGCTCTGGACGGCATCGGCGCGCTCCCCAAAAAAACGCGGGCTACAGCGTCCGGAAGATGGAAGGAGCCGTGCGCTGGCGCCCGCATGGACACTGGGGAGGGCAGCGTGCCGTTGGAGCCGAGCCGCTGCGCCGCCTTACCAAGTGCATCACTGCAATCGCACTTCAGCAAATGCAGCCGTGCAGATACACGAGACGGTACCAGAAGTCGTCGTATTGGCCTGGCGTTTTCTGTGCGCCGTGGGACGGTACCTCGGTTAGGTTGTCGGGTAGGCGTCGCGTAGGCAGCGTTCGGCTGCAACCCGAGTACACCTGCAAAGCGTCGCAAGCGGGCAGCTATTTGAAGTTCAACTGACGCCACGTCCGCAAGCTCATAGGAGGCCAGCGGAGCCACGCGCCACTCGGATCCAGACTATATCTCGCGTTGCTCGGTGTGCTCCCATCTGCGCAAATTATGTCGCTTTCGTGAGCTCCTGGGAGGTCCAGCGGAGCCACGCGCCACGCGCACCAGGATGCGGGCTCGCCTGTCTGGGGTCTGCCAACTGCGCAACTGATGCCATTTCCGTGCGTTCCCGGGAGGTCCAGTGGAACGACGCGCACGTGCACCAAAATGGGAGCACGCTTCTCTGGCGGCTTCCAACTGCGCAACTGTCGCCACTTTGGTGGGCTCATGGGAAGCCTTGCGGAGCGACGCGCCACGCGCACCCAAGCGAGAGCCCGCCTCTCTGGGGGGCTGCCAATCGCACACCTGTCGCCACTTTGGTGAGTTCCTGAGAGGTCCAGCGCGACCAGACCAGACCTCGCCTTCCCTGGGCGCTGCCAGCTGCGGCACCGCCGCCACGTTCGTGGACTGATGGGAGGCCCAGGTGGGTTCAGGACTACACGGGCTCAAAGTACACCTGTGAAATCGTCTTCGCCTGCTTCCTTTTTTCCTTCCTGGTCATTTCCTTCGGTGGTGCACCATACAGGGCCCATGTGCGCGCGACACAGAGCCCTCTTGCGAAGCACGCAAGCAAAGGAGATCGCGTCCCTCTTCGAATTTTCCCGTTGTTGAAGCCACCTGTTTCAGATAGGGCTTGGGTGCGCCCCTGGGTAATGTTTTGTTGGGGGGAGGGCAACCCGAGGCTCGGTCCGCATAGCGGAGCCTGGCTGGGAGGACAAAGACGGGCACACCTTCCCATGAGCAGATGGAGTGCTTACAAGGCAGGAATTCATGAATCGTTCCGACCAGGGGCCTCGCTAACGAATCGAAGGGGTGGCCTTTCGTCTTCGACGAGTGGGGCCTTCCGAAGGCGGCGAGATCAAAAGGGGAGCTGCTTTGCAAGCGGAAGTTCGGCGGAAGCCAGCGGACGAAAAAAACATTCCTTTCTGAGAGGGGATTACACCAGACGATGTGTTCGAAACAGCCAACAAAGCTATAAACGAAAGGTGGTCCTTACCACCACCGTCAATTTGTTTTCGCACGTCTGGGTCTCGGCCCTGGCTTGCAAGACCCATCATCGGCCATCCAACAGTCCAGCACGGGAGTCACACCGGAGGCATCAAGCGCGTGAGTGCCAGTTCCTTGGGAATTGTGCCTGCCAAATGAGCACAACAGGCTCTTGCCATGTCGACGCGGCGGCGGCCTTGGCGCGGTCGCTCAAGGTTGACCGATCCACGCGGTGTCAGAAACTAACAACGACGCAATCGCAACGTAAACCCGTCGTAAATAGCCACCCTTCCAGCTCGGGGCGAGGCGCAAGGTCGGGGCGGGGCAACGCGGGGACCAACCGCACAGCAACAGCGGCTCCGGCGGAGGAGCGGTACGGCCTTGGTGCGTTGTTTGGCATGTTATCGTCGCCACTTCGAGCGGAGGCCACCACTGTCGGCCCTTGTTTCACTGCGCTCTGCCTTGCCTTTCCTACTGACGCGTCGTCACGCTGCATTGCGAGATCGGCCTCGCATGGGCTCGTTCCATTCAAGGAGAGGAGAGCGAGGCCCCAGGCAGGAGAGCCAGCCCCAGAGGGCCGCTTGCCCCTGTGCTGGGCGCTGGTGCTTCTGTGGGCCAGCTGGGCCCTGATGCCACCGTGTCCTGTCACGTGGCATGTTGCACCGCGTGTCCACTGGCTGATTTGTGCCATGTTGCCCTCGGAAGAGTCTTCACAACATACAGTCAACCCGCACAGTAAGGATGAGCAGTTTTCCAGGGTTACCATTGCATCCTCCCCCTCTGGCCCATCCTTGGCCGCTTTCGCTGGCCGCGCCCCACTCGCAAAGTGTCGACATGGCCTTCCAAGGCCCTTGCATCCTTGTGGTACGACCTTATTATACGGGCTACTTGTAACTCACATTGGCCAAGGCGACCTCGGAGGAAATTTGGCCAACGATGAAGCCGAAATATACCAGCGTCGTACCAAGCAGTCCAAATATGAAGCCGAATATGACAATGAATTTGAAGCCAAGCACCTTTAGGGGTGAAGCCCTCGGAGAAGTCTTGCGTCCAGGATGTCCTTCGTTTTCGGTCGCGACCGCACCCATCAGCCGCGCATCACAAGGGCCTGTCGCGAGCCGGGGCTCGCTAGGGGGGGGCGACGCCATGCCGCCCATCGAAAGGAAGAGGCAAAGGCCGAGGACGTGGAGATGAAGGAGGCAGAGAGTGCGCCGAAAGCAGAGGCAGAGCCCGCGGATGAGGAGAAGCCGAAGCCCAAGGCCGCGGGAAAAGTTGGGGATTTGTGCAACAGGGGGGCTTCCCTCTGCGCCATTTCCGCGTTCGCCCTGCCCTGGAGCCGAATGTCTGTTCGCTTCGTTGATCAGTTCGTTGCTTTCTTGTTTACCTCCCTCTTTGCGCCACCCCCCTCGGCCTTTGCGCCCTGCCTCACTCCTCCGCCACCGCGCGGCTCACCCGGGACTGAGGGTGCCATTCGACATTTCTCGGCGGTATCAATGTTAATCTCCGAGCGTTGAGTGACGTAAGAATTTGGCTTGGTAGACAGACTTGACGAGGATAAGGACAAAATTTCGGCCCGTTCACTGCGCCATCATTGACTACCCCGCACGAGTCCTGCAATCTCTTGCCCGCTGCGAAGTGCAAAAAGTCCACTTGGAGGTCCGAATGTTCACACACTCGCGTGACTGGAGCCCCAGGGACAGCCATGAAAGAACGCAGAACCAGCAACAGCCAACGCATGACAGACGAGAGCCGGCCATCGGTTCTGAACCGAAGGGTAAAGCTAAACGCAATCGCCCTCTGCGTATCCTTGCCCCGCGATTCTTTCGCAATTCCGTCATACCAAGAGTCAGCGCCGTACTTTCATGGGCGCTGCTATATTGTGGCGTGCTGCGGTGGTAACTCTGCATAGGTGTTGAGTTGTGCATAGGGGTTTTGTGAAGACTTCTGGGGACTGTGTGGTTTCTTGGGGTCCTCTCAGAAGTCTCTTTGGGTTTTCTGCTCTTGGGCGCTGGGGGTCTCGGGCCAGATTTTGGCGAGATCACTCTAACGAGCTCTCCCGAATGAGCTCGGGTGAACCATCTTGGGACCGTTCAGTCCTTGGGCCGTCTTGGGATCATTTTGGGACGGCCTTGGACCGTCTCGGGAAGAAGCTCGGCCCCTCGTTGGGCTGTCGTGGAACCCTTCTGGACAGTGGGGGCTTTGTGTGTCGTTCTGATTTTTTTGTCCGATGCTCATCTGAAGCCCAAAAGTTCCAGAAGCAAAACCACATGTCTACCTTTGCGTCGGCCTCCCAGAGCCTCGTGGGCACCTTGGGCGCCTTCTGGGGTGCGCGAGAGGCCTATTGGGGCATCTTGGTTGGAGTCTCCAGATGGTTGTTGGCTTTTGAACTCTGGTGTGTTGCCGCCCGGTCAGGTCTCGGGGCCGTCATGTCGCTTCCGTGGAGCGATTTGGGTCCACCTCGGGTGGGGCAACATCTCACCCAGGTGTGCGTCGGTGGCGGGGTCGCCCCAGGATAACTACATGTTGCAGACATCTTGTAAGCACTCTAACATACTCCTGCCATGCCGAGGGCACGGTGGAAGATATTGAATCATTGCAGTGAGCTGGAATCTGACTCCAAGGTGACGTCCCCATAATGATGCGAATCGGACTCGCAACACGTGATACGTAGTCTGCGGTTGATGCGGTGTGCGCCGTTGATGCAGTTGTGGCCGTGCATGAGCTTTGAATCACGTTTGGCGGGTGATGGTGCAACGAAGGAAGTTGTCGTTGTCTGGTATATCTGGTTACGCCATCGGATCATTGCTGATGGGTGCGAACGCTTGGGGGAAAAAGGTTGGACACGAGAGTCCTGCCCATCGACGTGTCATTCGCATCCTGGTCGCAGTCTAGTACTCGTTACATGGTTGTCATTTTGACGTTTTCTATTTCACCTCGATGAGTGGGTGTTTGTGTCAATTCACACGGGTGCATCGGAAGAAGGAGCGGTTTTTGTCACCAATTGCGCCGACAGAGCCCCTTGTTCCGCGAGGGCCTCGTCCCTGGCGCCTCCAAGGAGGCCGCCCCTGTCGTGGTGGAGAAGGAGGAAGATGCCCCCGAGGATCCACGTCCGAAGGCGTGCCTGGCGCCCCTTCCAGTAAGAACACACCGGCGGCGAGCCCAGGGGGGAAGTGAGCGGGGGCGGGTCTTCCCAGAAGGTTCGGAAGTCTCCCGGCCTCTGGAGACGTTTTCTTAGCCTTCCCTGAGGACGCAGAACAGTTTTCCGAAGGCCAGAGGGCTTCTGAGGAGCTCCACCGCCTTCTGAGAACGCCTCCTCCTTTTCACTCCCCCCCTCGCTCGCGCTGCCGAGCACATTGTCTGAGGATTCAGGAAAGGAGTCTTGAGAGAATTGGGCCCCAAGACTCCAGGGCGTTCCCAGGGACCAGCTCCTCAGCTCGAGTCTGGAGTCGTTTGTGGCTGTGCCAGGGCACCAGGGGCCCGAGGACAGCGAAAGTGATTCAGGGCCCCCTTCCTCCAGGGCAGGTTCCATTCAATCTGCACCGCACTGCCTGAGGACTCACAATCGTGTTGATATCGTCGTTCTTAGTGGGCCCCAGAACCGGCAGGACCGTTGTCGCCGTTTCCGACAAAATGCGTTTTGAATATGGAAACGGTAATGGCAAGCGGCAGCGGCAAAACAACAACGGCTCTGACTTGGAAGCGGCACCGGAGCCGGTACAACAAAGGCGACGGAACCAGAAAAAGAACGGCGCCGGAACTGATAAACAAAAACCGGACATGTCATCAGTGATCAGATTTCTTCCTTCACGGGTGTACCGATTGCTCTAGATGAAGAGGTCGAGGTTGTGAGGAAATTCGCGCTTGAAATATGCAGCCGGCGGTCCAGCATGTGACCTAGGCCTCGAGAAAGAACGAACGAT
The DNA here is from genome assembly GCA_963575745.1 of Prorocentrum cordatum. Classification (NCBI taxonomy): domain Eukaryota; class Dinophyceae; order Prorocentrales; family Prorocentraceae; genus Prorocentrum; species Prorocentrum cordatum. The sequence continues at coordinate 1,364,508 of CAUYUJ010018837.1, forward strand.
CCAACCCAGTCCACCCCGTCACCCCCTACTCTCGTGAAGGACGTCACACCCCCACCTCCCCACCCGAGCCACCTCCCCGCGTTCACTGAGCCATCCAGAGTACTGATAGCGCTGGACGGCAAACCTCAGCATACTTGGGGGAGCCGTGACGAGGCGTCGCCCTTCAATTGTTCAATATGAGTCAAATGCTCCCCCTTCCGAACGTGGACGAGTAATGTTCCGCCCTCTCCGCGTCTTGCTTGTCCCACACGATTTCAAAGGTTGGTGTTTCCTATGGTCTTCTAAAATCTGGTCGTAATTGGTCCTTCAAAGTGATGGTGTTGCCGTTGCAGCATTGCGCCTTGCTCCCGATATTGAGAATGGCGCTCTCGCCCCATTGCGAGCCACTTTTGTAGGTCCGAGTCGTTCCTCGTCGTTGTCGCCCTCCCCTGGTCCTCCTGCTCCTCCCTCTCCTTCCACTAAAGCTCCTGCTGCTGCTGTTCTTCCTCGTCCTCATCCTTCCTCATCCTTGTCCTTTTCCTCCTGCTCATCCTCATGCTCATCCGCCACCTCCTCCTCGTCCGATGTACGCAGCTCCCGTGTCCGATTGCGCATAACAAGATGGGGTTTGGGAGTTCCAGATCCGCTATGCCACGCGTCGGTTGATAAAGAAAAACTCAGCGCAGTGGGAGGAGATGGGTGGGAGGGGTAGAATGTCAGATTCGGGGCGAGCGCACTTAGCTTGCCCCTCTTCTTTCCCCTCTCCACCTCAGCCCGGGCATGGGGCCCGAACTCCGATCACAGACGCAGGACATCCCGCCCATGTGGTCGATTGCATCGTGCAAGGCATTAATATGTTGTCTTCGCAGTTGCCTCACCGCGATCGTCGTCTTGAGGTGTGGGCCCCCTTCCCCCCACTCCAGAGCTGCGACGGAAAACAAAAATGAGAGGGGGGGAGGAGGAGGTGGAGGAGCGGGGGGAGCCGAGGAAGGAGGAGCGCGGAGGAGGCGGAAGAGGAGGCGGAAGAGGAAGGTGATCAGGAGGGGCCGAGCAGGAAGAGGATCAGGAGGAGGAGACGGATGCCCAGCAGGAGTAGGAGGAGGGAATGGTGGTGGAGAGGAAGGAACCTGTGGAGGAGCAGCCGAAGCAGCAGCACCAGGACAGGAGATCGAGGGCTACGAGAAGAGGGACAAGGGAGGAGGAGGATGACCACGAGGATAATAATGAGTGATACATGGGCGTGGCTAGGGTTCGGTCCAATGTTGCCGTTGCAGTTTCCTCTTGAGTACGGCGCAGTGAACGTCCGAAGGGTGCAGACAAGCGCACAGCCGGTCCTGTTGGAATGCCACGCGGTGGCCTCCACGGGCGCAGCACACCCACCAGTTTTGAAAGGACGCCCCGAGCGACTCGCTTTGTTTCGAACCAGTTTCGAACCGAGTTCCAAGTCAGGTGGTCGAGGAACTGCCGCGCGAGACGTTCACATCCTTGTTGTTCCACACCACGAACCGCACACCTATCAAGTTTGAAAGGATGTCACACGCAGATCGTTTGTTTCGAATGTGTTTCGAGCCCGGTTTCAAGTAACCGATTTGAGGAAGTCCCGCTCGAAACGCTCATCTTTTTTGTGGTTCGGACGGGCTCCTATGGTTTCGAACCTGATTTCTCGAATTTGTTTCAAGTTTGCCACCCGCGGTGGCGCTGTGCGCGCCCGCATCTCCGATCCACGCTGCGCCAGCCTGTCAAAATTGGAGAATCCTTCATGGAGCAGCATGGGTGGGCGTGGGGTGTGGAGAAGGGGGGCAGAGCTCCGCTAGTCAAAATTTCATGACGCAAGGTGGACAAAGGGTGAATCGAGCATTCTGCTTTGCGGGTATCAGGCTTGCGCTCGGGAACTCTTGGATAGCGTATCGCTCCGCCGGCTCCTTACCACCACGCTTCGGCGCGACACGCTATCCACTTCCCAGTCATCAGGAGTCAACGTCCCGAGCATTTTCGAGCCTCCCACCCCGCGGAGTGGAGCGGCACGTCATCCGCTTACAGGGCATGGCGAATCACCAAAGCCGCCGAGTCTTCACGCTGAGCAAAAGTTCCCGACCGTACACCCCCATCAGCCATTGTTTGGGCATCAATGGCCCGCAGACGACCTAGTTGACCTTCTGTGGCCGTCTTTTCCAGGTGTGCGACGCCTCCGATTTGCAAGCGAGAAACATTGATTGCGGCATTCCGCTCAAATTTGCCACTGCCAGCCAGTATTGTACTGCTTTCCGGCACGAGGAAGTTCGAAGTGGCAGATTGGGCATGCCCCTGCTGTTTCTGTGTTGGCTTTTTGATGTCGCCAACATCGCAGAGCGGATTTTGTTCGGAAAACGATAGGATGGGCCCAGAGTGTCCTGGAGAATTTCGTTCCGGAGTTCGATATGAATTTCGTGTGTTTGTGTGTGTCTGTGTGTGTGTGTGTGTGTGTGTGTGTGTTCGTGTCTGTGTGTGTGTTTTGGGGCCAGGAATGAACACTTAAACCGTCCACGCGAAATTCACTTCGTTTTTCACTCGCCCTTTTCAAGTTTTGCATTGACAGAAATCCACGCAAAAATCAGTTGCAGCACGTCTGCAAGCTCTGTGCAGTGAGCTTTGGCTGGCAGCTCTATCTGAAGGTTCAGCTTTGGTAGTGTGTGCTCAATCGTTCCAGCCCCCGTCAGCAGTTCGAATATTGGTTAGACGCCACTGTGGCAAGCCAGTTGCGACCTCGTTAGGCACTCGATTATGTTGCCTAGCTTCTCTGCTATCACCGAGACCACCGTTGCCTCCCCTCATCCTAGTTTCACCCATCTTCTCCACCCTCCTCCTACTGCCGCACGTCCTGATGGTATTTCCGTTCACGTTGGCGTACTCGGGAATAAAGGAAGTCTCTCGATGGTTTCCACCTCGTGCAGCACCCTGCTCGAGCATTTGAAAAAACCTCGGCTTCGCCTTGGCTGTGAAAAGGAGCATCTGGCCACCAATACTTGTGGTATCAAAGAACGCGCTCGAGACGCGCAAACTATGAGCTCAGCCGGGCAGGTGTCATCCTTATGCTCGCTCACATGTTGGCAGAGTGTCGATTACTCTGAGACGGCCCGAAAGGTGCTTGCAGGTGCCGCCACCTTCTCGGACGCGGACACCACCATGAATGCCATGGTCACCCAGGGTGGCAAGGATCTCCCGCCCGGGGGACTGATATGGCAGGGAGGGTGAACAGAAAGGGCCGTTGGCAACAGCCAGGACGGCAAGCAAGACAGCGGACCTCATTGGTGTTTGGTGCAAACACTTGCCATCGGGACTAGCGCCGCCATCGGCCTCGCTTTCCTCCCCCTGTTCCCGATTTAGTATCTCGATAATTCCGCTCGGTCTCTCCCTCTCCTCCGCTCCCTCTCCCTTCCTTCCCGTCCCTCCTCTGCCTCGTTCGCCTTCTACCCCACGGAGGATCAGGAGGAGGCTCTGGCAAAGGCGGGCAGGGTAGCATGATTAAGCTGGCAAGTGAACGCCTCGCACGAGATGAAGCGGCAGATGCTAAGACCTGGACTCCTTGGGGCAAGGATGTCACTAGAGAAGCGCACCACCGTAATCTATCCGGTCGGAAATGCATGATTCGACGCGGAGATCCCCATATGTGCATAGAGTTTTGAATGTCCTAAGCTGTGATGTTTCTCATCCCCCATGTCCTAAGCTGGATTTCTTGTTTTCCAATCCCATAAGATGAGAGTGTTGTTGTTACTCAGGGCGCTCCAACTCCTCACCCTACTCTCCTCCCTCATCCGCTTCCCCGTCAGACTCACTTACACGCAGACTCACTCATACCCAGGCGCACTCATATTCAGGCTCACTCACGTTCATATTCACTCACACTGAGACTCATTCATACTCAGACTTACTGATATGCAGAGGTTGGTTTGTACTCAGAATCACACGCTTACACTCGCCCGCGCCCTTTCACACTCAGATTCACTCACATTCAGACCGTCCTTCGCGCCCAGGGAACGATGATGTATCAGGCGAGACCCCTGGCGTCAGCACTCCCAAGGGGGAATCGCCAGGGGGTATATCACGGGCCCGTTCGCGCCCAGGTTGCGGAGATGTCTCAGGCGGTTCGCTTGCTTGGGTGGCCAGCTCCGTTTGCGTCCAGAGGAAATTGTGAGAATTTCTCACGCGGGGCGCTGGCTTCAGCACCTGAAAAGGGGAGCCGCTAGGAGGTATATCACGGGCCCGTTCGCGCCCAGGTTGTGGGGATATCTCAGGTGATTTGCTCGTTTTGGTGGCCAGACTCGTCCGCGTTCAGAGCAGATTGTGGGGATGTCGTCGGCGAGGCGCTGGCTTCAGCACCCGAAAAGGGGGCCGCCAGGGGGTATATCACGGGCCCGTTCGTGCCCAGGTTGAGGGGATGTCTCAGGGATGTCCCAGGCGGTTTGCTTGTTTGGGTGGCCAGATTCGCATACGTTCCGAGCACCGACTGTAGGATGTTTCACGCAAGGCGCTGGCTCCAGCACCCCAAGGGAGGGCCGCCAGGGGGTATATCACGGGCCCGTTCGCGCCCAGATTGTGTGGATGTCTCAGGTTGTTTGCCTTCTTTTGTGGCCAGATCCGCATGCGCTCGGAGCAGATTGTGAGAATCTCTCACGCGTGGCGCTGGCTTCAGCACCCGAAAAGGGAGCCGCCAGGGAGTATATCACATGCCCGTTCACGCCCAGGTTGTGCAGACGTCTCAGGCGGTTTGCTTGTTTTGGCGACCAGACTCGTCCGCGTTCGGAGAAAGTGTAAAGAATTTTCGGGTGAGGTGCTGGCTCCAGCACCCCAAGGGGGGGCCGCCAGGGGGTATATCACAGGCCCGCTTGTGCCCCCCAGCATGCGCACAAGGGCGTTCTGATGATTCGAACATGCACGCGCGAAAGGGCCGTTGGGCCCGTTTTGATGAATATGTTGAACAACGCTCGTTCAATCAAAAAGAAAAATAAATCGCAGGAGCGTGCGCTCGCAGACTGTTCTAAAAAACCTGGTTGCAAAACCATTGGTTCGGGACATTCGGTTTTGAACTACGAATGCGCCCTAAGTTTTTTGGCGGGTTCCAGCATGCGCGCGACGACGCGTGTGCATTTCGTTATGGTTGTTTCGCTGTGCAAGGGAATCTTGAACATGGCTGATATTTTATGGACGAGTGCGCTCGCATAGTGTTATTTGACGAGGATGTCGGGGGCCGATGCGGGCCTGGCCGGAATGGTACGGACTCATACTTCAAATAACGATGGGGTAGAACCGCATGTACACTGCACACCCCCAGGGGGTACCGATAACCCCAGAGGGGGTTGTAGATTTTCCTTTTTGGGGAAAGCTGAACCGACGTGTTGCGGTGTATGTGGCAAGATCCATTGTGCAGAAGTTGAAGTTGTCAACTCCAGCGTTCGCGCAAGCATCCTACCCTGCCACCCGCAATTTGGTTAGCAAAACCCATGCGGCGGCGATTGCGATGACAGCTTGGCGTTGGCTGGCGCATCTTTGCCGCCGCGCTGGCGCGCGCAGGCTCGCGCGCAGAGCGGCCAGCTCGCTTGACACAACCGACGCGGCCGCGGTGGCGCTGACCGATGGGGACCCTCCATCGCTTCTCAAAGGCCGCACTGGCGCGCGAGCACTTCAGTGCGGGTCAGTGATTCTGGCGGGCGCGGCATCATGGTGACGCCGGCAATAACGGCAACGGCGATGAAGAGGATAGCGACGGCAAGGCTAATGAGCGTGTCGATGCTAGTCACTCCGATGACGATGATGACATCCATGTGTCGCTGATGGGGTCTTTGGGCGATTTCGACATGCGCGGGCGGCCAACGCTTGCGAGTGGCCCGCATGGTCCTTTTTGACAGGGTCCATGCCCCCCGTTCCCACCCCAGCAGCGCGCAAGGGCGTTCGCATGATTTCGACATGCGCGCGCGAGGCCAGCGCTGTTTCATGTAACCACATTTGCTTTCGCAGAAAATCGCAAGAGCACGCGCAGACTGTTTTCGAACAAGAGGTCGAACATCATCGTGTGATTCAGCTATTTTCGAGAACCTTGGTTTTGATCTCCGTACGCAATCCAAGGCATTGGACGGATTCCGACATGCGCGCGCGACGACGCGCGCACGTGGGTGTTGTTCCACTCGTTGCAAAATGACCTTGGACGTTGATTTGTCACATACAAGCGTGAGCGTATAATATTCTTTGGCATGGACAGGGGGGTGACACAGGATTCGAGGGCATGACATGTATGCATATGCGAATCGAACGATGAGGCACCTGGAATCTGCAGTGTCCCAGGGGGCCGGGGGAAGTGGCAGAGCTGATGCTTTTAATAGAAAAGACAGTTTGCGTGGTGCAGTGTACGTGGTGCAGTTCACTTTGCAGAACTTGGCATTTTCAGCAACAGTGTTCGCGCAATCGTCCCACCCACCCACCCGCAAGTTGGTTTGCAACACCCATGCGGCGGCGATTGCGATGACTGCTTGGCGCTGGCTGGCGCATCGCTGCGGCCGCGCTAGAGCGCGCGGAGGCTCGCGCACCGCTCCAGCTCGTTTTGGCGCGACCGTCGCGGCCACGGTGGCGCTGACCGTTGGGGACTGTTCAGCGCGTCCCGCAGACCGCGCTGGCACGTGGGCATGCAGTGAGAGTCGGTGACTTGGGCGAGCGTGGTTTCATGATTACGCCGACAACGGCAGGCACGATGATGAGAGTAGCGACGAGGATTGCGATGATGACGATGGCGACGGCAAGACCAAGGACGGCGCCGATTTTGGTCACGCGGATGACGATGAGGATGTTCATGCGTCGCCGATGAGATTTTGGAAAGATTTTGGCATGCGTGCGCGACCGATGCGGGCGAGTGGCCCGCATGGCGTTACCTGACAGGGGTCGTGCCCACCCAACAAGCGCGCAAGAGCGTTCGCATGATTTCGACCAGCGCTCGCGAGCACCCCGCTTGGGCGCATTTGATGAACGTGTCGAAACATGCTGGCCTATGGATTCGCAAGAGCGCACGGATGTCTCTGTTTGGGATCATCGGTTTGCCAAACCTTCGTTGCATTAAAGTGTTCGGTCGACTAGATTTTGAAGGTCTTACGGAACCTTCGGCGTTTGAGTAAATTCGGCATGCGCTCGCGACGACTTGCGTGCACCGGCTTTATATGATTGCTTGCAACGGTTATTTTAAAATGTGTTTTTTTGTATTTGATGAACGATTGCGCGCGCATAGTATCATCTGACAGGGATGAATGGTCAAAACAGTAAGGAGTCTAGTTGGACCGGTGCGAGTTCATTTTTTAAGTGAGTGATGCGGCAAAATTGTAAATTGTGTTATCCCACGGAGAGCCGAGAAAGCCAAGGGTGGTGGTAGATCCTCATTTATGTTTCGACCGGACGTTCTACGTGGGGCAATATAAGTGGCGACGAGGCGGCAGTGGCAACCGCAAGGTGGCGGAACCGACAGTCATGCCCAGACGATGGGCGGCGACGAGGCGACGACGGCGGCCACATAGAGGCCAGGTCGGCCCGGAGGCCCATGCGAAGGGCTGCGACGACACGATCGATCGGGACCCTTTCTGGGAGGGGTAGTTTATATTGCGAAGGCCTTACGGCCAGCGCCGCCGACCCTGAATGGGGGACAACGACGACGACGATGGCGATGGTGATGACGACGACGACGATGACGACGACGCTGCCGCTCTGGAGCCGAAATGTTCTCCCAGGGAGGGGTGACCCCCTGGGGGGGGGGGTCAGAATCCCCGCCGCCCCGCCCCCTGGGACCCCCTCCCTCCGGGACTTCCCCTCCCCCCCCCTTTCGGCAGGGGGGGTATCAAAGGGAATGGGCTGTTTCCCTTTGGCTGGAGCGTTTGAGGGGGAGCGGCGATCGGGACATTTTCCGGAAGGGACAGGTGAGATTCTCCCACTACGCGGCATACGAGTGTTCGTTGCGCCAGAGAAGACAAATTCATACAGAGTCCAGAGTCGAGATACCGATGTTTGTTTTGGATATGGGTTCCATTCACATCAGCTGTTGCCTTCCTGCAGGGTCCTCGAACCGAGACGCTGGCTTCACTCTTGCCTTCCCAGCCCGGCTCTGGGCCTGGCACCATTGTTCGTTTTTGAGGCCGTGCTGACATCTCCCTACACGGCGTGCTGCCAGGGCAGGCGGCCATCCGCCTCACCACGGGCCTTCTGCTCTGCTCCTCCAGGCCTCCCAGATGGGGTCCGAGTAGGTGGGGTCGGAGGATCGCGCCGTATCGCCGATGCATCGCCGATGCGGCTCGATGTGGATTCCGATCCTATCCGCGCTGGCGTCGCCGATGCATCGCCGACGCCGGCGACGCATCGGCGATGCGGCGCGATCCTCCGACCCCACCTACTCGGACCCCATCTGGGAGGCCTACAGTTCCCCAGGCCTCAGGCGTCCTGATTCGTACTCGACGTTGCGCGGCTTTCAGGCCTCGGGGGGCCCGAACTCGGAGAGGCCGGCCGCCCGTCCCGACCCCTCTCGGGGCGCCACATGGCCGACGACGGAGATCTTGACTCCAGAGGTGGTGACGTCTCGCTCGTGCTTCCGCCAGTGGGCCGAAAGCCATTTTTTCTTCCGCTGGCCTTCTGCCGGCGCGAGATGCGCCGAAGGCGAGGCCCTTTTAGGAGCGCCCTGGATGCCTGGGTCTGCTCCTCCTCCAAAACTGAGGGTGTCAACTGTATACCTGCACCGGCCCTGTATACTTCATCCTATCCGCAGATGCTCACGAGGAGGAGGACAGAGGAGGAAGGGCTCAGACAGGATAAGGAGGAGGAGGAGGAGGAGCAGGAGGAGAAGGGGAAGGGGAAGAGGCGAGAGGAAGAGCTCGGAGGAGGAGAAGGAAGATTGAGCAGGAAGAGTGAGGAGGAGGAGGAGGAGGAGGAGCAAGAGGAGGAGGGATAGGGGGAGGAGGAGGGGGGACACGGGGGAGGGGAAAGGGAAAGGGAGGGGGAAGGGGTAAGCCAGGTGCGCTCGCGTCATATCTGACGTCCTACCTCTTCCTCCCACCCCTTACCATGGCGAAGATCTCCTCTCTATTCGCACAGTCGGATGTCGCAGCATGGCATAGCATTACGCGGCATAGCATGGTGTTGAATATCAACGCGTAGTATGACATAGCATGGGCTCCTGCGGCCCCAAAAATCAACGAATCGACACCGAAAATTTAATCATTTCCGATGTTGTTTCGGGGGGGGGGGGGGGGGCATTTTCTAGATGTTGTGGCCGATTTGGAAGGACCGAAAATCATGCCGTGGCATGGCACTGGAAATAATGACACCAGCGCTGCAGCGGGAGCACGATTCGGATCGAGCGGAAGCGCGGAAATGAGGCCAGCGCTGCAGCGGGATCACGTTTCGGAACAAGCGGAAGCCCGAAAATGAGGCCAGCGCCTCAGCGGGAGCAGCATTTCGAAACAAACATCCGAGCGAAAACCCAGTTCCCGGGAATCGTGCGTGTAAAAACGGTACGCGGAGGGGGGCCAGACATCTTCTGGACGTCATCAGGGGGGAGAGGAGAATAGTATTCAAATAGTGCAATTGTGCAGGAGGAGGACGAGGAGGAGGGGGAGGGTGTGGAGGAGGAGGAGGAGGAGCAGGAGGAGGAGGAGGAGGAGGAGGAATGATGAGGAAGAGTGAGGATGAAGACGAGGAGGAGGAGGAGGAGGAAGAGGAGGAGGAAGCGGAGGAGGAGGAGGAGGAGAAGCCCCTTCCTTTTGGCTACGAGGACTCCCGCCCCCTTTTCGGACCTACGCACACGTCTGCGCTCTGATTCGGGAGGAGGGGAGTGACTCAGCCCCCAGCTCCGCGCAGACCCTTGCCCGATAGACTAGGGGCGTGTGATCGGGTCCGACGAGGCTGGGGGGGGAGGAAAGCTCGAACCCTCGGCCAAGGCGCTGCGGCTGGGATTTTCCTCCGAGGAGACCTGCACCTTGTTTCTAGGGGCCAGGCCCCCTCAGCTATGATCCGCGGGCGGTTCCAGCAGCAGAGCTGTTTGCGAGACCCGGGGCGGTCCAGATGATCATTGGACCCATTCTGAGGGATAGATAAGGGCGGGGTTGTCAGAGGGATCCGCGCAGGTCTCAGGCTCATTGGCAAGAAACTTATTGCGACGTGGCGAGATGCCTGGGGGTGCAGTTGGCTCTGGGCTGATAGAGGTGCGCAAGATTCGCCATGAGTTGTCTTTGGAAGACGCCACCACCCAAGGTTTTGACTCTGTTCACTGGCAGGCAAGTCGCCTGGCAGACAAGGCTCACGAGGGAGGTTCGAGAATGGCGCAGATCCGGCTTGCGTCCAGGCGCAGGGGCTTCAGATTCGGATTCCTTAGTCCAGCAGGTCCCCAACCTGTATGGCGCTGCGGCCACGGAACCGTCAGGAGGAAGCCAAGGTCTCCCTCCCCCGTGTGCACCAAGAGAGGGAAGAAACGCTCACCGAGCTTGTCGGCCTCTCCACCCTGTCGGTTGAGCAAAGGTTCCGAGGCCCTTGGCGCTGCCTTGTTTGCAGTCAGAGCGACGGAGGAGACAGAGATGTCTTCCTTCGCTCGCCCAGCCCAGGTCGTCCTGCTCCTCCTCCACCTCCTCCTCCTCCTCCGCCTCCTCCTCCTCCTCCTCCTCCCCTCCCATCGGCTGGCAGCGTGCCGAGGAGCCTTCTGGTGCCAGCTTTGTGGGGGCTCGGGGCTTCCGTACCACGGTCAGCTCTCGAAGATGGGGCGGACTTGCAAGCCTGGCCTCGCACAGCGGAAGACTGGTCCACCTACTGTCACGGTCCGAGGAGCCAGATGGCGCCCCTGGTTCCTGGGATGGCGAACTTCTCGGATCGAGTTGCCTTGTAAGTCTTCCCGTGGGAATTTCAAAGATTTGTCCCCCAAAGCAGGCAAGAAGATGAGGAGGAGGAGGACAGGGAGCAAGGGGAGTGGGGCGGGGAGGGGGAGGAGGAGGAGGAGGAGGAGGAATAGGATGAATAGGAGGAATAAGAGGAGGAGGAGGAGGAGGAGGAGGAGGAGGAGGAGGAGGAGGACCAGGTATGGGGAGAGGGGGAGGGGGGGAGGGGGAGGAGGATGAGGAGGAGGAAGAGGAGGAGGAAGAGAGAGAGGAGGATGAGGAGGAGGAGGAGGAGGAGGAAGAGAAGAGAGGAGAGAAGGAGGAGGAAGAAAGATGAGGGGAATGAGGAGAAGGAGGAGAAGAAGGAGGAGGAGGAGAAGGAAGAGGAGGTGGAGGAGGGGGAGGAGGAGGAGGACGAGGAGGAGGACGAGGAGGAGGACGAGGAGGAGGAGGAGGAGGAGGAGGAGGAGGAGGAGGAGGAGGAGGAGGGGGGGAGGAAGCGGCAGTGGAGGAGGATGAAGAGGAGGAGGAGGAGAAGGAGAAGGACTAGGATGATGATGAGGAGGGAGGAGGAGGAGGAGGAGGAGGAGGAGGATGAGGAGGAGGAGGAGGAGGAGGAGGAGGAGGAGGAGGAGGAGGAGGAGGAGGAGGAGGAGGAGGAGGGGCGACGGGCACGGGCAGAAGGAGGAGGAGGAGGTGGAGGAGGAGGAGAAGGAGGAGGAGGAGGAGGAGGAAGGAGGAGGAGGAGGAGGAGGAGGAGGAGGAGGAGGAGGAGGAGGGGGTTGAGGGGGTTGAGGGAAGGAAAGGAGTAGGAGCAGGGAGGAGAGGAGGAGGAGGAGGAGGAGGAGCAAGAGATGGGGGAGGAGGAGGAGGAGGAGGAGGAGGAGGAGGAGGAGGAGGAGGCGGAGGAGGAGGAGAAGGAGGAGGAGGAGGAGGAGGGGGAGGAGGAGGAGGAAGAGCAGCATCAGCAGAATCCTCCGCAGATGCTCATGGCCCTCTCGGACGGCGGCTTTCACCACCTCCTCGCGGGGGCGAGGGGCGCCGTTGGCGCCGGGCTTGGCCTCTCCGAGCGGGGTTGGGGCCTCCCTCGCGCGCGCGAGCAGGCACGGTCCACGCGAGGCCCGCCCTCGTGGCGCGCGCGCGCGTCCTGGCGCGCGCGCCCTCGTGCACGTGCTGGGCGATCGGACCCAGACGTCTGGCGGGCTGGCCCCCTCTCGGTCCTCGGCCGGATCCGCCTCGAAATTTTGACTGGAGCTCGTTCGGGGAGCAAGAGACGGCATGAGCATACATGCTGGACCTCTGCGCGGATTTCTTGGGGCGGCGCTGCGGGCGCAGCCAGGAGTGGTCCAGCAGCGACCCAAGAAATCCGCCCGGACCTCCGCGAGTTCATGCTTCTGTTATTTGATGTACTAACAGTCAGTGCAATATTGCGCTAGTGAGATGTGTTGACGAGGACGGTTCGTCTGCGTCTGCTGGAACGCTCGCTTTGGGTAAAGATGCAGTGCTCGAGAACACGCCATGGACTGCTGGAGCGCCCACGCTCGGCAAAGGTGCCGTGCTGTAGCGCATGCCTTGGGCTGCTGGAGCGCCTGCGCTCGGCAAAAGTGCAGCGCTGGATCGCACGCCGCGGGCTGCTGGAACGCTCGCGCTCGGTAAGAATACGGTGCTTGAGCGTACACCATGTTTTCGGCATGAGCTGCTGAAGCGTTCCCCCGTCGTTAAATTGGGCGCTGGAGAGACACCCAGCCAGGGTGCCCACAGCGGCGCCCGCCCCTACAGGGGACTGGGTGGGCAGCCTTAGGCTGCCCCCCTTACAAGCGTGGCCTGCCTATCCGTCATTCGCCCCCGTTGCACGATGTACCGATGCCGGGAGTACCACAGATTGCGAATATGATATTCGAATAGTTTTGTTATTCTTCGACACGAGGACACATGTACCATGCCGCACCCCTTTTTCCTTCGCCATTTGTCTGTACTGTTGAAGTTTGTCGGCTCGTTGTCGGTAAGTTGTCGATCCATGCAAAGTTTGTCGATCCTTGCGTTTGTGAATGTTTCTCCGTTGATGCAAAATTGTGGCTGTGAGCTTACATGGTCGTGACCACTCACGGTAATTAGCATTCATGGATTTAAGATGGGAGGTCACTTGTCGGTACGTTATCGGACAGTTGTCGACATGAGTTCGGCGTGCTGGGCTAGTGGATGAGGTGAGAATTTTGCGAGGGTCGGGGGTTGAGAACAGAGGGTGAACATATGATTCATTGTTTCATCTGGTGAGTGCTGGTGAGAGCGCGTAGGGCGTGACAATAATTCGTAATATTTCTCAGCTGCGGTTTATGGTTGACAGCGGGGGGGAATGTTATTCAATGTGTCCCAACGGTTGAGTTGACAAGGGGGGTGGTAATGATTCTATATGCCTCAATGTTGTGAGCATGGTTGGACATACGTAAACATGTTGAGAATAACACGCAACCGTCCCCAATGGCCGAGTATCGTTGGGAGAAAAGTTAGGAGCAGGGGTTGGGATGGAAGTGTCGTGCAACATCAACGTTTCAGGCCCTTGTGGCGTTACGTCGCTGACACAAGGCTTTCAGCAGTTCGTTTCTGAGCATGGATTTGCCATCAGTTGCACAGGCTGGCAGATTGCCATCGGGTTCTTGGAACAGGTTCAGTCTGATCGGGACTGCCCACCTCCACGGTCAACGTGGTGCAGTTAATGGTCGCATACAGAACATTGGTTTGGGGCAGACCTCCCCCTGCCAGACAGAACAACAGCTGCCCGACAAACAGATATGATGATCATATCGGCCTGTTTCGGTGGCGGAACAGAAGTATTTTGAGACAGCCCTGTCATCGTCGCTTCTGGAAATCGTGAAACCGTTGCATCCACATCTGTGCTGAAGGCCGCATTGGGTATCGCACAGGACGAATATACCCTGCATCTCGAGCCAGGTGTATACGAGACTGGCTGTACGACAACAAAAACAGCGACTGCCAGCGGCTGCCCTTTTATAAGGGTATTGAAATACGCACCTTGGAGGCGAAGATGTCCGTTCACATCCTCAGATGTCTTGGACAGGCCATGCTTGAAATCCGTGGTGTGGGCGGCGGGTGCATCATGATGTGGAAGGCGGCGGACGGTTGCCTGCGCCACGTGAGTACTTCCCAGGGTGCCGGCGGCCAGGTGACGTCAGGCCAGCCGTTGGAACTGCATCACGGCAGCCCAGCCATCGATGGTTGCGAAATGCGCACGGTGATTGACGAAGAGCTGGCTGGCAGTCTTCCCATTGGTCGGTGTGGCGGCGCAGTGATTTGCTCATAGAATTGCAATGTTGATGCCACTGGAACGGGGTACGGCACCCAAGTCGGTTTTGAACGGTCGCGCCCTGTCCTGTGCCCCTGCAATTTGGATGACAATGTCACGTGCGATTTTAAAAATTCGAGACGGCGGTGATGCAGCAGTGAAACAATTCCCCATCTGGCATTACAAATGCTGCGGCGTTGTGCTTGCAGGTAAAAGAGTTAGTGATGCAGTTCGTGAGCCAGCTTTTCGCCAGACGAGGGATTCACCACAACAAATTCTGCATTTGAGAATGATGTTGGCATGGCGATCGACGGCGGCGCTAGGCCCGCTCTCCAGAAACAAAGCACATCCATTCATTGCAACGTGCGCAGTGGAGTCGCAATTTCGCGAGGTGGCGCCCCACTTCTGAACAGAAGGAGACTTGCGGGAACGTGAGCGCCAAATGCAGCATCAAGCTGTCCAACGCGTCGCGCGCTGAACTGGAGGCAATGTCGTGCATGGGAATTGCGGCGGTGAAACCGACCGTCGCAGCATTCGGCCCTCGAGGCCAGGAGTGGTGTTCCTGGTGTGAGGTGGCATAGAATCTGTCTGGCTCTTAGTCGACTACTGCGCAGGAGGAATCAACGGCTGGGGCGCCACCAGCGCATGGCCGATGGTCGGCCGGCAGGGAGAAGAAGCGCATGCATCTGACGTGGCGGCGGGGGGCGCGGCGGGAGGGGGGGCTAGCTTTGCGCCCGCGCCTCGCTCTCCAACGGGGCCCGTTGCTTGCGCGCCCGCCGCATGCGCGGCAGCGCCGCGTGCGCGCGGGTGGAAGACGCAGGCGAGTGGGCGGGCGCGCGCGGGCGCCCGCGCGGGCGGGCGCACGCGCGCGCGCGTGCGAGGCCGCCCGCGTCGCCCCCGATCTCGTCTGCCAGACCGCGAAGCATTCCAACGGCATCGCGTCTGCGCTGCCGCTTCAGCCGGATGGGTTACGGACGCAACGAGGGCCAGGGCGCGCCGCCCCCCAACGCGTTAATATGCCCTATGACATTTGACTTGCATCAATACGTCATTGGCTGCAAGGGCGCGCCCCCGGGAAGTTTCAACGGTCGATGCTCGAACGCTGAACCGACGCGGGGCGCGTGAAACAGGGGCCGGCGGGGATGCGTCGACCCCTTCGGACCTCCCCCTGCTGGCCGACAAGCGCACGGGGGCCATGCGGAGCCGCGTGAAGCCATGATATCGCACGAAATGACGGCTGTTTCTAACAGTCGTTCCATATTTGGGGCGCTCCAAATCCGGGCTCGCCGGGATGCCCTCGGGCCACGGGGCCATCGGCATTGGGGGGTCTGGGGCGAGATGGCGACCGCGAGGTCGCCGCTGGTTCGAGCCTCGCAGGCGAAGCGGCCCCGCAACTCCCCCCCTGCCTCGGACGTCCCGACGCGGCGGGCGCGGCGACGGCGCCCCCTGGTCGGGCGCCCTGCGCGTTCCACCGAGGTTCGGCGACGCCCGCGGGCGAGAGCGGCATTTGGGCGTCGCGCCACAGACATGCGGCAAGGAGACCGTTCGTCGTCTGGAATTCGCGCTTGCACAATCCCTATCCAGCCGCGCCGACTCGCACGTCGCGGAATCAGAGGCGCACTTCGCATCCAGCTTCTTGCCGCGCAAATTCGATGAGCAGCTAAGCGCGCAGCATGGAGAACACGCCGGCAAACATCACTGGGCAAAGTGCGGCTGGGCGCGCACGCCCGCGAGCAACTCTGCGCGCGGGTGATCGGCGGCGGTCTCTCGACGAAATTTTCAGGAACCGCGCGCCACTCGCGCCCCCGCCCCCAGCGCTGCCCGGTCGAGGCGGTTCCCTCGGCATGGTGCGCGGCCATTTTCGCGCCAGGCCCAGCGTCGGCCATTTCCCCCAGATCCCTCGCGGCTCTGACATCGAGCATCTCCAACAGACGCACAGGAAATTGTGGTACTGTTTTCTTCCTGAAATTAATACTTGTCCATCTAGCGCAGTGCTTCTTTTCTCCAGTGACATGCATCATGGTTCCCGGCTGACGTCATCGAGCCCTCCGAACCGACGACGGCGTCGGGCCCGTGCGCGCGGCCGCAGCATGCCCATCCATGCGTCGCTGCTCGCGACCTCGCGCGCGGCCTGCAGCGCGCTCTGGAGCGCGGGGCCTTTTTCCTTCTGGGCGACGGCTGCGCTCTGAATCGCAATGACTACTGGGCCGGCGCGACCGGCGCCTCCGACGCCACCCAAGGAGTGAGACTTTGCAGGTCGCGCCAGCGTCTACGAGCGCTGCCGCGCATGAGGGGCCGCAAGCCGATGCTCTTGCAGATCGAGCCCCGCAGCCCCTCGCCCCGTACTTCGGATCGCGTGCCGGGGCGGGGCCGGGCGCATCTCGCAGCGAGTCTACCGACAGGACATGCGCGAGCAAATTTCTTCTGCCGCATCAAGCTCGACGCGGGGAGATGTGATCGACTCTCCCTGACCGACGCCCCTTAGTCGCCGATGTGATTCGCCCACCTGCCCCCCTCGCAATCCCCGACGCGGAGGGACAACGACAAATTGCACTGAAGCAGCGCGCCGCTTTTCGAGACTCAGGCATGGCGGCGGGCAGAAATCCTGTCAAACAGTTTCAACAAATCCCGCGCGAACGCGCCCAGTGGAAAATGGCACGGCGGGGCCATTCACTCGGAGAATAACCTTGGGAAGCATGGCGTGCTCGCGAGATTTCGCGCGCGGCTGAAATCGCCCGTCTTCGCGCGGGCACTCGCGTTGGGCCCCCGGCGCGCGACTTCGAGTCCAACGCTGCGTCGACGCCCCTGGCCATCCTGGCGCCGACGGCGTCTCTGGCGCGGATGCCAAACGCGTGGGCATCTACATCGAGAACGAACAAGCTTTGGACCGACTATTTGACCGACCAGACAATGACATCGCCCCCGTCGGCGAGCCGAGGGCGGACCCCCAGCAGGGAGCTCTGCTGGGCGCCGCCTCCGACTGCGAGCACATAGCCAGACGCCCGAGGCCCACCGGCCACCGACGACATTCGCCCACTTGGTCGTGGCCGAGGAACCTATTATCATGACGTTGTACCCGCGATATTTCAGTCGACCAGGTCTTCCTCGCAGCTGCTTGGGACGCGCCAGCTCCGACTTCGAGCGCGCTCGGGCCGCTGCGAGACCAGGCCTCGGATATCGCGGCGACGAGGAGGGCCCCGCCGATCAACTGCGCCACGGACCGCGCCGACCCGGCCATCGA
The DNA here is from genome assembly GCA_963575745.1 of Prorocentrum cordatum. Taxonomy (NCBI): domain Eukaryota; class Dinophyceae; order Prorocentrales; family Prorocentraceae; genus Prorocentrum; species Prorocentrum cordatum. The sequence continues at coordinate 1,381,891 of CAUYUJ010018837.1, forward strand.
CCGCTCCAATTGGACTCGGCGCATTGTCAGACACCGTCGTCGATGCCAATTCTATGATAAGCTCACGTTCGTGAGCCGGCCCCACTACCAGTGCACTCACGCACAGACCAGACCGCGGCAATCTGGGAAAAAGTAAATAACCATGGGGGGGATAATGCATGATTTAACGCGCGGCTTGCGCATGCTGCGTGCACTATGCCCCTCCTGGCTGGCGCTTATGCATGGGGCGTGGATGGGTTCATTTCGGAAGTACGTTCCCACCCCTGGCCTCGGCGCGCGGCCGAGCGCTGGCGCGGCGACGGGGCGCGCTTATGTCATTGGCTCGCGTTGCAATCTACACGCTTCGCAAGGCGCGCGCGCCATGTCTGGTGCAAAGCTACGTCGCGAGAAACGCAATCGAGACTGGCAACAAAGAGCAGCTTCTGTCGGCCCAGCGCGTCCGCGCGGAAGATTCCCAGTATGACGGCGTGCTATCGCAATACCGGGAACGCTCAACGACGCGCGTCGACGCCCCCGACGGCGTCGCTTGACACTTACCGCGCGGCGTCGGGTGCGCGGGCGTTCAGCGTCGGACCCGAATTCGACGTGGGATCTGTCTACCCGCTCGTCACGGTATGAGATCAGGAGCTCACGGGTATTCTTGGCGATGGCATCTCCGCGCGAAGCTTCGTTACTGGACGCTCTCATCGCGTCGACTTGCGCGCCTTTATCGGCGACCTCATTTGCGTTTTCATTACGCCAGGCGGCGCTATTTAACAGGCATTGGCCGGGGATTGCATCGACGCCTCCACGCGCAATTCGACTTGCATCAGGGAGACGTTGCACATGACGTTGGCAAGCAGGAGACCACGCTGCACCTCGACGCCAGCGTCGCTACCTATATGGCGGAACAAAACTCAGCGAGACATGCGCGACTAACCTCACCCACCCTGGCTCGCACATCGACGTGGACAACCGCAGTGCTCGCGAGGTGGAAGATCGCATTTGCGCATGCAATATCGGGTGGAACGGGCTGACCAACATTTGGACTTCGCCCGCGCCGCGACGATGCAGGCGGCTCGCATTCCTGGCAGGCGTTGCGAGCAGAGCGTCGCCGGGCCTGGAGTCATCGGCCCCCGGAAGTGCGGGGATAGCATAGGTCGGCGCGAATCCCGCAGACAAAAATGCGCGGTGCGCTCCCAGTCGAGGCCCATGCTCTGCGCGACGGTGGCAAGCGCATCTCGCTTACCATTCGAGAGATCCTCATCGTGCGGAGCATTGCGCCCGCCTCTCTCGACGTTCGCGCGCGACGCCCGAGCGGCGGCCGTCCTTGGGCCGGGAAGCCAGTCGCCGTGATCTGTCCGTAGCAGGCTTCTGTGGCACATATAAGACAGCAACAGCTCAAAGCTCCAGGTCGCCCCGTTTCGACTTCTGCCCCACCCTTGACAAGGGCCCCCTGCCCTGGCGCACCGTGGGGCCCGTCGGCTTCGAGCGGACCTCGGCGGCGCCCTCGCGGACGCCGTCGCTGGCGGGCTTCGGGGGATATAGGACGCCCTCCCCCAGTACATTGGAGCCCTTTAACAATCCTGCGGTCCTGGACACCTTCCATAGCATCGGTTTCGGATGATTTCGTCAGGTATTTTTTTTCTCTCGCAATCCTTGGCCCCTCCTGGACGCCTGCAACGCATCCTAGCGGATGCTCCTCCGAGGGGGCCACGTAGCGACCTGAAAGGTCCACGTCCGCTCGCGAGTAACACTGCGGCCTGTGGGGAACACTACTGCGCGCTCTCAGCACTCATTGCGCATCGAGCGTCAGCTGCGCTACCAAGACACGGTGCACCTACTATCATATCGACGGCCACGTTTGACAGCAAATGTCTCGCATGCGGAATCGCTTACGACAGCACCACATGCTGTTAATACCAGCTTCGTCGATCCTGGACAGAAGGGCTCTGCTTGATCGACCGCGCACCACACCCATATAGGTGCATCCCGCCCACTGCCACTCGTTGCTGGCCCCCGCTTTAACCGAAGGTCTGGGCATGATTGCTGGCACTGGGCCTGGGCATGATGGTCAATGCTGCTGTTTGGGCTCTGCGGGTTCGGGGGCTCACGCGGCGAGATGTTCGTTCTCTTTTCGCGGGGCATGCGTTCCACCGAGCGCTCAACGACTCGGAAGTTGAGTTGGGTCCACCAGGCTCCCAACTTCATCCTGGCGCGTGCGGCTACCGCGCAGGCCTTTGAATTGGGGCGCCCGTCGCCCTTTCCGGATCTCCCTTACCAGTTCACGCAGCGTGGTGTTTGTAGACACGCTCTCCGCCGCCAGCCGGGAGCTCCTTGGGCCGTGCACTGCTGGCGCTGTTTCGGCGGAGGCAAGGCGGCAGACGGGGCGACCCCGCTCTCGCTGCGGGGCGCCGTGGCCACGTTTTCAGCCAGCTATTCTCGGTCTGCACCGAGTGCTGCATCCTGCGCTTCAACATTGCACGAAGACGCCCCCCCCCCGCTGATTTTTAGATTTCGGTCCCACGAGTGACTGCGTAGTCGGGTCGGGTCACCTTCGACATCTCGTAGAACCAACGTCAACGTTCTGAGATGATGGTTGCGGCTTGCGAGCTGGGAGTCGGTTCATCAGGCAGAACCTCTACCAAGTGCCCAGCGTTGTTTTGAGTTTCTCCTGTGGGAAGTCCTCGTTACAGCTACTCCACTCACCATCATCGCCAGTTTTTCGCGCGATTGCCAGAGTAAATATCGAGACTGAGGCCCTCCGAGAGCACGTGCGCGCGCGGGGCCCTCCGTCGCTTCGCGGTCCCCGTCTCGAACTGTTCCGCGTTCAGCGTGCAAGGCGGCGCCGCCAGATCGCCGAATTCCTGCGACGCTTCGCCCATGTCGGACCTGGGCGCCTGCTGATATTGCCCCGCTACGGCGAGAACGGCGACTCGCTGCTGATCGGCCCCTCGGAGATTCTGGGCCAGCCCCGCCTCGACGCGTGCTTCGACGGCGTCGGCCCCCATGTAGCGCGCCACCTGCAGCTGCGTCGCCGGGGCTGGGCCCGCCGCCGTCCAGACCGGCCTTGATTTCGACGCCTGCAGCGCCAGCCAGCATTCGATCCGATGTCGGAGCAAACTACGAAACCGTCACCGAAAGCCAGCTGGAGAACCCCCCCCCCGCCGTCCTCGACCAAGCTTGGCGACGCTGGCAAAAACTCCACGGCGACGGGCGCCCCTCCAGCACAGCGTCGGCGAATCCAAGCAGCAGGCGTCGGCGGCAAGAACCCGCTGAGGCCCCAAGCGGCCCGAGCGGCGGACGCAGCGGAGGACGAGGGCGACCGCGTTGGCGCGGGGGGGGGGGGAATGAACGATCGAGACGGGCCCGTCGGCGCGGCGGACGCCGAGCCCATCGTGGCCGCCACGTGGACAAGACCTGGACCAAAAGGATAAGAACGTGCAGGCCCTCCCCACCGCCAGCTTGACACTACTATTTCAGATCATTTCGAAGATACCCCATAACATGTGCGCCGCGGCCGACGCGTGAACGTCACCGACTGTTCTTCTCGTTCGCACCACGGAGGGGTTGGAGGGCTTCGGGATCAGGGCCAACGCGCCCGCGACCGAGCGGAACAAGGACACCAGCTCCAGAATCTGGGCCCGCCGACCCCAGCCTTGGCCTTCGCGGCGTTGGAAGCGCTCCTATCGCCATATGGGCGGCCGAGCACGCGCGCCCATGCAGACGCTCCGCGCGAAATGCAGCCCAGAGCAGCAAGACGAGGACCCAGAGATCGGCCACATGGCCCTCTTGCGCGATCTAGCCTTCATCCGCATCGAGAAAACCCGCGACCCAGACGCCACCGAGCTGGTCATGCGCGCCCACGATTGGGAGCTTCGCAAACTTCATCGACGCGTTCCTCGCGGAGGGGATGGCGAAACACCGCCTGGTCCCCGCTTCGGCGGGCTGGATGGGGGGGGGGGTGATCTCGGTGTGGCCCGATCACTTCCGACGGTTCGTATACGTCCCCCAATCCTTCCTTTCGATCAGCTCCACCTCGGCTTCCGCGCGACAGTAGCAGCGAACGCGGCGAGCCCTCTGCAATGCCCGAGCCCGGCATCATTGACAATGACGTGGAAGAAGAGGCCGCCGACACCAACCTACAGCAGCTCGGCTCCATCAGATTCGCCTTTTGTGCTTAACCTCGAACCTGTTTTTTGTTGTTCTCTCTCTCTCTCTCTCACGCTCTCCGTCACGCGAGCAGGGCATTTTATTGGATCTTAAACAGCGAGGCTGTAAGAACCTTCATTGGGGGGAGGCCTGGCCAGGGTCACGGGAGCAACTTGGGGGGGCATATGCGGGACCGCCTGCTGGATCAGGGTCGCCTTGCGCGCGCACGTTTAGACTGCCCCTAAGCGAAGCACCGTGACAGCGCACGATCACTATAGGCAAATTGCAGTAACCCGCTGCAGCGACGAGCCCTATTGTCAGCATCCCGGTGGCCATGTCGTACACGGGGCTACGGTGTCGTGGGCGGGGTGTGTCACTGCGAGTCAGTTCGTGGCCTCAGTTACGTAATTGGTGATACTACTGTACACATCTCCCTCATGTCGTCGTAAAGAGAAGGTGACCATTAGTAAGGGGGTCGAGACCACCGGGGGCTTTCGGGCCCACATAATACGCCTTTACATCCAGAACCTTTTCCTGCATGAACTGGGGGCCCCTGGAAGGCGTTCGGGAGGCCGACGGCGGGGAACAAGATCAGAACACGTTTCCGGCAGGTGCCCCCCTGTCCTATTCGTTGATATCTGGTGTGCGCAAGGGTAAACAAACAAAAGACACACACAAAAACAACAACCTGGGAGGGGGGCGCCGTGCGCGCTCGTCCGCGAGCATCGTCGAGAGGGCGGGCGGTGTGGATCCGACGAATATGACCCATTGATCCTCGCTCATGGGCCGGTCTTGGAGCCCTCCTGGAAGCCGTCGGAGCCCTATTGGAACGCGTTTGAATTCAATTTCGGGCTGTCTTGAGGCTTCAGAAGCGCAGGGTAAGCGACAAGGCTAGACCAGAGTCAGTTGAATACATGCAGGTGTTGGATGATTTGGACATAGAGGGGATATTTCGCGGGCCTCTTGAGGACTGTCTTGTACCATCTTGGGCCACTTTGGGGCGTGCTCTCTCTGGGGGTCTTCGGGGCCTTCCTGGATCCCTTCTAGGCTCCACTTGAACCTAGAATGGGCGATACCGAAGCCATCTTGAGGAGTCAGAATCCCATCGGAAGCGAAACGAGGAGAAAGCTACAATCAGTCAAAAGCGGTTGTTTGCCATATGAGTTTGGCCTTTTGGGTATCGTTGGCGTGCCTCTCTTGAGGGCCGTCTTCGACTATTGTGGACCACCTTGGGATTATTTTCGAGGCCATGTTGGACCTCTTGGGGCTCTCTTGGAGCCCTCTTGGAGTGGGCCTGGGGCGTTTCTGGGACGCTCCTCGATGTTTTCGGAGCCTTCGTGGAACACTTCTGGGCTACAGATGGAGCCATAGTGGGCAATCTTGGAGCCATCTTGACGCCTCGAAGCCTCGGAAGCGATACGGCCAGAAGCCATACTAATTGCAAACCCATTGGTGTTTGAATGAGTTTGGCATCTTGATGCCTTCTGGCGGGTCTCGTTGAGTTGTCTTGGACCATTTTGGGCCATTTTGGGACTATCTTGTGGCCCCTCGGGGCTGTTTCGGGACTACCTGGGAGCCTGCCACCCACTGATCCCTGTTCTTGGGATGCTCTTGGGGCTCTCTTGGGGCGATCGTGGGGCTATCTGAAAACAAACAGGTCCTGTGGCCTGAGGACCGCGCCCAGGAGGAAAAAAACATGCCTGAACCGACCATTCCAATTACTTGGCTAGTTGCCCCCTAGTTGTTGAGGTATTTGTCTTCCAGGAGCCCGCAAAGGCCGCCCCGCGCGCGCAGACAAGAAAATACGAATAGCTTGAACCTCTTATCAGAGATTCTAGCACGCTTTTGGCACATTGGGTCGGCGGCATGCCAAAGAGATTCGACGCATGCGCTCCCGTGCGACCAAGTTTATTATAGGAGGTGAGCCAGGCATCCAGCCAGTTCATTAAGGCACCATCTTGAAGCCAACCTAGAAGAGCTCAACGACGCGGCGTTTGGCCATTTTATGGCGACAGGAGCCGCGGTGCAAATCGAGCGAGGAAATCATCAATTTCCTGACACGTGAACGACCGAAGAACACACATTACATGCACCACCGAATGTGTGGGTGGATGTGTTGTTCCTCCGTCTCTCCCTTCCCACCTTCTCATCCTCGCCTTCCTATTAACCCTTCTCTTCCCGCAGAGCTTGATCGAGAGCTGCACTGCTGCCCTGCCTAGCCAGACCTGCCTGGCCCGAGACGCGCAGACAACTCAAGGTTTCGATAGCGTAGCGATCATACTGTGAACTGCAAGGGATGACACGTCGCGGGCCTCCTGGGGTGTCGGTGTCGGCCCACCCAGGGTCTGCAAACAATCCTCCATGAAGAGCGCACTTGGCTATCTGATCTCCGTTGACCTCCCACGGTTGCCAGCATCGCTTCCTCATCCACGGGAAGACCGCAGTTTGTGTTGATTGAGTGAGTGCGTCACCGTCCAGCTATAGTTTTCGCTGCCAGGGGGGCTACCTGGCAGGGGGCCGCAGCGGCCACACAGAGGCCGCCCGTTTCGGCTCGTAGGGACCAGCGGGTTCCCCTCCTCCTGCTTCTTTCTCCTCCCTCCTCCCTCCTCCTTTCTCCTCCTTTCTCCTCCTTCCCTCATCCTCCCTCTTCCTCCTCCTCCTCCGCCGAGTGCGCGTCAGGCTACCCCGTCTCGTGCAACAGAGGGGGGGTCTTGCGTCCATACCTCACGCAGACGGCAGTTCGTGCTTCCGACAAGGCCCCGCGGGGCGAGGGGGGGCTCTTGCCGCCGCTTCGAAGGGATGCCGTCCAGGCGCCTGGCCCTCGTGAAAACCGCAATGGCCAGGAGGAGGAGGCGGAGGAGGACACCACACATTCTGGTGTCCTCCTCCTGCTCCTCCTGCAGACTGCAGAAGTTGGCCAAGTCTGCCAGGCAGAAGAATGGCAACACGTGTTCCAGATTCGTTCTGGCATGCTCTGGAGCAAGTTGTGACGACATCTCAGGCTTCGTTCTTGCAGCTCTTCGGGTCCATGAGCTCGACTCGAACCGACTCCTCTCCCCCCCCCCCTCCCCGAACAGCAGCAAGTCCGAGGGGGCAGTGTGCCCCGTTGCGCGGGCGAACCCCCGAGGCGCCAAGTCCGGGCGGTACATGTTCGAGGCGGGCTCGGGCCCCCAGCCGTGGCGGAGGGGAGGCGGGGAGAAGGACTGAACGGGTGAGGCGGAGGGGGAGGGGAAGGAGGCGCCCCCCCCGTCCCGCCGCCTGTGTCTGCCTCTGCTCAGCGAGCTGAACAAGAGATTTGTGACATCTAGTTTTGGGAGGTCGTCTTGGAACCCACATGTCCCTCGTTGGCATGTCGATCACTCTCGATGTTCATGCTGTTTGAGGAAGATCTCGCCGCTCACGAGGGCTTAGTGCCGTGCTCTGACTCCCCCCCCCCTCCCCCCCCCACCTCGGAAACGAAAACTGCGCCCCCTGGAGATCTGGGGGTTCCCACGCTGCTCGCCCGCGGTGTGCCAGTAGGCGCGCGGAGGGGCGGCCGCGCGGATGTGGGCACGCGCCGAGACGCGCTGCTTCGGCAGGAAGAGGAGGAGTAGGAGGAGGAGGAGGGCTGTGGAATTTTATGTGGATTCGCGGAGCTACTTGCAGATCCTTGCGCGGCATTTGGCGCGCTTCAGGCAGGGCCCCGCCTTCGGCGCGTCTCGCTTGCGGCGGAAAGCGGCGGAAGTGAAATTGAGGTGGCAACACGTTTGGTTTCAACATTTTCGGAATCGACCATTTTGAGGCGGCCCTGTTGGGGCAGGAAGGAAGAGTTTTGGGATGGCCTCCTCATCCTCCCTCCTCCCCTCTTGCTGGTGAGTCGTCCCCGGGATTACTGGGAAATATTCGCATGTGGGATCGACTATACTCCCGCACGTCTTTCGGAAATGACCGACATGCCGAGGAGGATGGCACGCGGTCAGAGGATTGCTTGTCTGCCAAGAAAGTTGTGAACCACGAAGGGAGTTAGGACACGCTGCGCGAGATGCGATTGGCTCCGTGCGGGCGATGAGCCCCCAACCACACGCTGCCGAACCATCGACTCAGCCGACAGTTACTCGCTAGTCGCATCCACACGGGGGAGGAGGAGGATGAGGAGGAGGAGGAGGAGGAGGAGGAGGAGGAGCAGGAGGAGGAGGAGGAGGACGAGGACGAGGACGACGACGAGGAGGAGGAGGAGGAGGAGGGGGAGGGAGGAGCGAGGAAGGAGGGGGATAACGAGGAGGGGGAGGATGGTGAGGGGCGCCAGATGTAGCCGATACATTTTCGACGCGGCCTGCGACCCCAGCTAGGACGCAAGGCGGAGGAGGAGGAGGGGAGCGAGGAGGTCCTCCCCTCCTCGATCTTTCCCAGACTCCTCCTCCTCCGCTTCCTTCACCTCCTCATCCTTCTCATCCCTCCTTCCTCCTCATCCCTCCTCATCCCTCCTCCTCCTCCTCCTATTCCTCCGCATGAGGCGCCGCTGTGCCATCCTACTTGAAGGCGTTTACAGATCTGAAGCTTTACTTCGGGTTTGGATTGACACTCGACCGTACCCGCACATGGTCTACTTCACCGAGTTCCAGGCTCCGAACGGCTCCGTTTTCTCGGGTGCAAGCGGGGTCGCCACGCGCAGCTAACTCACTTGTTCCGGCAGTTGCTACCACCCGTGCAATCACAAACTATGCCATTGTCATCATGATTGTTCGCAGCCACGAGATTTCCGCAGCAGACCGTGACAAGGTCCGCGTTGCACGGTGCTTGCACCGCTCCCAGGCCGAGAGGAACTACCACGCTCGCACATTCACCGCCATGGTGGACTTTAACAGTACCAGCCACCCGCCAACCAGCTTCTTCCAGCCGAGACCACAAATAGCCCGCCGCGGCCTTGACAGCAACGCTCGTTAGCAGCAGCCGTTCTGGAAGTCCATCTTCGATTGGATGCTCGAGATCGAGACCGCCCTACCGACGCGCCTCAGCAAGTCCGACTACACGGCCACGGCCATTGATTGACCGCGTCTTTGCCAGTTTGCCGTCACGCGCGATGCAAGAGATCACGGCCAACCTCACGGGCGAGCGCGATGCCGCCCTCCTCTCCGACAAGCGCGCCTCAACGACCACGCGATCGTATCCCTTCCGCCCGCCACCAAGCCTGAGACGCCACCGCTGGCAGGCCACTTTCCGTGACCCGAACTACGCTAAGTATTTCCAGTGGTTGATCCACGCGTCCAGCACTTCCTACCTTCCCATCGGGTCCCCATGTCGCAAGCAGAAGCCATCGAGTCCCGATGCGCGAGGCAGCCCGTCTGGTCCGCGACGACTCGGCCCGTCCCATGCTGTGCGAGAGCACCAGACATGCATTATTTGACAGCTGCGTGCTCACGGCCCGCTCGATGTCCAGAGAAAAATGGCGCCAGGACGGTCGCCTCGCTTTTCGCCTGCTCTCCGCCACCGAGCTCGGCGCTAAGGTCATTCAGTCGGAGGATGGCCACATCGGCCTCACCGACGACGCCGAGTGCGCCATGCTCTCAGCCGCCCTGCGCCGCGACCTTGAGGCTAGGCAGCGACTTCTGGCCTCATGGGAGTCAAGCCAGAGGCCCCCGCGGGGCCCACATTCACCGCCAGAGAGAGCTCTGAAATGGCCAGCGCACTCCGCGCGCTCTGGCAGCCCATCTTCGGCCACAAGGAGGTCGACGTGACGACGGCCAAGCATTGCATCAACGAGCGCGCGCCGATCGGCGACGCGCTCAATGTCGGCGCCCCCACGAAGGCCGGCATTTGGAACTCACTGACGGGATCTCGAGCATTCTCTCTCGACGCAGACTGCCTCCCGTACTCCGCTTCATCCGCGACCTCAACGACTCTGACTGCGCCGTCTTGCCGAAGGGGGACAACGCATTGGGCGAGCTCCCTGCCGATCGGGAGCCGGGCGACACGCCTCCGCTTCCTTTCGAAAGTACAGACGCCTGGGCCATCGCGGGCGCCGCCAACTTCCAGCTCAAGGCCGCCGCCCAACAACGCACTCACCAAGCTCAGCAGGGCTTTGTCGCGGGCCGCAGCTTCACGAACCACATAGTTCACCTCGGCGCCGAGATGCGCCACGCAGGAGTGGCCAGTGCCCTTCCCCCCATGTTTGTTCGCCAGCGTCGACTTCGCTGCGGCCTTCCTGACGCCCAGGCGGGTCTGTCTCTTCCACGCGCTCGAACGCTTCGGCCTCCCACTGGGCTCTCAGCCTAAAAATGCATCGTACTCGACTTCGCCCCAAGCGGCTTCGTCAAGGCCGACGGCATCCGCCACCGTGCATCCGCGATCGAGTCGGGCGCGGCGCAGAGTTGCCCTGCCAACGGCTCGGCATGGGACATCGCGATGGACCCGTTGACGAGCCATATTGCCTCCTTCCTTGAACGCCTCGACGGTGCTCCGGACCTGAACAAACGCCACGTGGGCGGTTGCGCCGACTACGTGCGCTTGCTGATGTACGACTTTGAAATGCTGCGCAAGGTTCCTTGGCCATTTCGGGCCACAGAGCCTCGCTCTGCTCCCGCTCAAGCCTCGCAAATGCGTTGCGGTCCCGCTCTGGGTCTCGGCCTCCCATGCCACCGCTGCCCAAACCAACGCCTTCCTGGCCGTGCTCGGCGCCTCCCGGGACGGTTTCTGCGCGCCTTTGCAGCACGTCCACGCCCACTACACTCAGCTATGTCGCCCAAGTAGTTCCTCTCGGCTTTTGGATTGCACACCGCAAGCATTGCGCACTTCGCAAGTGCATCCCACCGAACAGTGCACAGTTTCGCACAGTGCATCCCATCGCAATGGCCGCGTAGAGCACACGAGATGTTCTACGTTCTGCCCGCGCCGCCGCCGCCGACGCGTCTGCCATTCGCCCTGCCCTTCTTATACTCAGTGGCGACCGTGGGCCATGTCCGGAGCGCCTCAGCGACGCAGCGTGGGAGGAAAATCGAACTCATTCACAGCGTCGGTGGATCGAAGGCCTCTGGCCCCCCTCCGATTTTGGGAAGAGCCGCGCGTCACCCCCCTGTGCTATCAGTCCCTGTCGCGGGGCCATGCCCCGGACCCACCCCCTGCGCATGGCATTGCGTCAGCGATCAGCGCTGCGAAGACGGGGTCCTGGAAGCCCGAGCCGCCTGCTCGCCCAGGAAGCCGGCTGTACAGAGGGTAATCGCTGCGTCGTCCAAGTTTTACCCGCCTTGCACGGTCGCGATGCAGGAACTCCCGATTGTCTGGGGCATCTCATCACCTCCGCTGCCAGCCGAGTTCGCTGCCCGCTGGCTGGCTTTCGCCAAGTTGCTGAAGGATGTACGCCCGAGGTGGAGGTGGGCCACTTTCAAGGCACTCAGCGGTGGGTGGCAAAGCCCCACGGCATGCGTGTCCCCAATGCCTCTCCTGCCCCGTCCTCTCGAGGTTCCTCTGGTCCCCCGACTTGCCCCCATCCAAGGCAAGTTCACATCAAGGGTTTTGGACCCAGCGGCCACATGCCAAAATGAGCGAGAGAGTGATCTCTCCCTGTTTCGCACAGTCCAGCGAGGTTCGTTCGCATTCCATCTTTCCAGCAAAATAAAGCTAGCTGCCCATCCGACGCCTGATGCCATACCACCCGCGATCAGTGCAGACCATGCCTTAATTTGGCGCTAACTGTCTCCCGTGCCGCTTTGCCAACCGCCCAATCATGTCGGTTGAGTCGTGTGTTTCGGAGACGCGCGTCGACGCCAGGTTACTGTCATCTCCTCCTCCTCCTCCTCCTCCTCCTCCTCCTCCTCCTCCTCCTCCTCCTCCTCCTCTTCCTCCTCCAAACAAACAGCATGATCACAAACATAGAAACATCCTGTTCCGCTTCCTTCTGCCCGTCCTCCTCCTCGTCTCCCTCGTTTTCCTCCTCCTTCTCTTCCTCCTCCTCCCTTGCTCCCTCGTCCTCATCCTCCTCGTCCTCTGCCCCCTCCGTGGCGCCCGGACGGGGGCAGTGGGATCAATGGTGGGTGGCCATGGTCCCCATTTCTAGGCTATTTCATGTTCTTCGAAGAATGTGTGTCCTTGCCCACGCCGTTCGGTTCTTTGAACTGATGTATGGGAATAACGTTGCCCAGGTTACCATGTCGGGTCGTCGCTTTGATTGGATTGACATTCGCTCTGGGGTTAAACAAGGTTGCCCTGCCTCGATGTACCTGTTTGTACTTGCCGTCGACCCCCTACTTCGTTGAATTCGTTACCGTTGCTCTGTCCATATCAGCATCAACCTCGCCTATGCGGATGGTTTTCTCTTTGGTCTTGTTAACACACTTCGCGATTTAGGGCCTGTATTATCTGCTTTGATGTTGTTGGCGAAGATCGCCAACCTGCGCCTGAACTTTAACAAGTGCCAGCTCATTATCTGTAGCGAGATGCGGCGTGACATTCTGAAGGCTACCCTTGAAGATTTTGGCTCTCCGTTCCAGGACCTCCTGGTCTGCTCTTGGGAACTTTACCTTGGGATTCCGATTGGTCCCGATGCGACATCGCCCCTCGGTTTCATCATCGTATCCGTCATACTCGTGGCCTTGGCTTGGTTCCGTGTCATGTGCGTCTCGCTCTTGTTGTTCGGGTGTCAGATGTACCCCCCGAGCACGTCCATTACCAAGCTTTTCAAAGAATGGGTAATGCTGCTTGCTGCTGGCCCGAGGAATGCCGCCGCTCAATTTAAGGAGATTGGGCTGGGTGTTGACTTCACCGACATCCAAGCGGTGGCGAAAGCGGCATGTATCAGCTATCTTCTCCGCCCCCCTGTCTTCCCACAGGTGTTAGCTGATCTTGAGGCTGCACGGGACGATATGGAACATATTCCATTTCGTTGGCCCCGTGGTTGGCATCAACACTCTATCATATCCTACATGCGTGATCTACATTCATGGTACACTGTCTGCAACCCCCGATTTGATATTTCATGTAAGTCCCTTCAACAGAAACTGCATTCCTTCATCCGTAAAAATACTCCCAAGGAGTCGGCCAAATCTATTCATCTGAGGCGCGCCCAGTACTTCATCCCCGAAGCTGGAGCTTCGTTGATCGCCGACTTCTGTCGGAATGTGAAGAAAGTGGCGAAAGACACTTCCATGCACCTTGGTGTTGCACCAATGCGTTTACTCACTGCATCTTTCAACGCAAGTGCAAGATTTCATAGTCTTCCTGCAGGCTGTTTTGTGGGTTGTACTCCGCCTTCCCTGGGACAGACCTGGACTCCATTGATCACTACTGTATATGCCCTGGACTTCGGGACCTCCTGAAATATTGGTTAGGACCGTACCTGGACAAGTACTCTGGACCTATCCGTGGACCGAATGGCGAGTGCCCGTATTGGTTCTGTCTCCTCCTCCTCTTCCGGGAGCTTCCTGAAGTCTGCCTTTTGCGTGCTGCATGTTGCGATGCGTTTCTTGCTGCCCATAACGCCCGCCGCCTCTTTAAATCTGGCTCCCCCGCGGAGCATTTCGAGGCCCGCCTGGGAGTGACCGCACGGAGGCATCGGACTTTGTCGGACGCTTGGTCAGGACGTACTCCTGCAATTGTGCGCAGGCTCACTCCTCGCCCTCGCCCCCCCCCTGAATACGCAATTTGACGAGGCGATACCACAACGGATGCCTGGCACGCCTCGTGGTAGATGGGTGCCTCACCAATAATTGCACCGCCCCCCTTATGAGCCTCGTCACACGGCCTCTCTCGGGAGTGGCCTCTTCCCAACAGACAGGAAACCTAAAGAACTCAGCGTGAACTGGGTAACATGTTAAACACCATGTGGGTGGCCATGGTCCGGGCGGGTGTTGTGGTAGGGGAACGGGGAATTATCCTCCTCCTCCTCCGCAGACGCTCCAATCTCCTCCTCCTCCTCCTCCTCCTCCTCCTCCTCCCCCGCCTTCTCCTCCTCCACCTCCTCCTTCTCCTCCTTCTCCTCATCCCCTTCCTCTTTCCCTTTCTCCTCCTCCTCCTCCTCCACTCGTTTTCCTTATGAATAACACTTCCCTGTCGCACCCCGAGGCCAGTCGACAGGGCGGGCACGGCGTCCCGCCTGAGTCGTCCTCACCATTTGTGATTTTGAAGCTTCAAATTTGCAAGAGCTTCACGGATTGAGGGGGGTCCGCTTTCTAAATGTGGTTCTCGCCTTAGCGCCGCGCGCACTCAGGTGCAGGAGCTTCTCGTGTGGAGGGCCGTCCGTTTCCGAACTGTGGTTCTCGCCTTAGCGCTATGCACATTCGCTTTAAGAGCTTGCAAGAGTGTCACGGACGGAGGGCGGATCCTTGACAAAATGTGGTTCGCGCCCCAGCGCCGCGCACATTCCTTAAAGGAATGTGTAAGTGGAGTCTCACGGCAAACGTCCCAGAAGTAGTGTTTTGATACGATGTCAGAGTGCCAGCGCGCAACAGTCATGTTGAAGTCCCAGAAATAATGTTCTGCCACGACCCTGGATCGTCAAGACGCAACAGCAACGGTGATTCGAGGCGTTGAGGTCCCAGTGATGGTGTTTTGGACAGTTGCAGATTTTCAGACGGTTGTCGTCCAACGGGGCAAAGTAATCCGTGTTGGAGCATATGCAGAGGACACGTGGAGGGAGGGTTTATTGCAAAATCGTTGGTGGGTCTTGGGTTTGCACTGGTCATCCTCCTCCTCCTTCTCCGGCTGATCATGCCCACAATCTCTCGCTGGCCTGGCTTGGGATTCGAAAGGAGGCCCGCGCCACCGCTTGCAAGCGGTGTTGTGGGATGGCAGGAGTAGTCTGAACGGCGTGACCTCAGATGTGTGGCCAACGCTGTAGCATGGCTGGAGCCCATTTTTGATAGGTCGCAATCAAACGATCGACAACATGTTTTCAAGGCGTGGCAACATGAATTCGTAGATATGTGAACAATGCCCGAAACAGGTGGGAGCATGCCAGCTCACTGTCAGGGAAGAGACGAGAGTAGTATTCAGATTGAGTGGATGGACAGGGGAGTGAGGGGGAATGGGGTGAAGCTGGAGGTGGAGGAAGAGCAGCAGGAGGAGGAGGAGAGGAGGAGGAGGAAAAGGGAAAGGAGGATGAAGGCCAGGCTGTACAGCGGCGGGCCAGGAGGCCCTGACATTTCAGGGTGCAGTGGAGGATGAGACGTGCGAGCACAGTGGCACGGGAGGAAGGCGAAACCGCAATGAACATACATGAGGGTCGCTTTCCAACAGGAGGGTCATGAGGACGACGAAGAGGGATCGGAGGAGGAGGAACAGGACGGGTAGGTGAAGTTATGGGCTTCGAAGACGTCTAAGCTGAGTCCAGGGGTCCCCCTGGGGAGTTCTACGTGAATGGGCCCCCTCGGCCGCCCCCCGCGCTGTCCACGGCCTGCCAGGTGAAGATCTTCGAGGTGCTCGACTCGGCAGGGGCGTCGAGAGCGGCCCGCTCCACCGTGCCTGCGGTGTGCTGTTTTTTTGTTGTGCCTGTAGCGCGCCACATTGATGTCGAAAGTTGTGTCTTCGCAGGGCCCCTGTCTGAGGAGGAGGAAGAACCCGCCCCTTGGCTTCCCCGCCAGCCCCACGCCAAGGGGCGACCATAGATACGGGCGCAGCACCGCGCTGGATGCGCAGCCTTCGGCTGGGCAAGACAGGCCCCCATGGCTTAAAACTGCCAGCGAAACATCCTCACCGCCCTGACTTAAAACTGCCAGCGCGATATCCTCAAACCCCTCGCTTAAAACTACAAGGGAGATATCCCCACACCCCTCGCTCAAAATTGCCAGCGAATAATCCTCACCGCCCTCGCTAAACATTGCCAGCGAAATAACTATCCTCCCCCCTGGTCTAAAACTGTCAGCGACATTTCCCCACAGCCCTCGCTGAAAACTGCCAGCGAAATATCCCCACACTCCTCGCTTAAAAACTGCCAGTGACATATCGTCACCGCCTTCGCTTAAAACTGCCAGCGACATCTTCTCAAACCCCTCGCTAAAAATTGCCAGCGACATATCATTATCCCCTGGCTTAAAACTGCCAGCGACATCCTCACCGCCCTGACTTGAAACTGACAGCGCAATATCCTCACACACCTCGCTCAAAACTGCCAGCGAAGTCTCCTCGGCGCCCTCACTTAACCTGCCCGCGAAACATCCTCACACCCCTCCCTAAAAATTGCCAGCGAAGTATCCTCCCCCCCTGGCCTAAAACTGCCAGCGAAATACCCTCACCGCACTCGCTTAAAACTGCCAGTGAAGTATTGCCATCGAAGTACCCTTCCCCCCCCTGGGCCTAAAACTGCCAGCGAGATATCCTCACCACCCCGACTCAAATCTGCCAGTGAAGTATCCGTACCGCCCCCGCTTCAAACTGCCAGCGACATCTCCTCACACGTCTCGCTTAAAACTGCCAGCGAAATATCATTACCATCCTGGCTTCAAACTGCCAGCGAAAGATCCTCACCGCCCTGACTCAAAACTGCCAGCGAAGTATCCTCAACTCCCTGACTAGCAACGGCCAGCGACATATCCTCACCCCTGGAAGTAAAACTGCCATCTAACGGCTTTGGTTATCAGTCAGTCAGTCTACTTCCCCGAAAATCAACGGGCTGCGGCCGCAAATAATACATGCATAAAGAGAAGCGACATTCAAATCCATATTGGATGTCCGCGCGGATTTCTTGGTTCGGCGTTGGCGCCGACCCGATCCAAGACATACCCGGACATCTGACAGCGTATGTTTATCCGGTTGTTTGCGGCAAGCCCCACATTCGTGCCAGCACAGCAGCGCAATGTGAAGGCGGTTGGGTTTGATAACAATGCCATTTCAGCGCGCGGTCTGAATTCGTATAGGTCTTCAATTCGCAATTTTTCCCTCTACCTTGGAGCCATCTGGGAGCCCTGATGGGCTGCCTGGGAGGGTTCCCAGGCAGCCTTGGGGCCATCTGGGAGCTCTCTTGGGACAGTTGTGGGCTGTCGTGGGGGCGTCTTGGGGCTATCCGAGCCTTTCCCGCGGCGATTTGAAGCCGCGGGTCTCGGGATCAAAACATTATGCTTTCTATAAGTTGCTCAACCTGTTTCTCCTCAGCACCTCGCTGGATTCCTCTACGGGCGTATCTTGGAGGTTTTTGGGGCCTATTAGGTGCACCTTGGGGAGAGCTTGGAGTCTTTGGGGGACTTGTTGAGCTGTTTTCGGACGGTCTACGGGTAAGGTTGCGAGCGATTTGGATTCGCTGGGGTCTTGAATTCGACCTCGTTTGTTCGGGAGTGGGGCCTCCTTGGAGTTCTCTTGGACCTTCTTTGAGTGCTCTCGGACAGTCTTGGGGGCTCCCTCGGGGCAGTGTTGGGCCATCTTGGGGGCCTCTTGGGGCCACGATGATTTTCGAGGACCATCTGAAGCCGAAAGCCCTCAGGCGCATACAAAGTGGTCGTCTCACGGGTTTTCGGCGCTTTCTCCTCTGAGCGCCTGGCTGGATGCTTCTTCGGGCGTCTCTTGGGGCGTCTTGGGGGTAATTTCTTGTCTTCGGGGACTCGCTGGGCCGTCTACGGACGGAACGGAGTTCACGACCCACTCAAGTTCATCGCGCGGTCTGGGCCCGCGTGTGTCTTAAGCTCGACCTCGTCCCCTCGGTCATGGAGCCATCTTGGGCCGCCTTGGAGGGTTCTTGGACAGTCTTGGGGCCATCTTGAGTTTCCCTTGGGACAGCGTTGGGCCCTCTTGGGGTCGCCATGTTGCTTTTTTGAATAGTTTCCGAGGTTGTATGAGGCCGAAAAGCTTCGGGACCAACAACTATTGAATTTCTTGGATGGCGTTTAATGGTTTCCGTTCCCTACGGCTTCGTTGGAAGCCTCTTTGCGAATCTATTGGAGCGTTCTTGGATCTGATTGGGATTTTTGGGGGAAGTCGTGGAGCCTATGGGGAAGTTCTGGAGTTGTTGGATGGTCTTGGCGCTTTTTGTAACCGTTCTAAACGAACGTTGATTGTCTTGGAGCCGCCTGGATGCAGAAAAAGGCGCCAGAAAGGGAATTCTAAGGATGAGCGCTAGGAGGGCGGTCAGCCCTAGAACCAGTAAGGAAATGTTGGCTCCTCTACTCGCAGCGGTGTCGAAAGCTGTCCCTTTGCCAGTACCATCCTGAGGTTGGCAGAAGGCAATCACTCTTTGATGACAGCTGGCTTTGTCATCATAAGCCTCACCCCCACCCCATCCTCCCAATCGACGCTTTGATATCGTGTAATCGCCAGGGTCCCATATGCCTCCAAGCGGGGACACGTCTGGCGTGCTCGCACGCACGAGTTTCGGTGTCCTGCAACTCTTTCTTGCTGCGACCCTGCAACCCTTTCTTCAGCAAAACTCAGGGTTATAATTGCACGCGCAATTGGGTGCAAACAGTGGTTTGTTGGGTGGTGTCTGTGCTGGGTGTCTGGGAGAGAAAGTAGTTTCAGAGCGTCCTGAAAACAAACAAACAAGAAACTTATTAAAAAGGAAGGCAAACCACACGACGCTGAACCCTCTGTCTGCCCACCTGCAAGGTGGAGTGTATCCCCAAAAAGTTGCAGGTGGCGGCTCTCTCACACGCCCACCTGCACCTACGTGAGTTTCCACGCTTTGAGGTATTCGTCTACCTCCGTCGTCGTAGTGGGGTGTGAAGCCTGCGCATGAGATGCACGAGAACTCTTGCGTTCGGAGCGTTGGCAATATTTGTTTATGTGGCCGCTCGCTGTCACCCACGGGTTCCCCGAAACGTGCCGATATTTGTCTGGGGAGTGCACACGGATTAAACGCGACCAGATAGAAGGAGACCGCGCTTGCCACGCAGTTGCACAGTCGGTGAGCGGCGCTATTCAAATCACCGAGTAACCCATAGTCAACCAGTTCATGTTCAGATGCTGACGGGTTGCTGTGGTTTTTCCAGTTTCGATGTCTCCGAACATTTCTAATAGTCGTGCAGTCGGTCTGCTCTGGAATGTCCAGGTCACCGCAAAGTCAACATCATTGCTGGTCTCTGCCGACCGTTTTGTTCGCTTTTCTCTTTCGCCAGCGAAGAGAATTTGTAGCAAAGAGTCGACACATGAATCCTAGCGTGCAGCTGGCTTGTCTGTAAATTCTAGCGGGTGTAGTGGGCGGTATTGATGGGAGGGGTCGAACCAAGATTGCGTCGGGAGTATCGCCGGAGCCGTTATACGTCGTTCGTTTTCCAATTTGAGGGGTGGTGAAGTGTTCGCATTGTCTGGATGATCAGTGGCCCTTTTTCTGCGTTACATGTTTCTCTCGCCAGCATGTTCCATCGTCACCGCGCGGCCGTCTGAATCGTTTCGACATGCAAACATCAGTAGCCTAGCCTTATCGCAGCCACCGTGTGGCCGCCTATAGGGTAGTCGCCGACAATACATGCACATTCTTGTCACCCGCGGAACATGTCTCGGCAACAAATTCTTGCATGTCGCCGAGAGTCGACGCGGTGGTCCGGGTCCCAAACGCATCCGAGGGGCAACCTTCGCAAACATGATGATGAGGACAGGGGAAGGGTTCGCAGAGTACGGAGAGAACATGCCAGAACGAGGAAGAGGACGTATGAGGGAATGATCAGGGAGCAAGAACATGGTCTAACGACGACGAAGGCGGCAAGAAAGAGTTGTTGTTGTTGTTGTTTCACGCAATTATCTGTTGTGCAAATTATATAATATGGTCGATGTAGTGGTATCTACAGGATGTAAGCCATATGGTGCAGTACAGATGGTATGAACAATATTTTGGAAACGGCGTTGTGGAAGCTATGCGAAGAGAAAGGACCGATGTAAGCTATATAGCGTGTGGCTCACGAGCGCCCACGATGCAGCATGGGCGGGCACGTCTTTTGCGGAGGCTCCTCGTTGGAGAACCTCTTTCCTTGCGGGCCTCACGAATGCCTTTTAAGGGCGTTGGGGATCTCTGGAGGCCTCCTGGGCGCCTCTCTGGGCCGTCTTGTGGGTCCTTTTGAAGCTTGTTTGGGTCGTCTTGGGTCCCTCTTGGGCTGTGCTGGGGCCTTCTTGGGGAATTTGGGCCCTCTACGGGCCTTCTCGGGATCATCTTGGGCCCTCCTCCTGGGGAGTTCCCGTGGCCCTCGTGGGTCTCCCTTGGGAGCCTTTGGGGGCCCCGCGAGTTTCTTTTGGGCCGCCTTGGGGCAGTCTTGGTGCCCTCTTGGGCTGTCTTGAGCCCTATTGGGGGCCTCTTGGGCCGTCTTGGGGCGATCTCTGAGGCCTCTTTGGCCGTTGTGACCGCTGCTACGACATTGAAAGCGAATATGCTGAAAATGCACGTTTCCCCAAGGGAATGGGAAGTAGTTTGCCGCTTGGGGGCCCTCCTGAAGGCCTCTTGAGGCGTCTTGGGGGCCTCTTGGGCCGTCTTGGGACCTCTTGGGCAGTCTTGAGGCCGTCTTGCGCTGTTTTGAGGCCCTCCTGCGCCTCGTCGACCTCTTCTCTGATCACCTTGGGTCTGCTGGGCAATGTCCGGCAAGGCGACCTGGGAGGCGTGGCAAGGCTGGGGGACTTCTTCCAAGGGTGTTCAGGGGGCCCCAAAGCCCCAGATCTTGGGGAGTTCTGTTGGGGGGGGAAGGGTTTTTCCTGCGCCCCCGGGGTGACACAAATATAGGAAGAGGAACATGTGTGGCGTCCGGCTTGGACTCGTGATGGCCATTGCGGCCTTCCTTTGCGGAAGAGCAGCCCCGTTCATAATGTCCAGCGCCGGGAGTCCACATGGATCCGTTTTTTGGGTGGAGCAGGTGGGTCAGTCAACAAAGCGCATCCACTCATGCAAGCCAGGCTGCGAAATCACGAGAACTTTAGGGACGAGACGCAGTGTAGGGATGATGTTCTCCACGCCAATCTATGTGCGTGGGATGTTGGGGGGTGTTGGGCGGCGATGGGCACGGTGTACGCGCCAGAGTGATAGTGAGTCGCGCTATGTCGCAAAGTAGGCCCGTGCTGAAGAGGAAGGGGAAGGAGAAGCGGCCGCAGAGAGGCAGCTCAGGGGGGGGGGTTCTGGCGCGCTTGAGCGGGCGGGCCGCAAAGTTGACGCAAGCCCGTCGGCGTTCCGTCGGCTTGTTTGCTGTGAGCCCGGCAGTGTTTGCAGCCAGTCCCGTGCCCGAGGTCGATTTCAAGCAAGAGCGAGCGCGGGCAATTTCTAGCTGACGATTCCGCTCCACCTCGCCTCAGCACGTGCGTAAGTTCCTCTTCAGGGGGACAGCGGCGGGGCCGTAGCCCTGGATATCATCTGCTTCCATTTACACTGAAAGCCCATGCCAAGACACACGTTGCTTCCCTCCGGGGTGCCCTGGGTTTCCTGGGTTTCGATGGTTTTGCTACGGAAAACGTGACGGTCAGACACCCAAAATCAATGGACGCCCTGGGGTCTCATCCTGGGGTCTCAGGGTTGGGTTTCTTGTGGAAGGTTTCTGGTGGTCGAGCTCCTGCTGCAAATTCGTTCGAAAAGCAAGAGCATGTTGCACAACCATCCATTTTCGGAGGTCCACGCGGCGGCCCGTCGTCCGGCGTCACCCCCAGCGCGCTCTGGGCGCAGCGCCGACCCAAGAGATCTGCTCCGACCTCCGAAAATGATGTTTGCTCTCGCTCTTCCCGTATACGTTCATTGCGCCGTGCTCTTACAAAGTGAGCGTTCTCCAGAACTACCTGCGGGTGGGCTTCTCGCTGGCGAGGTCCGGGCTGTTGATGGTGGACTCGCAGGATTCCCGAGGGCACGCGCGCTGCGGTGATACAGTCCCGGTGTTGGTCGATTTGGTGCCCAGGAAGGGACCCAGGGTGAGCTCTTGGGCCAGGGGGGGACAGAAGGACGACGCGTTGAAGGCTTGGCCATCCATGCCCTAGCACTTGTGCCTTCGACTCGGGCTGACTTTGAGTGTTCAGTCGGCCAACAGGAATGCGAATGCACGAAGGTCACCCGATCGAGCAGAAGACGATCGTAGTCACGATAGTCCTCGATCGTTGAAACTCGACTCGACCATGTGGGCAGCGCGCAACTTTTTGCAATCGTCACCATCGTCAGCGCTGCGAGCAGTGTGGCCAGATCCACTTATAGGCCCAACCCGTCGGCCCAAACCGCTGGCAGCCAAATGAAGGGGCCACGCTAGCCAGTTCCTGCGCTGCCTGCTGTCTAGTGTGATGTGAAGGTGCCAGGCTGTGGTGGCCGTTGCGTTTCGTATGCAGCCTTGTCCCCCTCGTGATCGGCTGTGCGAGCAGCATTGGCAATTGCATTTGGCTTTGGCGATGGTAGCCCAGACGTGTCCGAAACTTTGATTGCCGAGTGGAGGGTTTGCGCTCAGACGCTGAACCGATGAAGTGGGACAGTACACGCTGGTCGTTGAGAGTAGGTATTTGTGGATGCCCAGATCCCAATCTACTTCAAGCGCCCTCCTACTTCAATAATCGATATGCTTTTGCTGTTAGTTGCTATTACCTGGGAGGGCCTGGACCCAATCTACTCTATCCGCCTTCCTACTTCATGTCTTTACCTACTTCTTCCGACCGACGGGTCAGCAGCGTTCGGAGGGCAATGGTGGGGAGCACGAAGCTTTCGGGCTTCTCCAGTCCAGTGCCCCTGGTCAAGTCGAAATTGGCGGTTTCCCCCCAAACGCCGAACATTGCATCCCCAGCATCGTGTAAATCGGCTAGCATCTCGGCCAGCGCCCATCTGCTTTCACATCGAGAGCTTCTCTCTCCTGGTCTGGAGGATTACGTGTGCTTCGACAGCGAGGGTTTTATCGCGTTTGCCAAGACGAAGAGGAAGTTCACACATAAGTTCAACCGGGAAGAGACGGTGTCACGGGCCACAGAATTGCCATTGTGAGTTTTCATTGCCTAGCAGTCTGAGAGAGTTGTTGTTGCCCAGATCACCAGTCAGTCTTCCCAGACTTGTTCAGCAAGGCCCGATTATGGCAGGTTTGGGTATTTGATTTGTCCGACCATCGGGGCCAATTACTTTTTCAGCTATCACGCAACCCATATCGTGAGCTTCATCTGTGCATTGCCCAGTAGTGTCCCCGATAGACTCAGCAGATGTCGAGGCCACATCAATGAACCACTCCCTCGGCCGCGACAACGATTTTTCCCGTTGATGCGAAGGCTTGCTATACAAGGTCAATGGGTGTTGCATCGCACTCACCTCCTCTTCCTCCCTCCTCCCTTCTCCCTCCTCCCTTCTCCCTCCTCCCTTCTCCCTCCTCCCCACTCCTCCTCTTCGAATGCACTTAGACGGGTCTTGCCCGCCTTCCGAACCGTGCAAAGCTGGGTGGGGTGGGGTGGGGTGTGGGGGGCTGCAATGCCCGAAAGAGGAGGATGACGAGGAGGGGCAAACAACCCACCGCAGCGCGTATTTTGATCGCCGAATAGTTCGTCGCGATCGCGTTCGTCTTCGGTCGCACGACAGCAGTTCGTGTTGCAGGATCGAACCGATTGCGAGAGGAGATGCCGAGTCGGTTGCTCCGTCGGCCAGGCGACTATTGCGACAGGGCCTCGATCCGATCACGCCACTTGGCATTGAAGCCCCACCCCGTGTTGCGAATCTCCTTGGCAAGGCTTCTGGGCCCCGAGGGCACCGTGGAGCTCCCTCGGCGGGTGACCGGCCATCCCGGAGGCACCTGTTGGCAACAGTGGGCAGCTTGGCGTCGGCTACGGTTGGGTGGTGGTGGTTCGGAAATGTGCCCAGGAGGCCTCAGACCCTGGAAGAATCCTTATTTGATGACGGCGGTGATGATGTGATATCCATGGCTAATCCACGATCGGAATTCCACCAGCTCCTGGGCCCTGGATTCCTTATCCAATGGTTCCTTATTCAATGCACTCCCTCACCGTAGTTGGTAGACGAGTCAGAGGTGTCGCGTTGGTCGACGAGTCCCAGGTGTCTGGCCGCATTCGCGGCCTCTTCCCAGCAGTTCAGGCTCTGACAAAGTTCCACCAGCGAGGTTGGGGGCCAAATTGAGATTTCTCGGCCTGCCTGGAATCTAATTTGGGCAGCATTGGGGCCGGCATTCGCAGTTAGCCCCCTCGGAAGCCACTCGCACGACGCACCTCGGGGTACCACGGGGCCACCCCAGAAGAGGAGGTCTGGTTGCGTGTTTAAAGGTTCACTGGAGTCCTGAAGGGTTCTAGGTGGTCTGGGAGAGGTGGATGGGGAGAGGAGATGCTTCGAATGTCCGAGGACATGCGAATGCTTGAATTGAATACCTTCCGATTTCTGCCGCTACCGGCAAGCCCCACCTCCCTGGCTTCGAAGCCCGAGGGGAGTAAGCCAGCCTCCCCTCCCACTCCGAACTGGGGGGGGGGGGTTCAGAAGCTCCCCCCCCCCTTCTGGGCTTGGTTCGGTCTGGGGGGGGAGGTGGGGACCCCCCGCCCCGGGGCTCGAACGAACCAGGGCGGGGGTCGCAGGGAGGGCGGGGGGGGGCGCCAAGGGCAACGACGTCTCTGGCGACAACGACGACCACCACCACCATGCACCATCACGACGACGAACACGACCGCGATGGCGACGACGACGACGACGACGACGACGACGAGGACGACGACGACGACGACGACGACGGAGGCGGCGACGACCACGACGTCGACGACGACGACCAGACCGAGCGCTAGTGGGATGATATGAAAGTTGGACCGAGCCCCAGTGAGGTTGCATCAAGGCTGGATCGAGCCCTAAGAGGATTCGGCTAGAGCTGCATCCAGACCATCGGAGGATCCTATCAGAGTTGGATCGGACCCTACGAAGGTCTTATTAGAACTGGATCGCTGGATCCAGCCCATCGTAGCATCTTCAAAGTTGGATCGAGCCGTAGTAGGATTTCATCAGAGACGGATCCGACCCCAGTAGCAGGATTTGTTGAGAGTTGGACCGACCTTTTGTAGGATTCCAGTAGAGCTGGACGCATATATATATATATATATATACATATATATATATACATATACATATATATATATATATATATATATATATATATATTTGAGCCGTATCGAGCCTTTGCGGAGTTCTATTGCTAGCAAGAATTTGTTGGAGCTGGGTCCAGCCCCTCTGGCAGGATTCGATTCATGCTGGGTCGAACATTCTGCAGGATTCCATTAGATGTGGACTCGGCTCCTGTAGGCCTCTAGTATGGAGTGGATCCAGCCTTAGCGGCCCCGTAGGATTTCATTAGAGCTATGTCCAGCCTTGGCCCCCTCGGCTGGCGTCGTCGTCGTCGTCGCCGTCGTCGTCGTCGTCGTCGTCGTCGTCGTCGTCGTCGTCGTCGTGGCCCTCGGGGGCGGCCTTCCCACCACCCTCCCCCCCGGTGCGAATTCCAGAAGGGGAGGCCCTTCTCAGCCCCCTCGACCCCCCGGTTCGAACCGGGGGAAGGGGGGTGGTTGCTCCCACCCCCTGGCTTCTGGGGGGGGAGGGGGGGCGTCCCCCGCCCCCTTCCCCCCCGATTCCTGGGGAACGTCGGGGGGGATTTGTAGCCAGGCGTGGTCTTACAGCCGTTGCAACCCCGGTTTTTTCCAACAAATGGTGTTGAATTTGTGCGCGTCGTGTGTCTTCCCGCGGTCGCCCCGCATCCAGCTGGCGCTGGCCCTCTGCAGCAAAGCTTGACGTTTCCCGGCAACGTGACGAACCATCGGATGCTCCCGCTTCTGCAGCCTCGTGGGCCCTCTTCCTGGTGAACTGGTTCGCTTTGCTCCTCACGCTTCCAGCGCCTCCAGCCCTTGTTTCGGTCCCTGGGTGTGGCCGTGATGCCGTCCCGCGTTCGCTGCCATGGCACTGCAGTCCCAGCTGGCCGCTCTGGTGCGCTCTTCCTGCAACGGTTTCAGCCGTGAGTGCCCTCCTCTTCCTCCTATGAATACTCTGCAGCCGCTCCGCCTCTCCTCGCCCTTCTCTTGCTGACGGACAATGAGATAGTCGCGTGTTCCCGACAACTCGAGCGACCGTGCGGACCGTGCGGCTCCCCTCGGAGGCGTTGCGACGTAGAAGTTGTCCCGCGGTCTGTTTGTTTTCTTCTCGCTCTCTCTCTCTATTTTCTTTATGTTTCTCTCTCTACACACATATATAGATATATGTATCCGTCTCTCTGTATACAGATCTGCAGATGCATCCATCTATATATATATATATATACACGGGGGTACTATAGTTTTGACCATAAAACGTCATGCTGTCGACGCCCCCTGCCCCCCCGTAGGATTTTAGCGACATGTTTTGGGTCGGGCGGCGGTTCGACTCCGATGGGCTCTCACCCTGTAAGAATATAATAAAATATATATTTAAAACAGGGTGATAATTACCCCGTCCCATTTACAATAGGGCCGGAAAACACTCCGACTTGAACCCATTCACAGTAAACCACTCCGCTTGGGTCACGTTTGATCGTCCGTGTCATCATCCCCATCGACCCTGTCCTTATCATGCCAACGCGATGTTTCATTGTATTCCTTGTTGCATTGATGCGGTGGGACCCTGGGCATCCTTCTCCAATGCGGTCGCTCTCGGTTCACTGGTTAGCACCCATTCACAGTAAACCACTCCGCTTGGGTCACGTTTGATCGTCCGTGTCATCATCCCCATCGACCCTGTCCTTATCATGCCAACGCGATGTTTCATTGTATTCCTTGTTGCATTGATGCTGTGAGACCCTGGGCATCCTTCTCCAATGCGGTCGCTCTCGGTTCACTGGTTGGCCGTCCCAGAGGGCCCACAAAGGCTCGCGAATCCGCATCAAGGCACCTTTGCATCCTGATCGGTCCTCCGCGGCACGCGTGACCAGCGAGGCAATTCTCATCTTATGGTCAAAAACTTGAGTACCACCGAAGTGTACATATACATGTCTATATTGTGTTCTCTCTCCGAAGCGAAATGTCCCGGCCTGGATTCGAACCTCACACCTGCAATGTCAGACAATCCGCTATCGACCGAGCTAGATCGGGAATGATATTGGTCGGGCAGGTCAGCGAATCTCGCGTGCGCCCTTAGGCGCAGGACAGAAAGGGCGCAGGACAGAAAGGGACTCGGCGGAGGGCAGGGGCCAAAACTAGGTGGCAGGGCTGAAGGTGTGCCCGTAGAAAGCGTGGACCAACAAATGATGTGTCCGCGCATATGCCAGTCTAAGCAAACAGAGCAAAGGACTGGGCACGCGGAGGATGCGGACCAAAGATGGGCCCGCTGAAGGTGCGGGCCAACAAAATTCGGCCCTTACATCTGCCCTTCCAAGCGAACAGAGAAATCTATTGGGCACGCGGAGGGTGCGGGCCAAAGCTGGATCCGCGGAAAGTGCGGGCCACAACAAAATCTCCCGCACATGTGTCCTTTTGGGCAGCAAAACGAGAGAGGGCACGCGCAAGGTGCGGGCCCCAAAAATTCGCCCGCACATCTGCCCACTCCAAGCAAACATAGGAGAGGACTGGGCAAATGGGGAGCGCGGATCGAACCAAACCATGGCGGCAAGTGCGGGCCAAAACATATTGGCCTGCGCATGCGCCCACTCCGAGCGCACAGGGAAAGGGACTGGGCACGCTGGGAGCGCGGGCAAACATATACCGGCCAGGACAGGGGTTGGGCTCGCAGAAAGTGCGGGGCAAAGCAAATCAACCGGCATATCTGCTCAGTCCAGGGGGGTGGGCCCGCGGAAAGTGCGGGCGCCACACTCCCCGCCAGCACCCCCCCGCGAGTCCAATCCTTGTCCTTCCTTGTCTGCTTAGAGTAAGCAGACTTGCGGGCCGCAGTTATGACAGTTTTGGCCCGCAATGTCCGCGAGACCAATTCCAGCCATTCCGTGCTTGTTTGGGGTGGCGCATGCGAGGGCAACATTTAATTTGGCCCGCAAACTCCGCGAGCCCAATCCCAGCCGTTCTTGGTCTAACTGAGGTCAGCAGATTTGCGGGCCATTCTCGTTTGGCCTGCACTTTCCGCGAGCCCAGTCCCTGCCTTTACTTGCATGTTTGGGGTGGACAGATTTGCGGATCATTTGTTGGCCCGCACTCCCCGCCAGCACCCCCCCGCGAGCCCAATCCCTTCAGCGCCCGCTCAGAGCGAGCAGGTGTGTAGGCAATCCGCAATTTCCGCGAGCCCGATACCAGCCCTTCCCTGTGTGCTTGCGGACCTTGTTCTGGGTTGCCCGCCAATTTCTGCGAGCCCAGTCCCAGCCTTTCCTTGCTTGTCCGGGGTGAGCAGATTTGCGGGTGTGTTTTGTGTTCTGTTCTCCGTGGTGTTTTGAGTGCGCAGATTGGCGGGCTATTTGCTTCGGTGTTTTCTTTCATTCTTTGCGAGCCCAATCCCCCGGGCCCTCGTCCTACCTGGGGCCCGCTCTTGCTGCAGCTCGGAGGCGCAGGGGTGGGTGGTGTAGGGGTATATGTATACATATAAATGTATATATACACACACAGAGAGTGAGAGGTAAAGATAAAGAGAAAGAGAGAGAAAGAGACAGAGGCAACAGAGAGAGAGAGAGAGACAATGCATCAAGAAAAGGGCGAGGGAGAGAGAGAGAGAGAGAGACAAAAAACGCAAAAAAGCATAAACATTGGTATAGACAGAGACAAACCCAGTATCGTCCAAAACGTCCTGGCCAACCCAGGCATGTGAGACCACACCCGCCAATGTGTGACCCCCCCCCCTCAGTTTCCGGAGGGCGGGGGAAGATTTGTTGCAGCCAAGCGATGGTTGATCGCGTTCCCTCCATGATGTGAGGTGTCCCGCCTTGCGCGGCCTATCTACGCTTGGACTTGCATTCTACCTTCCCCCTTCCCCATATCCCCCCCCCTTTCGCCAGGTGGCAGTGCTGCTCAACCTCGACGCGGGCAGCCCGAACGCGAACACGATCAGCCTGTTCCGGAACGGCAAGCGCGCCACGGAGCCACAGGCAGACAGAAGAAAGAGACAAGCCCCGCAAGAGGAGGGGAACATTCGGAAATAGGGTATTCCAGAAAAGGCCTCGCATTCGAGAAATCGATGGGAATTGCGTTTCCTCCTCGGTGGAAGTCCATGGAAGGCAGGCGAAACGCGGCGGAAGCAAAACGAGGGCTGCTCTGCCGGCGGAAGGCTGGCGGAACTAAAATAACATATTTGATGGTGGTGGTGGTGACGCCATTTCGGTGCCTGATCTCGATATCTTGGTCCCGCCACCTTTTCTCCTTTTCCTTCTTCCCCTGGGCAGCCGCGGGCGGGCGACGCTCCCGGACATTTTCGGATCTGATCGGAGGTTTGTGTCACAAAAGGTGCCACTGGGTTCCGGAGTTCTCCGAAGCCTTTGTGAAGTCCAGAATTGGTGGCGGCGGCAGCCAGCGTGAGGATGCGGAGAGAGGGAGGAGGGGCGGAGGAGGAGGAGGAGGAGGAGGAGGAGGAGGAGGACCAGAGTAAACCCAGGATGCGTACAGGATGTTTCAATACACCTTCCCATCCAAAGCTCCCCCCCTCACGGGTCCCTGCAAGCATCCCCTTTCATTGGCGCCCCACTGCCAGGCGAGCGCCCCCCACGGGCCCTGCCGTTCGGGCGAGAGCCACGTCTGAGAAGTGCCCACTCTCCACCACAGCAGTTGCATTAAGTCGGGCCTGTCCCTCTACAGGGCGAAAATTTTCGTCTGGGGAGGATGTTTCGACTATTTTGTACTATATTTGAATATGTTGGGGGCATGTTTAATTTTTCGCCCAGAATCCGCGTGAAGGGGGACATGCCCGACCTAAGAGCTGCAGACCATGCCCACCCACACGACAGCAGAATTCACTGAAGTGCCACGCGAGAGCCGCACTTTGAGAAGGAACCGCCGCGTATCCGTGAAGCTGCTGCAGTGTGTAAGCCTTGGGCTTCAATGCTTAAGAAGCAGCCCAGTGAGAGCCCAATGTTGTAAAAGAGCCGCTCTCCATCAGCGCAGCCTGTGATATGAAATCTGGGAACAGCACGAAGGCTACGTGCGCTTCTTCAAAACGAGCCGTCCTACAACTGGCCCGCTACTGCAACATCTTCGCGCTAGTGTGGTGCGCGGCACCTAGGCGAGAGGCAAACGTTGAAAAGATGGGCCCTCTATCCGAGTAGCTTCTGCAAAATGGTACAGTACATATGTGCGGCGTTCGGGCGATTGGCACATTTTGATAACCACGTGTGTCCCACACGTGCCATTGCTGCAAACGTCTAGGGTGAATATGCGCAGCACCAAAGCAAGACTAGCATATTGAAAACATACGAAAAATCAGGACTCTCTCATCAGTGAGCCCTTCGCTTCAAGAAGAAGGTGCGCGGCACACCATCAATCATAAGGAACTCTTAGGCGAAGCGCCTGGCCTGCCCTAGCGACATTTCTGGTGGAACGACGAGGAGGATTATGTCAGGAAGTAGTTGGGGGTTGATCGGAGGGTGTCGCATCTGTAAGGGCTTCGCCCTCTGCCGCCGGTCCCCTTATATTCCAATGGGGGATGTCGAAGCTATGCCGGGACGTGCCAGCTCTGGTTTGGAAAGTTATGGGACGATCATGCGAAGATGAGTAGCATTCGGCAAGCACCTTAAGTTGTTGGACTTGTTCTTGAATGCTCTGTTTTCTCGTCAGAGAGCGAAGTTGGCGTAATTTTCACGAGAAGCTGGCCTCGGGAGCGCGTCGCAATTTGCAAGAAAGGACTCTGGCCTCGGGTGTGCAAGTCCGATGTAACTCACAAAAGGTTTTGGTCTCGGGAGTGCGAATTTGAAATACCTTACAAGGGATTCGGATCCCGGAAGCGCGAACCCAGTGTAATGTTCAGTGGATCTCGGTTTCGGAAGCACGAACTTGGTGTAATTTAGAACGGAATTTGGCTTCGGGAGCGCGGATGTGGAGTAATGTATAACGGATTCTGGCCTCGTGAGCCAAATCGGGCGGAATGTGTAAAAGGATTTGGGCGTCGGGAGCGCGATTCTTGTGAAAGTTACAAAGGGTTCTGGCCTCGGGATCCCGAGCCTGGCGTAATTGACGAAGGATCATTGGCTCAGGGGCGCGGAGCTCACGTAGCTATTTCGTACGTACCCCAGGGTCCACCAAACATTCAGGCAACGCGCTTCGGGGATGGTGGCCACTGCAGTTTCCGGTTCCCCCCCGCGCGGACAGTAACCATTCACATTAGGAAACAGAAAGTAGGGTTATAGCATTGGAGGCCGGTAGAGCTGGAGTAGGTTGCAGGAAACCTTAGCCGCGAAGCTTGACAGCCCCACAAGGGGGCCAGCGGATCGCCAAGGCATTGTCAGGTTTTCTTCACTCTCCGTCCGGCGGCCAGTTTGCTATGGGTTGGTAGCGAGGGCCTGTCAAAGCGGGGGGATTTGTGTTGCCCTCTGTGTATAGCTCGCCACGCGTTGCTCTGCCTGAGCTGCGCAAGGGAAATGCGCGCCGCAGCCCGCAGCCAATCAAAATGACAGGCAAGGCCGTACGATCGAGGAGAAGCAGGTGGAATTCTGGGAGGCAGAGGAGAAGTATTATGAGGAATTGGACCAGGGCAGGGCAGCCCACGTTCACAATGGAAGGGAAAGGGTTACATAATCACAGGATGATGAGAGAACGAGCGTACGGAGCTGACAGTGTAAAAGGGCAGGTGGGAAGCATTCAAGATGAACAGTTCTGCCGGTCCTTTAGATGTGAAAAGGTGGGTCAGGCAAGTGCGGTTGCATTAGACTGGCCGGTAAGAAACATGGACTCGTGCGATACCTTATTGCGATCGCTTGCGATCCTAACACAGAATATTGCCTTGTCGCTCAGCAATTACACCGTGTTGCACGCTAGTTGAGACGGCACGAATTTGTTTTGACAGCGCGAATTTGGGAACAGTCAAGCGCTGACTGAATCTGTATCGACACAGTTCCTGACCTCTGTCCCAGATAAGTCAACGAGACAGAGCACGCACGATGCAGAGAGGACATAATGCATAGAACAGGACGTGCATGCAATAGGTGGCAGGTTGCGCACGTGGGACCCATTCGTCGTTCGCCTGTGAATCAACGCAGCAGGCCTTGCCCGAATTCCTGCTTGGAAAGACGTTGTACCCCGCCGTGACGTACAAGAACGTGAGCTTGCAGGTGGCGCGCGGCTCTGGCAAATTGGCGAGTTCGGTGTGCAGGCTTGACGCCCGAGAGGCAATCGGTCACGTATTGAGTTTGCTTTCTATTGTCAGCTGCAGGGTGCCGTTGAGTGCTAGGCGCTCAACTCGGAGTCTAAGCTAAAACGTGGCACCAAGACTGCAGTCATAACAGGGAGGTAATGACCAAGAGATACGCAGCGGGATCGGGACCATCAGTAAGTTCCCAGGGCATCAGGGGCAATTGTCGCTACTGCTGCGGCCTCCTTCGTACCTGCATCGCCCCCGGCCTCAACAATGCGAAAGGGTGTGAGGGGTGAGACGTGCTTCGACGGTATGACGGCATTGATTGCGAAAGGTGCTAGAACAGCGTCCCGAACCGATCAATTGGAACGGGGGTTCGCACCATATGCCAGTCGATCGGGTGAGACCGAGGGAGAGTTACTTCGGTGGGAAACTGGTCTGGCGCAGGGTTGGTAGAGCATTGCTTCTGAAGCAGCTAGTGGCCCGAGACATGCGCGCGTCGGTGTGAGCCTAACCCTCCGCTACCACCTCAACAGGGAAGACAGCCATACGCTTCCGCCTAGCGGAGGCAGAGGAGGAATAGCGCATCGCCATCTCCCATTCCTCCCGTTCCTGCTCCTTTTTTACGCTCCTCCTCGTGCTCCTTCCCTTCCTGGTGCTGGTGCTTTTCCTTGTCATGGTCCTCCCTCTTTGCGCCTCGTCAGCAGTCCCATCATGCTGTTACTTGGCTAGAGATGTGTGGGTTGCTCCTCCTGCGCATATTTGTCTCCCTCTTCGGCAATATGCGTTGTTGGGTCACACCGATTGCATCCGCATCCCCAGCATACGCAATCACATGGTTCCAGGCTCCACATCTCCGTCGTCGCCCTCATCCATCTCCACAGCTATTCTGACTCGAACACTTGGACGTCTACATATTTTTGCATTGTACAGGTGGGCACTCCCCGATCTGACATCGGGATATGGCGATTAAAACTGTCGTTCGCGCGGCTGTTACCGTCTCCGTTGTTGGCGCCATTTCGGTTGACATGCAGAAGGCGGGAACGATGTGGACGATGAGCGATTTGCCGCGCTCGGTGTTGAAATCCAAAGATGATGCGGTTTCTGGTTGTGGCAAGGAGATCCCTGGCTACTTCCAGTTCCCAGGCCTCAAGTGGGCAAATACTTGGAGAAGCATCGAGACCTGGAACAGCACCGTGTGCGCACAGACTTGCGACGATAATAGCAATTGCATCGCTTTCACCGCCAAGGCACGGCAAGACAGGCACGGCAAGATGCACTGCAATTTGTACAAGGGCCTCTTAAAGCAGATGGACCACAGGGCCATGTCCTACATGAGGTGCGTTAGTGGTTTCGATTGCGAGGACGGGTTCCAATTCACCCACGCGGGGACTTGGAAGGGCGGCAAGCAGATCGACAAGCTGGATTACGAAAGCAAGGCGGAGTGCCGACTGGCGTGCTACTACAACAGGGGGTGCGTCGGCTTCACGTACCGCGTAACAAAAGAGGGAGACACGTCCTGCTTCCACTTCGAGAACGAGGAAAACAAGGAGGGGCCCACGCGCGACATGCGCTCCAACACGTATTCCAAGTGCGCCCAGTTCCAGGTTCCAGCAGCTCCGGAGAGCCAGGCCTTCCTCCTCCGTGTCTTTCCCTCGCTCTGTCTCCGCCTCCTCCCCCCCTCCTCTCCCCCTGCTTCGCTTAGATTGTCGGAGCCCGGCGACCCTCTGGGCAGCAGCACCTCACGGCCTTCTTCCAGACCGATCCCCGCAGCCCTCCCGAGCAATCCCCTGGCCAGTTTTCTTGACCGTGTCCAGCCTTGGCGGGAGGGATCCCCTCGAAGGCCCAGAAAGAGGAGGAGGAGGAGGAGGAGGAAGAGGAAGAGACGCAACTCCCCTCAGGCCCCGTGGAGGAGGAAGAGAAGAGGGAGGCGCTTCCTGAGCGGCTGAAGTGGACAGTCCACTCCCAATTGGGCGCTGTCGCTGCCGCCTGGGCCTCGGTTGGCTTCGCGTCAGGCGACGGCGAGGCAGCCTGGTAGCCCCCCAGCCGTGGCGACGAGGAGTCCCAGAAACGGAGGAGGAGGACGAGGACGAGAGATCAGGTGCCGAGCCGAGTCTAGGAGCATCCCGCCACCCCCTTAGCTCTGGCGTTCGGGCGATTTCGCGGGCCTTGTTCGTTTAATTTCGTCTTCAGCAGAGGCGGAACCAAGACAGAACGAGGGAGAACGAGAGCGAAACGAGAACGGAAAACACGCTGTGGCTCGAGCCCTGCCCTCCTCCAGGCCCTGGACTCCAAGGACGAGGAGAGCCTGGACCCGGCCTCGGCGGACGAGAGCGACGCAGCGTGAGCCCGGGCGCCCGCCCGCGGCGAGGGCCCGGGGCTGGGCGTCCCGCCCTCGCGCCGGGGCTCCCCCGTCGGAGCGCCGTCCCGGGGCCCTCCCCCCCGGCGCCTCGAGAGAGACCGGAGGTCGGGGCCTCAGAAGCCTCGGGCGGGTGGTACAAAGGGGGGGTGGCCTGAATGGGAGGTGAAGAGAAAGGCCCTCAAGGTGCCCCTTAGGATTCAGGGCCCTTTTTGAAGGCAGCAGGGGCCCCAGAGGGGCACTGAAGCCCAAAAGGGCACTGAAGTGCCTCTGTGGGGCCCTTTTCTTCACCATCTGTTTAGGCCACCCCCCATTAACGCCCGCCCGAAAGCCAGGACTCTGGGAACCAGGACTTTGCATGCAAAATCCGGTTGGAGAGGGCGGAGATATGGAGGACACGTTTCGTCCCGCGGCTGCGACGCTAGAGGCTTCGCATAATCCCACCAGCCCATCCAGGAGCGATGCCCAGACGAGTTGCTTGGGGATGTGGAGGAGAACGC
The DNA here is from genome assembly GCA_963575745.1 of Prorocentrum cordatum. Classification (NCBI taxonomy): domain Eukaryota; class Dinophyceae; order Prorocentrales; family Prorocentraceae; genus Prorocentrum; species Prorocentrum cordatum. The sequence continues at coordinate 1,416,908 of CAUYUJ010018837.1, forward strand.
AGTGGAATAAAGGGCTGAGGAAGACGTCGTGCCCCAAGAGGGGGGGTAATCGGAGGAGGAATCGGAGGAGGAGCAGGAGGGGCAGGAGGAGTAGTAGGCAGAGGGATATGGTGAGGAGGGAGGACGAAGGAAGAGAAGCAGGCGGATGATAAATAGGACGAATCCGAGGAGGAGGACGACGAAGAGGAGGCGGAGGAGGAGGAGAACGAGCAGAAAGGCCAGAGACCTCTTGGATGCCTCTTGGAGTCTCTTCCGAATTCTTTGAGAGTTTCATGGAGTCCTCTTGGAGCGTCTTGGGGGTCTCTTGGCAATAACAGTGGCCTCAAGGCGTCTTGGTGCCTCTGGGGGTGCCTATTGGAGCCTCTTGGGAAGCTCTTGGGAGCATCTTGGGGACCTCGTGGGGACCTCTTGGGACCTCCTGGGCACCTCTTGGGGCTGTCTTGGGGCACCCTTGGGAGCCTCGGGGACCATCTTGGGGCTTTCTCGGAAGAGATCGATCAAAGGAGGGACCATGGAAATTTAGGGTCCCCCCCCAGGAGGTAAAAATGTGGCCACAACCCTGTTACAATCAATGATTTGTTCGTTCTCGACAAGGCCTCTTGGGGCGTACCGGGTACCTCCGGGGGGCCTCTTGGGGCGAAGTGGGTGTCTCTTCCCGGGGGCTTCTTGTGGCCTCCTAGGCACCACTTGGGGCCCTCTCAGTGTACCTTTTGGAGCCTCAGGGACCATCTTGGGGCCATCTTGGAGGAGATCGACCAAAGGTTCTTGGGGCGTCTTGGGTGCCTCTGGGAGGCTTCTTGGGGTGTCTTGGGGATCTCTCGGGAGCCCAATGTAGTGGCATCTTTGAAGCCTTTTGGGGTCTCTTGGGGCCTCCTGGGCACCTCTTGGGGCTCCTCTGGGGGACCCTTTGGAGCATCGAGGGCCATCCTGGAGGAAATCGATCAAAGAAGGGGCCGTAGTACATTAGGTTCCCCTCCCCAGGAGGCCAAGATGTGGCCAACACCAGGAAGTGGAATCAATGATTCTGGCTTCCTCGCCGAGGCCGTGTTGGAGGTTTCAACCCCTGGCGGAAGGCCCCGTCCAGATCCAGGGCGAGGGGGTAGGGGGAGGGGTAACCCCTCTCGAAGGGGAAGGAGGGGGTTGGAAGAGGAAACGCTTGGAGCCACTCACGCCCTCCAGGGCCAGTGGATTTCCTTGGGCGCGCCAGAGTCATGGTTTATCACGGCCCAGGGCCTACAGGGCCTTGACGAGGCCAGCGGTTTCTCGTCCTCTCGGGGGCACCGACGAGGGCGGCCTCCAGCCTCGGCGCCATCACAGAGCGACAGACCTGGAGAAGGTATGGGCGCGGCCAAGAACGGGGTGATGACCAGAAGGAGGGGAGATCATGGCCTGAGGCCGTGCTGCTTCCCCGGATCTCATGGCCCCCTCTCCTTGCTTCGATGCGTTCTTTGCTTGCCCCCCCCCCAGGCCGCGCACGTGCCTCGGGCCATGAGTTGCGAACCCCTCTTCTTGGACGCCCCCCTTCTTGGACGCCCCCGAGGAGGGGTGGAGGGGCCCCCAGGGGGGGAAAACAGCGGGGATGGCAGTTGACGCCATCATGGGAAGTTGCAAAGGTGTGGAGGTACGTTGGACCCTCCTCTGGAGACGTCTTCGTTGGCCGAGGGTCCCTAGAGGAGTCCTTGGCCCCCTCCAGTGGCGATTGACGCCCTCATGTAAATAATGGGAGTGGGGACCCTCGCAACCCCTATGATGGAAGTTGCGTGGGATGTGAGGCCTATTGATGGTCTTCACTGGCGAGGCCTAAAGACGGTCCTCACCTGGAGGGAGGAAAGGAGGGGAGGAACGATGATGTTCAGGGTGCCGATGCCCTCCTTGGCGCACCGTCCTCTCGGGAACGCCTGGAAAAGCAGCCGGGATGTCCACCAAGGGCTTCCATAAGCCACTGCCGCGCCCCGTGGAAAGGGGGGGCGGGGAGGAGAGGGAGTGGTGGGTGGTTGCCCCCCAATGTTCATAATTAGCTCCCTCCGGAAGGCCCCAAACGACGATAAAATTGTTAAGCCCATTGGAGGGAGGGATTGTCCGTCCCCGCGGAAGGAAGCTTCCCCAGGAAATGGTTGTTCTCCTAAGCGCTGGCGGAAAGGAGTGTCCTGAGAGGGGCGCTCTTGGGCCTGAGGCTCGCTCGAAAGCGGGATCGGAGAACTCCCCCCCGCACAACGCCACCGCCCCGGCGGGCAGCGGGGAGGGGCAGGCGGTCGGAGGGCGGGAAGGTAGATCCAGAGCGCTACGCCGCCACGGCCGGACACGGCTCGGAAAACAGCGACGAGGGGCCCAAGGATGGGACCCAGGACCGCCGTGGCGAAGACAGACGAGAAAAGCCCTTGCTGTTTGGGGGCCGTCCCAGTCCTTGGAGAGCACGGGTTAGGTGGTGGGGACCGGGGCCGACCCCCAAAGGCGACGCCGAAGCGGCAAGGGTCGACCCGTCACCCGAATGTGTGGGGTGTGAAAAAGGTTCAGCACCCCTTGGCAGTGGGTGTAAAGGTGGGGGGTGGCCAACATGCCATAATGAACAGGAGAGCGGACGTTGACAGGCGCAATAAGCCGGCAGGGGAATAAATCCCGTTCACGGCCTCAGGGAGGAAAACAGCGGGGGTGGCAGTTGACGCAATGATGGGAAGTTGTAAAGTTGTGGAGGTACAGCGGGCCCTTCTCTAGGGACGTCTTCGTTGGCCGAGGGCCCCTAGAGGAGTCCTCGGCCCCCTCCGGTGGCGATTGACGCCCTCATGTAAATAATGGGAGAAGGGACCCACGCAACCCCTATGATGGAAGTTGCGTGGGATGTGAGGCCTATTGACGATCCTCACTGGCGAGGCCTAAAGACGGTCCTCACCGGGAGGGGGGAAAGGAGGGGAGGAACGATGATGTTCAGGGTGCCGATGCCCTCCGAAAAACACTGAAACCAGGAAGGTAATTATTACTTAACTCCGAAGTTAAGTGATTTTCTAATTTTGTATTGCTACCACCTTCGCGACGACTTACCTCCGCAGTTAAGTCTATGAGTGCTGCTTCCACCTGGCCGCAAAATCACTTAACTCCGGAGTTAATTGATTCCGCGGGCCGCGCCTGCCCTTCATTCGGCCCGGGAAAAAGCGGAAAGGGAGGGTTGCAAAAGGGCAGGACAGGGAAGGAAAAGGGTTGGAAAAAGGCTCAGCATTGCATTGCACCGCATACATTGCATTGCGCCGCATAGATTGCACCTCTGCGATTGCGCCGCGTAGATTGCACCCCAGCGATTACCGCCGAGGGCTTGTCGGGGGCCTCTTGGCGGGCTCTCGGGCGTCTCCAGGGGCAGTCCGTCATCCCTTGGGCCGTCTGGGCGCCGCGGGGCTTCGCCGAGCATCTCGTTTTTTGGGGGTGGGGTGGGGGGGGGTGAGAGCCATGGGGCGGGGGCCAAAGTCCGGCGGGCGCCGCGGGGCGGCCCGGGGTGCTCCGCGCCTTTCGCTGTCCCGGAGTTGACAGTGCAGGCGGTCGGAGTGCCGGGCGACGGGGCGTGTCTCTTCCACGCGTTGATCGCGACACTCGGGAGGGGCGGCGAGGAGGTCGGCCTGACCGCCGAGGGCTTGCGAGCTGAAGGACTGCCTTCCGCTTGGCGGACCCCCCCCCCCCTGCCCCCGCTATCTATCCGCCAGGTGGGCCCGAGCGGCCGGGGTGGGGCCCGCGGGCGGGGTTTGAGTTTCATCGCCCCCGCACGGGCCCCTGCGCCTGTAAAACGTCGCCCCCAGCCACGAACTGGATCGCGAGCCTCCCCGGCACGTTCGGGAACGCGCTCAACAGAGCTCAGTTCCCCAACGTGGACGCGCACGTCGCGCACATGCGGAAGCCCAGTTCCTGGGCGGACCACTTGGTGGCCACTGCGTGCGCCGCGGTCTTGATGAGGCCGATCGTCGCCGTCTTAGCGCTTGCTGGCCGGCGGGCGCCGATCGGCTCGCCACGGGCGGGCGCCGCCGGCAGGGTTCTCGCGGGCTCTGCGATTCGCGCGCGCGCGGCGTCGGGCGCGCCTGGGGGCGGGGGCGTGCGAGACCCCCCCGCCCGCTCCGCTTGCGCCCGAGGTCATTATCTCTGACGTCGAGGGCGACGTGGACGCCTACTGCCGCAACATCGAGCCGCCCACACGCATCGACAGGTCGTTGCGGCTGGCTTAGTTCGCCATGGATTCGCGCGTGCCAAGCGCGTCGCTGCGGCGGCCGCGGGCCCTCGCGCCGCGCGCCGTCCCTCATTGGTCGCCTCGCATACGATGGCCAAATTCAGTCGGGCTTGGCCGACGCACCTGAAGACGTTGGGGCCCTCGGCGATTTCTTTTGGAAGGTTTAGCATGCAGACGAGTTATAGAGCTTCCAGCATATATTGCCGGGGGGGGGGTCGCAGTTGGTCCCGGCCGTCGCCCGCTCCGCGCCCGCTGGTCGCGCCGAGGTGGCGGCCCGCCCTCCGCATTTGCAGCTTCGACCAGCTGCACTTCGACGGCGCGGAGTCGGCGGGCGCCCCCCCGGGCCACGGCGGCGCCGCCCCCCCCGGGAGCCCCCCCCGGGCGACGGCGGCGGCGCCGGCGGGCCCGACGCCAGGCCAGGCGACGAGCCATGCCCGAAGAGGCGCTGGAAACGAGAGCGGATCCAGCGCCCAGGGCCCTTCTACGGCGGGGCAGGGGGAGGCGGAGGTCGGCGAGCATCGAAGCGTGTCAGATTTTGATTATTTCCCAATACTCTTCGCATGCTTCGTCGTTGTTGGTGTACCTCGCTCACTCCGTAGTTTTGCTTTCCGATTGGCGGGGGGCAGCCTGCGCATCGCGCCCGCGTCAAAAAGGGGGGGGGGGGGGGCGGGGGCGAGGTGGGGCTCGGCGGCGACCCGGGCGTGTGGCGGACAGAGGTAGCAGTCGCAGTCGCGCTCCTGCGGCGTTCCCTGATGTTTCCCCTCCTCCTCCTCCTCCTTCTCCTCCTCCTCCTCCTCCTCCTCCTCCTCCTCCTCCTCCACAACTATTCAATATGAATTCTACTCTCCTCCTTCCCCTGATGACGGGTTGGGAGCGTTCGCCCCCCCCCCCCCCCGCGTACTGTTTTTTACAAGCAGGATTTCCCGGAGTTGGGTTTTCGCTTGCATGTGTTTTCAAAGTGCTGCCATCGCTGAGGCGCCGGCCTCATTTTCGGGCCTCGCTCGTTCCGAATCGCGCTCCCGCTGCAGCGTTGGCCTCATTTCCGTGCTTCCGCTCGTTCCGAATCGTGCTCCCGCTGCAGCGCTGGCGTCATTTCCCGTGCCATGCCACGGCATGCAACGCAATGCTAGGTTGCGTTCCGCTGGGCGATGCCATGCCTTCAGCTGAAGTTGTGTTATGCAATGCTTAAGTGCCGCGACGCGTTATGCCATGCTACGCTTAGATCTTCAACGCCACGCTATGCAAGGTTATGTTCGGGGCCGCTGTGCGATGCCATGCTTGGCGTTGCAAAGCCTTGCGATGCAATTCGTCACCGCGCCACGCCACGCCATGCTGTGACATACTACGCTTTGCGGTGCTCTTCTGCGCCATGCCATGCCGTGCTCTTACAATGCATCGCGTACCCTTTCGGGATCATTGCCCTGCTCGACATCCGACTGTGCGAGTAGAGGGGAGATCTACGCCATGGTAAGGGATGGGAGGGAGGGGTAGGATGTCAGACATGACGCGAAGGCACCTAGCTTGTCCTCCTCCTCGTCGTCGTCCTCCTCCTCCTCCTCTTCCTCCTCCTCCTCGTCCTCCTCACTCCTCCTCCTCATATTCCTCGTCGTCGCCCTCCTCCTCCTCCTCTTCCACTTCCTGCCCTCTCAATCGTCGCGGCACCCAACCCAATGCCGCGGCGACTTAACTCCGCAGTTAAGTCTGTGCCGGGCTGGGGCTCGCGGCGTGGGAATCACTTAACCCCGGAGCTAATTCGTGTAATAGCTGGTGCGTCCGCCAGTTTGGCGGCGACTTAACTCCGGAGTTAAGTTTTCCGCGGGGTGGCCTTTACCCCGGAGTCGGGCCGACTTAACTCCGGAATTAAGTCTTGGATAACCTCCCGGTTTCAATCGCTTCCGCACCGTCCTCTCGGGAACGCCTGGAAAAGCAGCCGGGATGTCCACCAAGGGCTTCCATAAGCCACCGCCACGCCCCCTGGAAAGAAAGGGGGGCGGGGAGGAGAGGGAGGGGTGGGTGGTTGCCCCCCATGTTCATAATTAGCTCCCTCAGGAAGGCCCGAAACGGAGTTAAAACTGTTCAGCCCATTGGAGGGAGGGATTGTCCGTCCCCGCGGCAGGAAGCTCCCCCAGGAAATGGTTATTATCCTAAGCACTGGCGGAAAGGAGAGTCCTGAGAGGGGCGCTCTTGGGCCTGAGGCTCGCTCGAAAACGGGATCGGAGAACTCCCCCCCGCACAACGCCACCGCCCCGGCGGGCAGCGGGGAGGGGCAGGCGGTCGGAGGGCGGGAAGGTAGATCCAGAGCGCTACGCCGCCACGGCCGGACACGGCTCGGAAAACAGCGACGAGGGGCCCAAGGATGGGACCCAGGACCGCCGTGGCGAACACAGACGAGAAAAGCCCTTGCTGTTTGGGGGCCGTCCCAGTCCTTGGTGAGGTCGATCGAAGCGACGGGGGCCGACGCATCGACGAGATCGAAGCGCCAGGCGCCCGGGCGCCTGCGTTGCAGCGCCGCTCGGCGCCGCGTGCGTTCCCCATCCGTGCGCCCTGCCTCGGGCTGCGGGTGCACTGCGCTCGCCTGCGGACCTCGCCTGCCCGAGTCGGTTTTAAGCCGCCTGCGCCCCGAGGGCCGGTGGGATTCATTCAAGAGGCTTGCGCCATTGCGCCGAACCCCAGAGGAGGGAAGGAATCCACTGGTGAGGCATTTGGGGGCCTCTTGGGGAAGCCTCTGGGTGCCTCTTTTGGGCTTCTTGGGGCCTCTTCGAGCCTCTTGGGTGTGTTTCTTGGACGTCTACAGGCGGCCTCGGGGGTCCTCTGGGGGCGGATGGCTCGGAATGTCAATTCGAGATACCTCTCTCGGGCCCCTCTTGGGGCCCCGTTGGGGCCATCTTGGACGCTTCTTGGGCCGCCTTGGGACCCCCTTCGGCCGTCTTGGGGCCCTTTGGGGGGCGTCGTGGCCCCCCTTGGAGCGATCTTGGGGGCCTCTTGCGCCGTTTTGGACGCTGTTAAAACGAAAGGCTGCGAATTTGCTGAAAATGCACGCTGCCCCTTAGAATTGGGACGATTTTTGCTTCTTGGGGCCCTCTTGGGGGTCGTCTTGGAGGCCGCGTTGGTCGTCTTGAAGCCATCTTGAACCGTCGTGGAGCTACCCGTGGCCGTTTCGACGCTCTCTTGGACTGTCTTGGCGCTCTGCCTGGGCTCTCTGGGGCCGTCTCGGGGCTTTCGGGAGGCTCCAGAGGCCCGAGGGGCGCGTTGACGAGCTCGTACCTCCCCCCCCCCGACCCCCCCCCCGCTTAAACACGATTTTGGACTGGACCCCAGGGGAGGGGGGAAGAGGGGGGGACAGCCAAATGTCTCACACGCCTTCTCAGCCCTGGCAAGCGGGGGTCGGCAGATTATATTCAGCTGGGCCAGCTGCATGCGGCAAGCCCCAGCCACCGTGCCAGCGCATCACCACAGCAGGAAGGAGGTAGAGTTCAAGGCCAGCTCGTCCTCCAGTGCGGGTACGATTGAACTACCAATTTCTGAAGAAGTTCGGGCAGCTTTCTCGAACCCTGCTAAGCTTTATGGGCCACTGCTCCGAATTCGGCGTGTCAGACAAACGTTTCTGTGATGTCTGGGGACTATACCCAGTCTAGTACCAGAGGCACAGTTGCGTGCGGCTCTCCTTCCGCAGCTAGTCTCACAGTAGCTCGAAGATGCTGTCGCCGACCAGCCCCATGCGAGCTTCCAGAAAGGCAATCCCAGGGAAAACATCATGTTGTGTTCCTTATTCGTCTTCTTCTCGCCTGGCCGCCTCCTTCTCCTCCTCCTCCTCCTCCTCTGCCACCCTGGTGTAAATTCGTTGATCCACATTGGATGCAGGCCCCACTTCAGACACGGTATGGCAGAACCGCCAACGAGTTCGGAGTCATTTGCACTTTAATGTATGTGTGTGTGTGTGTGTTCCAGGCTCGTTTGAAATCTGCCCTGGCCTGTCGCGGTAGCCTTCTGAAACCAGCGCGCCCCGCACAACGTTAATTTTCGACAGATTCAATGTCGTTGGAGTGGTGGCCTTGATCAGCCAGCCCCAGGCTGCGAATAACTCGTTTCAGCGCGTCCTGAAGCACTCTCAGAGAGTTCCAGAGCGCTCTGGCAAGGCCTTGGCGCCCGACATGTAATTCCAGAACCGTCGGCTCCCGGAGATTCCGGACTTTCTTGTACCCGATGACGTCCAAGTCTTGCCGTCGTACGGCACACGGATGGTCGTCGGCGCGTGGCCCTCCAACAGGTGATGCGTGTGGAGCCCTCGGGAGGTTGGATTCAGAACCAGCCCTGGTACATTCTTGGTTCTCACACACAGCGATATTCCACATAAACCAGCTGAATCGTTAGCTTAATCTGGCTAGATCATGTTTAAGTGTTGCTGTGGTTCAGTAGCGCCCAATCGTTCCCACGAGACCTCCTGGAGCGGGTAAGATGCAGGAGGGAAAGGTGCCCTGGTGGAAATGGGTCCTGGATTCAGGAGCTTTTGCCCGGGACCTGGCCCTTCATCTTGCATCGTTGTTTGACGGCCCCAGGGCCCAGGAAGTGCCCCAGGAGCGCGAACACGGCGAGCAATTTCCAGGGCCGTTTCTGTCTTTCGTGGTGATCATTGGCTCACGTGACCTCGCGCTGCGGCCCAGGTGAACTTGGGCCCGTGGCCCTTCTCACCCCTGCCGTTCAAGTGCACCATGCTGGCGGAGGCCGCCGCAGACGATGTGGAAGTCGCGCCCAGCAGTCCCGATCAGGGCGAGAAGGCCGAGGTGGTGATGCCGATAGGCCTCCCCGACACAGGCTTGGGTCCGTCCATTGCCGGGGCCAACCCGCTGGAGAAGTGGGGGGTCGAATGCTGTCGGGACCCCGCTGGCGCGTGGGAGGGATGCGGACACAGGCCAAACTCGGCACAGAGGGTTCGCCCACAGGTTTTGATTTGGAATTGGATCCGAGTGCCACCCATTCGCCCCACACGTCGCCCCTGGGCCCCCGACTCTTCGCGCCCCCCGATGGCCCTGCATTCTTCAGTTGCACCTCCAAGAAGACTAGACTCCACCCCCCTCCCGAGGCCCGTCTTCACGGCCCCCCTGGGTTATGACAATTTCCAGTGTGCATTCTATTTACATTTGTATTACGCACGGTCGTGTATTTCCAGGTAAAGAATACCATCCCAAGGGGGGCAGTACCGACCCCCCCCGTCGCATCCCGCAAATTACGCTACCGAGGAGCCCCACATGTTTATATCATGTCTGGAGTGGTGATAGCTGAAATGGAACATGCGAGAATGATGCTGGTGGCCGTTGCCCCGCCGATACCGTTGGTGACGCCTGTACCCTGAGGGCGTCGAGAAACGCCACCCTGTCACGCTTTCCGAGCCTGGACCGTATGGAGATCTAGCTCGGGGACCGCGTCGAAAAACTGCCACGCCTGCCACACTCCGAGCCTGGAACGTGTAGAGACGACGCTCAGGGACCACCCCCTGCGCACTCCCTCTGGTGTCGAGAAACTGCCACACATGCCACACTTCCCGAGCCTGGAACGTGTAGAGACCGCGCTCAAAGACCACCCCTTGCGCACTCTCTCTGGTGTCAAGAACCTGCCACTCCTGCCACACATTCCGAGCCTGGACCGTATAGAGACCGCGCTCAAAGACCACTCTGGTGTCAAGAAACTGCCACCCCTGCCACACATTCCGAGCCTGGACCGTATAGAGACCGCGCTCAAAGACCACCCCCTGCGCACCCCCTCTGGTGTCAAGAAACTGCCACCCCTGCCACACATTCCGAGCCTGACCGTCTAGAGAGCGCGCTCAGAGACCGCCCCTGCGCCCCCCCCTCTGGTGTCAAGCAATTGTCACCCCTTCCACACATTCCGAGCCTGGACCATATATGAAGACCACGCTCAGAGACCCCCCCCCCGCGCACCCCCTCTGGTGTCGAGAAAGTGCCACGCCTGCCACATTTTCCGAGCCTGGTTCACTCAGGTCCACTTATATACGTACTCGCTCATCTTGAGAATATGCAGACTCAGACTCACTCATTTTCCGACTCCCTCACACTTAGATTCGTATTCGCGGCGATTCGTTTGTATTCATAGCATGCGCGGATCACCGCAATGTAGCATGCACGGCAGTCGAGCCACCGCGGGGGGAGGTCGACCAGAGGTGTTTTGAAACGGGTCCGTTCGCGCCCATCCCAGGCACCCAAATTGCATGATCATTTCACTAATGTCCGAACATTTCACGCTCAAGCCCACTCATACCCTGAGCCGCTTGTATCTAGTGGCCTTAGGCTCACCCTGCCACTGTGCCTAGGTTGTGGCTCAGAGGCCTCTTCGAAGCGTATTCGGGTATGTTGGGATGCCTCTCGGGGAACTCTTGGGTCTCTTGGGGGCTCCTTGGAGGCCACTTAGGGGTCTCTTGGAGGCCTCTTAGGGGTCTTTCGGGGCCTCTTGGAAGCACCTTTGGGTCTCCTGGGGGCTCCTCGGGGGCCTCTGGTGGGATCTTGGTGCCATCTTGAGGTGGAGAGTTCCAATTGCAAGTTCGTGCTCATCCTCTTGGGGGCGTCTTTGGGGGCCTCCTGGAACATCTTGGGGCACTGTTAGGGGCCTCTTGGTCCGTCTTCGAGCGTTGGAAGCCCGAACAGGCAGGAACGCCAAAATTGTTCAAACCAGCGCATCAACATACATTGCGTTTGCCTTTTGGACCCCTTTTGGGGGGTCTCTTGTAGTCTTCTTGGGGCGTCTTTGGGACATCTTGGGCCGCCAGGAGGCCATATTGACGCGGTCGTGGTGGCCGCTTGGGGACCTTTTGGGCCCCCCTGGCCTCGGGAAGAGTCGCGCGAGAAGCCCCGAGAGCCTGCGGCACTCCCCAGAGAATCCGCGCATGTGGTGTCCGGGCCCCATGACAGCTCCTGGGGAGCGAGGACTCAGGGGACCTGAGGACACTCCAACTCGTGCCTCGAGGCAGATGGCGGATGCAGCCACACATATGCTCAGGCTCGCTCACACCTTGACCAGTTCACGTCCAGGCGCTCATGCGCAGACTCGCTCGTTTTCAGCCGCCCGTGCCCCGGTTCGCGCAAGCTCAGACCCACCTGCTTAGGCAATCTGGAAAGAACGCGCTAGAGCTCCGATGCAAGCATGGGAATCGGAGGGGGGAGATGCGAGACCAATACCACCAGGGAGACCACCTCCAGCGAGGAGGTCCACGCTGCCTCCCCGAACTGGAAGCTGGGGATGTCTCGAGCGAGGGGGGGGGGGACCACACTACCAGGGAGACCCCCCTTGCTCCTTGCATCTCCTCGTCCTGGTGGTGTTGGTGTCGCCTTTCCTTGTTCCTATGGGGATCTCAGCGTCGAATGATTTGGAACCCGGGCGCTGCCGTGGTATTTGATATCTCCGCCGCGCCGCCGATCTCTCGAAGGCTCTGCGGAAGCCTTGGCGCAGGCCCAGCGAGGGCTATCCGGGGAGCCATGCGGGCACCTCGAGATCCGTGGGGCGGCGGAGGAAGAGACGGGGGAGAGGCGGAAGGAGAAGACGGGGGAGAGGAGGAAGGAACAGTTGGGGTTGGGAGTGGGGAAGAGGAAGAGGAAGAGGACTCGACCGAGCCCTCGAGAGGGCCAAACACCAACTCGACGCAGCAGGTATACAGCACGAGCTTTTTGGCTACATCGACGACCTCACCATCCTTGCGAAGCCTGAAGACCTGCCCACCATATACGCAGCCTGCACCAACGCACTTTGCCAAGCCGGCCTCCAGACACGCGTCGACAAATGTGAGGTGTGGGCGAGGAATCCTGTCGCGATACCAGCAGGCCTACCCGTGCCGCGAGTAGAGCAGCCCACGATATTACGACAACACGCCGACGACTACTCCGGCCTGTCACCGACGCCTGTAACCGCCGACCAGCACGCTGAGGAGGGCAGCCTGCACTCACCCGCCTCGCCGCGACTACAACACCAACGAACAAAGAAGACGAATGCCATGGCCAGACTCATGGACCTTCACAAAGCCGGCCTAGACGTTCAGACGTCTGTGGTACTACTACGAACACTCACTGCAGGAGACATGACGTTGCACATGCGTACCACTGGGGTTCCCGCCCAAACAGCGACCCAGCTCGACGCCGACCTCCTCAGCACAATGGAGGAGCTAGTACAAACGCACGACCTCACAGCGGAGCAAAAAGAGAAATACTGGCACCCTGTCGCTTTGGGCGGCTTGGGATTCCAGAGTGTGAGCGCAGCGCGGTTGGACGCTCAGGCGGCCTCGTGGGCACTCTGCGAGAAACCAGTTCTCCAACGACTGGGCCTCCGCGACAGAGATGACCTTCTCCACTATTGTTCGGGCTTGAGGCCAGCGCTCCACCACCTCTAGAGCACTGTCAACGCGCTGACGCAAGAAGAGGCAGCGCAGCAGGCGCCCGACACGGAGCCACCCGACACCACCCAACGGCGCTTTACCAGCCACAGGCGGCACCCAGAGTGGACGCAGTGGTTACGACGCACCCAAACGGAACCCCACCAACGGGCCTGGGCTCTTAGCACGACAGGCAAGGGAGCAGGCGCGTGGCTCGGGCCGCCCATACGGCCCGACCACCACCTCGCTGACGCCCATTTCAGGGCGGCCGTGAAACACAGACTCGGAGGTCTTGTACGCGCAGCTGACGGCCCTGCCCCTTCAAAAAGGAGAACGGAACCCACTGCGCCGGCACCGTCGACACTTACGGATGCCACGCGCTCTGCGGCTCCTATGTCGGCTTCACGATTAAGAGGCATAACGACCTGCGCGACACCATCGCGCGAACCCCACGTGAAGCCGGCATTTGCGACATCGCAGTCGAATCTTGGATTCGCCCACCCACCGGGCCGGGCATTCCGGGTCTCCGCGCGGACCTCAGGTGCACCGACAGCGACGGTCAGTGGGCTGATCCTGACCTAGCGATCGTGCATCCCACCTCACAGCAGAGCCGGCAGGCCAGAGGGGCCCACGCCCAAGGCACCGCTGCCAGACTGGCCGAACAGGCCAAGCGCCGCAAATACATTCCAGCCCCTCGGCTTTGCCGTCTTGGGAAGCATGGGCGAGTCCACCCGGAAGTGGCTCGCGCAGCAAGTGCCGGAGGGCCCTGGGCGTCAGGAGACCCTCAGCACTCTCCACCGGTCCATCGCCACCTGCGTGGTGCGGGAGGTGGCGCGCGCGCGCGCTCATCAGCGCTGCCTGAGGTGGTCGCCGGGCCAGCCAGCGCGGTTAACGCAGGGGTCTGGTGGCTCACGCACTTGGGCCTGGAACCGGCGGCCTCTCGACGCCTACTGGCGCTGGCACGACGACAGCACTAGCACGACGACAGCACTGCTGGAAGAGGAGGGGACGGGGCGCCGAGGAGGAGCGCCGAGGCCGAGAGAGGAGCGGCCGCAGGCCAGGCCGAAGGCCAGGGAGCGGCCGAAGGCCAGGGAGGAGCGGCCCGAGGCCGCGGGCGGGCCCGCGGGCGGGCGCGCGGGCGGGCGCGCCTGGGCCCCGCGAGACCCGCTCGCGGACCGCCGCCCTGGGGCCTTCCTCGGACCCGAAGGCCCCGGGGCGCCGGAGGAAGAGGAAGAGGAAGAGGAAGAGGAAGAGGAAGGGGAAGAGGAAGAGGAAGGGACGGACGAGGAGAGGGAGGAGGAGGTGGCGGTGGTGGCGGCCTGGGAATCTAAGCATCGGGAGGCGGAGAAGGAGGAGGAGGAGGAGGAGGAGGAGGAGGAGGAGGAGGAGGAGGAGAAGGAGGAGGAGGAGGAGGAGGAGGAGGAGGAACAGGAGGGGGAGGTGGAAGAGGGGGAGGGCGAGAGGGGAAATGAGGGCGGAATGTAGAAGGGGGGGGTGGAGGAGGAAGAGAAGGCGTCGCCTCTGGCGCCAACGTTGCCGCTGCTACCTGCCTCGTGATCGCGCGCGGGTGCGCGCATCGCCTCGCCTCGAGAGCACGGGGCGCCCGGGCGTCCAGAGTTGAGAGAAGGAAGGACCGCGAGGGCTCCTCTTAGCAGGGGGCAAACTGGGCCTGGAGGCAAGGGGTCCTGGATGTGATGTGCGGAGCGGGGGGGGGGCGCGAGGGCTCCTTTCAGCTGGGGGCAGACGGGGCCCGGCGGCAAGAGGTCCTGGAGCGCGTTCGCCGCTCTCGGGCCCCGCGGGGGCCTCGCACGGATCCCGGGGACCGTCGAGAGCTGCTCGGGGTCCAGGGCCCGTGCCCCTCGGGACGCTTGCTCGTCGTGGCGGTGATCTCTTCGTGTCCCGAGCGAAGCTGGGCCCAGTGACCGAGGCGTTTCCGAAGGATCAGGCCTTGCTCGCGCACGTTGTCCCACCCCGTGTTCCCCAAATCTTTTTGCAGGGTACGGCCGGGGGGATAATCGAGAGGGGGCCCGGGGATCGACGGCAGGAGGCAATTGCAAAGGGAGGCGCGGCAAGCACGTGGAGAGAGGCGTGGCAAGGCTGATGGAACATCTGATTGCTTGCACAGGCTACTTCGATTGGGTGGACCACTTCTTGTCGAAGGGCAAGGAGTACGAGGCACCAGCGGTTCGCTTTCGCGGCATGCAGACCCCACCATGAACAAGGGGGGTACTGCCAGATGTTTCCAGGGAGATCCATGGACTAGAATCTAGGGCATTGGCATTACACCGAACGTACAGGTCACACACTCTAGCTCACAGGCCAAGTCCGGCGCGAAGAACTACAGGCTTCGTAGCCGTTCTTGGGGCCATCCATTATCTCAGTCTGTAGTTATTGAAGCCTTTCCTCGAACCCCGCTCTACCAGGGGAGTTTGAATCGTCACTCGTGATAGCACTCAACTGGACGCCTTTGCGTCGGATTCCCGCTGCGAAGACGCTGGGCAGCCAGCGCAAACGCTGGATCGACGCTGACGCCTGACGACGATACAGTGTTGACCACTTCCCAGCGCAAGGCTTGAAGTACACGGGCACTCCTGATATCTCCATCTATGTGTTCTGTTTCCCCACATGCTAAGTGGAGTTTTTTTTTGCCCACCCGGGTCGCACCCGCGGCTGCTCCTCCTTCTTCTCATCACCTCCTCGCTCTTGTTCTTTCCCACCTGTTAAAGCATGCCACGGGTTGAAAGTTCTCATGTGGTCTAGAGTGGAGTGAGTTCCTGAAGATACCACGTCTACGAAGGTTCCTTGATTGGGGCACGGCTCTTGACTTTGAGTTTGGGGCTGGTGGCGACCAGCCAGCAGATCTCCTGGGTGCCAGGAGGCCACCAGCCTTGCGGGCCTCCGCCAGTCGTGCCATGGACGCTTGTCTTCAAAGCTTCCCGTGGCCATCACAGGGCAAGCATGCCGTAGCCCTCACGGACCCACGCTTGTTCGAAGGAGCGGGAAGGAGAACTTCCCCTCGCCTTGTCCCCGCACCCCCGAACCCCATTCCCTTCCGCTGCCTTCTGCGTAAAGTTTTTGCCGCGAGTACAGAATACGCTCTAGTCTGCTGAGCCCGCACGCCTTCGCAGGAGTTGAGCGACCGCAGGGTCATCGATCTGGCAACGAAAAGCGGATTGTGGAGACCCGGGGCGCCCAACATGGTCCAGGGTTCCAACGACAAGCCGGAGATGAGGTTCAACGTGCCGTCCATCGACGACCACAGCGTTCGCAGGCGCGCTTTCTTGTTGCCCCCCTGTCTTCAGCCGCCGCGCGTTGCTTCCTTGCCTCCTGGGTGGTTTCGGGCTTCTGCCGTATTGTTGAACCTGCGTCTCTGGAAGTTACTCGTGAACGGCCGATGGCAAACCACAACATGCAGGTAGACCCTGGACAGTAAAGTTAGGTCAGAGTGATGGGGCCGAGTGGATCTGAGTGGTGACGCGCCGTTCCTGGCCGTGTACCTACTTGGTGGTGGGGGGAGGGGTGGAGGACAACGTCGCGTGCTCGTTGTCGGTGCCACCGTTGTCGCGTTAGCCGTTAGATGTATGTTGTTGATGATGGTGATGACGACGGTGACGTTGCTCATGAGTCTTATTTGGGCACAAGATGGGAGATTGAAATTGCGCGAAAGAGTGGGGGGAGAAGGTCTTCCTCGTCTTGGCCGCCTCGCTATTCTGATTTGTGATTGTGCAGGTAAGATGATAACATTCAAGAGTTGTGAATGCTCCCCACTTCTGAGGATGTTGTACCACTTGGCGCAGACGTCGAAGCGCTCCTTCATAGTCCCTGAGCTGGCTGGCAACCTGCAGCAGGTGGGAAAGGGGCGGCACTTAGGGGTGGCAGCTGGACGGAGGGGAGGAAAGGAAAGAGGGAGTGGATGGAACGGGCATGCATAACAGAACGATGAGCCAGGACGGGAGCGGGGACAGCGATGTCTTCTGTTCATAAATCCCCGTCCAGCTTCAACACCGGAACTCCCACAGACGCAGATAAGAGCGAGAGGGTGCGCTAAATTCGAAAGCTTACGGGAGAGGTTCGCGGGCGCCGGGTTTAACTCGCAATTCGTTTTCTATGCACCCCCCGGCCTGGCGCCGTTGTTGGATCGCGGGTGGGCTCCGGCAGGGCAGCCAGCGCCAGGCCCCACCGAACCTCCGCAGAGAAAAGGATGAGACACAGGCAACAGCGAGCGCGCGTCTCGAGTCAGCCAACACGTGTCTGACATGCATGCCGTAGACTCGCGTAGGCGGGGAATTTTCCCCCGACAGCCTGTCCATGCCAAACCACTTACGAATGGAAGGACGCCTACGTTCGTGGGGCGTGTCAACGAGCGTGATTTGACTGCCAGGACGGATTGAATTGATTAGGGTCTAAGGAAATATTGGGTGGCCCCCCTTGGCTCCTCGATGCACGCCCCAACACACTGTATACACACGTGGTGCGCAGAGCTGGTCAAGCAAATATCGGCCAGGCCGAAGGATGACAACACCATCGAAGTCCTCGTATTGATTGTGTGGTGGTTTGGTCAGAGTGTCCTTGATAGTTCTGGGCCCCCAAGCCAAATATGAAGTCCGCGTGGTAAATGCATGGAGCAAACCGGGGGCTTCTGCAGTTCATGCGCAGGTGCGCATTTCAGACACATTCAGATCCTCGTTCCGCGATGGTGGCACATCGTTCAGTGCACTCGCGATCAGTCCCCGCCCTTTGCAGTTCTCGCCGGAGGGACCCCAGGCGTCCAACTGATGGGAGCCATATGAGCTGGGAAGAGCCAAGGACGACCCCAGTGGAGGCCGCGAGTTGCCTAGGACGACCCAAGAAGCGTCAAGGCGCCGTCCCGTTTTCGAAGTATTCGATGACGCATCAATAGTTCTTGGTCCCCGGGCTACGGGTACCCCCCAGACTACGGGTACCCCCTTCCCGGACTACAGGTACCCCTCCCCCAGACTGCAGGTACCCCTCCGGACTACAGGCACCCACCCACCCCGCGACAGGCACCCCTCCGAAGCTACTGGTGCCCCCCCGAGGCTACAGGAACTCCCGAGTTCGCTATCCCCTCCGAGCCGGAGCGGTCCGCCTGGCATGTCTCTGCCCACTGCCACCCATGCATTATGCATGTGTGCGTGTGCAGCGATGCGCTTGCAGTCCCGCACGCGTTGACATCCACGCGTGCGTTGACGCGTGAACACGCGCCCCCCCCCCGACTACAGGTCCCTCGCCCCAGGCCCCAGACTACGGGTACCCCTCCCCCGGACCGCATGTACCCCACCCCCGACCACAGGTACCCCCCCCCGGATTACAGGTACCCATCCCGCGGACTACAGGTACCCTCCCCTGTCTACAGGTACCCCCAGGACTATTGAGGGACACGGGGTAATGATCCGCACCCGAAATCATTGAGGAGTTCGAACCGTGTTGGCCATCTCGGGAGGACTGTGCGCGGATGCGTTGCAATAACCGAAAAGGGGGGGGACACATGGAACAACTTTACTCTTGGCACATGGTTCCGTTTTGACAAAATCGTGGCCGAGACAAATTTATTTCAAGTGACACGTTGCGTCAGAGACCCTAAGCCCTAAGCAGCAACGCTGCATGGGAGGGGCTCGTGTATATACATATATGGGAGATCCCGGGCCCCGGGCCCCGGGCCGGAACCTCCCTTGTATATATAGGGTGCGGCCCTCTCCCGGGGCGCCCTTCCGGCGGCCCCCGCGCGTTCCAGCCCGCCCAAGAGGGCTCCAGGAGCGCCGAGAGAACCCCAGGATCGCTTCAAGACCGCCACAGATCGCTTCCAGAAGGGTCAAGACGCGCTCAAACCGCCCCAAGAGGCCTTCAAGAGGCCCCCCACGAGCGCCCCGGGAGACCAAAATAGCCCCATTCCCCTCGTAAAACGTACATTTTTACGATATCAGCTCCCTTAGCTGTCGGAGCGGCCCGAAAGCCCCACGAGGCGCCCAAGGACGCTCCAGGACGACTGAGGACAGCCCCAAGACGGCCCAGGAGGGCCTCCCGGGACGCTCCTCCGGCGGCCCCCGGGCTGCCCAGTCCGCCCAAGAAGGCTCCAAGAGCGCCGAGAGAACCCCAGGATCGCTTCAAGACCGCAAAAGATCGCTTCCAGAAGGGCCAAGAGGCCATCAAACCGCCCCAAGAGGCCTCCAAGAGGCCCCCCAAGAGCGCCCCGGGAGACCAAAATGGCCCCATTCCCTTCGTAAAACGTACATTTTTAGGATATCAGCTCCCTTGGCTGTCGGAGCGGTCCGAAAGCCCCACGAGGCCCAGGAAGGCCTCCCGGGACGCTCCTCGGGCGGCCCCCGGGCCTCCCAGTCCGCCAAAGAAGGCTCCAAGAGCGCCGAGAGAAGCCCAGGATCGCTGCAAGACCGCCAAAGATCGCTTCCAGAAGGGACAAGAGGCCATCAAACCGCCCCAAGAGGCCTCCAAGAGACCCCCCAAGAGCGCCCCGGAAACCAAAATGGCCCCATTCCCTCCGTAAAACGTACATTCTTAGGATATCTCATCCCTTGGCTGTCCGAGTTGTCAGACAGCCCCAGGAGGCGCCCAAGGACGCCCCAGGACGCCTGAGGACAGCGCTAAGAGGGCCTAGGAGGGCTTCCTGGGACGCTCCTCGGGCGGCCCCCGGGCCTCCCAGTCCGCCCAAGATGGCCCAAGAGACTTCCCGGTCGCCCCGAGAGGGCCCCCGGAGCGCTCCGATACGGCCCAACATGGTCTCCAGAAGGGCCACGAGGCCGTCAAGACGCCCCAAGAAGGCTCCAAGAGGCCTTCCAAAAGGGCCCCGGGAGCCAAAACTTACTCCATTCCTTTCGTACCACGTATCCAACTTATTCCAAAAGCCCCAAGAGGCGCCCAAGGGCGCCCCAAGACAAGCTTGGGAATGAGGCCTCGCACGAACGTCAATGCATGGAGTCTGCTGGGACGGTGGGAGGAGGAGGGAGGAGGAGCAGGAGGGAGGGGGAGGACGGGGAGAGAGGAGGAGGAAGAGGAGGAGGAGGGAGGAGGAAGAGGAGGAGGAGGAGGAGGAGGAGGCGGAGGAGGAGGAGGAAGGGAGGAGGGAGGAGGAGGAAGGAGGAGGAGGCGGAGAAGGAGGAGGAGGAGGAGGAGGATGGGAGGAGGAGGAAGAAGAGGAGAAAAAGAGGAGGAGGAGGAGGAGGAGGAGGAGTTCCACGCGGGAGCTCCGCTGAGCACTGGCGGGCGCCGCATGTCCGCCGAGCCGCGCGGCGCGGCGGCCCCACTGCGTCCCCCGAAGGCCTTTGAAGGCCTCCGTGGCCCTCCGAGGGGTTCCGAGGGCGAAGACCTCGAGAACCCTCGGATGAAAATATTCGTCTCCGCTCCGCCGCTTCCTCCTTCCTTCTGCATCCTGCCTTCTCCCGCCTCATCTTCCTCCTCCTCCTCCTCCTCCTATTCCTCCTCTTGCCTCCTCGTCTCTCGTTCTCCCTCGTCCTCACTCCTCCCTCTCTCCTGCTCCCTCGTTCTCCACCGCCCTCCTTCCCAAGACGCTCCAAGACGGCTCCAGAGGCTTCCAAGAGGCGCCCCAAGAGGCCTCGAGGAGGCGCCCCAAGAGGGCTCCAAGAGGCAAACATCATTGATTTGCAATATGAAAGTGTATATTTTTAGCAGATGTATGTTTTCGGCCTTCAAGGCGTTGAAGACGGTCGAAAAGACCCCCACGACCGCCCCAAGACGGCCCAAGAGGTTCCTAAGAGGCGCCCAAGACGGCCCGAGAGGGCGCCAAGACGGCCAAAGAGGCCCCCAAAACGGCCCGAGAGGGCCCCAAGACAACCCCAAGAAGGCCCCAGGATGCCCCAAGAGGCCCCCAAGAGGCCCCCAAGAGGCTTCCAAGAGGTGCCTAAGAGGCCCCAAAGAGGCCCCAAGAGGCAAGGCGGCAGAGAGTCGGCGAAGGCAGTTTCCATACCATGCCCGGCCCGGCGCATTGGAGGGGGATGGGGAGGACGAGGAGGGGGAGGGGGGGGACGGGGATGAGGAGGAGAAGGAGGAGAAGGAGGAGGAGGAGGAGGGGGAGGAGGAGGAGGAGGAGGGGGAGAAGGAGGAGAAGGAGGAGGAGAGGAGGAGGAGGAGGAGGAGGAGGAGGAGGAGGAGGAGTGGGAGGAGGAGGGCGATGAGGAGGAGGAGGAGGAGGAGGAGGAGGAGGAGGAGGAGTTTGAGCAAGTGGAAGAAGGAAGGATTCAGAAGGAAGGAGGAAACGGTGGAGCGGGGATGAGCCTCTTCATTTGAGATGTTGAGGCGTTCGGGTTCGATTTCTGGGCTCGGGTCTTCGGTCTCAAGGTTCGGGTCTAAGGGTGAGGGTGTCATGGAAAGATTGTTCGGGTTTGAGTGCTCTCGTGGATCTTCTTGGGAGCCTCATGGGCCCTCTTGGGGCCATTTTGGGCCGTCTTGAGGCCGTCTTGGGCTGTCTTGGGGCCATCGTCGGCCATCTTGAGGCCCTCTTGGAGTCCCAAGAGGCCCAAGAGGCCGAAATTGTTGATTTTCCATAGGTCTTTCTATGTTTTGAGGCCCAGAATGAGGCCCTCCAGATTTGGTCCGACGATGTGGCGCGGCTCCAAGGGGGGGGGGGCCTAATATTGCAGAACAATACAATATGTAGCATATGTAACAAGTATGCAATCGTTGGATACACTGGACACGTTGCATTAAAGCATCCGCGGACCTGCCTCTGGCAACACGTCATTTTCGAACGTAGATTTCCCGCGAATCGCCACGGAATCGGACCCGTGCTTGCGAACACCGTTTTCGGAGCAAACTAGAACCTAAGCGCGCGCGAAGCGCGCGCGTGGTTCTAGTATATATATATATATACACATGTGCTCATCATGCTTGGGTTGGTTTGAGCTGGGAGCTACAGGGCGAGATCCGTTCCGCGACCCATCGTGTCTAGAAAACGCGAATGATGTTAGCCGAACCGGGGTGACACCAGACCTAGTTGTTTGAAGCCCGCGCGAACCAGATCCGCGCGCGAACGATCTCAGCTGAGCTGAGTGGACAGTGATCTCTCGGGAAGACAACCGAGGAGTAGATTTGCACTCCAGAGTACGGCGGGTTGCGGCAGCATCTCGTCAAGAAGGCTTTGAAATTCAAGGCGTGGAAAAGGGTTCTGGCACGAACTCGGCTGCTACCCCAATTATGTCTAGCATCAGCGCGGCAATGGCTTTAGATCAGCAGACGTTCGACGAAGTGCAGAATGCAATTTGGCAGCAGCGGCCAGCGATCGCAGGCTTGTAACAACAAATTCAAGAGCTGCGCCACCGTCGGCAGCGAGGAGCCGTGCAACCAGACTTGGTACAGAAGCTCGGCGAGTTCGCTGGACAACTGGCAACGAGAGAAGCTAGACTAGCAGCGGCGCCAGCTCTCACCCTGGCGAAGGACGCAGGCAACCCGCATTCATTCAATAATGAGGAAACGAAGTCCTATGAGTGGCTGTAAATCTCAACAGCAACATCCCAGTAGTGCTCGGCTCTGGTTTCAAACAAGTGCGCAGGTGGATCTCAGATCCTGCGAACAACCCAGCGGCTTTATTCACGGCAGCCGCCGAGGAGCGGTTCGGACCTGATTATGACGCGACGGTCGAAACGGGGACAGATCTCAGCGAGAAGCTCGTCCAGATCTCCGCAGCGCTCGTCTTGTTCACGGAGGTCGAGTCGATCGACTTGGCGCCCTCGGCGGGCCTGGGCAACGAGGCGGATTCGCCTGGGCTCGTGGTCAAGCGCTGGGGCCCGACGAGCGGTGGACGCCAGTGCGTGTTTCTCAAAAAATGATAGCGCTGACACTGTCAGCGCGGGAAATGTCGCCGCGGCCGCGCGTCGCCCGAAGGTCGAAGTCCGAAACAAGACGGCAAGGCCAAGGCAAAGGGGTCGAGAGGAAGGGTGGACAGCATGGGCAAGACAGGGTACCTCTCGGACCTGGAGGCGCGCGACGGGGCGACCACTGCTGCTCCGGGGACAAGCGGGCCCGCGCCAGCATCTCGCTGCCCGCCTCGGCGCCCCAGTCGGGCAAGAGCGCCCCTCTCGCCATCGAGATCTTCGAGCGTGGCGGAGGCCAGCGCGCGGTAGAGGGTCTCTTGAGCGACGCCCCAGCCCGCGCGACGTCGACCTACTGCGCAGGGGTGGCCGCGACGGCCTGTCCGCTCGGGCAAGAGGGCGGGCGCGCCGATCCTGATGACGCCTCCTACCAGACGTCCGCGCGCGAGATCGTCGAAACCGGGGCGGCTTCGGCATCGGCGGAACGCCCGAGTACAGGGAACCGAGCGCGCTCAGGGGGCGCCGCGCCGCCGCGGGCAAGCTGCGGCCCCTGGCGTCGGCGACGGCCCCGCAAGGCCGCCACCCGCGGATTGGCACGCTCGGCGGCAACATCCTCCGAGATGGCGATTTCGCCAGGAAGATCCACGACGCGATCGACAGGTGCGCCGCGGAGGGCAGCAATGGCGCCATGCCTCTCTGCCTGCAGAGCGGCATCTACAAAATGGGCCTCCTCATTTCAGACGAGGCGATCCCCGCCGCCAGCGAGCGGAAAGGACCGGAGGACTCTCTCTGCTTCAGCGGGCTGCGGGGCCAGCCCCCGCCTGGCACGCTGCCGCCCCCCCCTGGAGCAGGCGGCGCCGCGGCCCAACTTGAAATTGCATGCGATGGCGGCCAGCCGCAAGACTGCTGATCGACGAAAGCCCTGACCCCAGGGACGATGTGCACGGGGCGACGCGCTGGCGAGCGAGGGGGGCTTCGGCAGCGTTCCTGAGAAGACAGCCCCAGCCAGAGCAGTTGCACGGGGGCGGCCGCCCACCCCATCGGAGGTGGCGCAGCGCGGAGCCACCGGCCATTCACCATTCAGAGATCGGCGCGAGGTCCGCAACGCGGCAAGAGGCCGCGGCGCTCGGAGATGGATGTCGACTCGCAAGGGAACCAGAGCCGCGAGGACGCGGGCGGCCAGCTCGCTGACGTCTACGAGCGCGCCGCCAACTGCGAGGACACGGGCGTTTTGAGGATGCACGGGCAGCGGCGTGGACCCCGACGACGTCGAGGAGATCGAGCCCCTGCTCACCGAGACGCACGCCGTGGACAATCTATTCGCCGAGGAGGTTCGCGGAGATGACAATTCAGGTATGGCCTGGCGGTGGACGTAAGGACTGGCTGTGACATCGCATTCTCCAACCAGCAGGGGATCTCGGGCACCTAATGCGACCCAACCGTCGCGACGGCCTAGGTCATGCAAGGAGAGACGCACCTCATGTTCAGCATTGAGGTCTGAACGGGGCGTCATGAGGCAGGGAAGCTGTTCCTTCTCGAGCAGCCCTGTATCGCCGAAGGCTGCGGCTGATCTCGCGTGAAGGAGGTCATCCAGAACCTTAGCGTGCTTTGGGTTCGTGGACCCACTGTGGGGGCGGCTGGGGCCGACGGTCCGCCGGGCTAGGTTCGGAAGGGGACCGGGTGGTTGACCGATAGCAAGCTGCTCGCGACCGTCCTCCCAGGGCGTCACGAGTGCCCTCGAGGTCCGGGCAGAGGGTTACGTCCCCATGTTCACACTGTCGGCGGACGCGCCAAGCGCGCTCAGCGAGACGCGCCCAGCATAGTCCCTGGTGGCTCTCGGCGGAGGACCGCGCCCCCATAACGAGATCTCGAGGTGCACGCGAACTACCAGGACGACTGCTTCATTGGAGACATCAGCAGGGACGTGCTCGAGCCCGCGAGCGCGCGAGCTGCAAGGCAGGAGGTGTTGGAGAAGCGCCGAGGCCACCTTGCATGGAACAAGGTATCTAGAGACGAAATTCTTGACGCTTCGCTCATCCCCACCAACCCATCCAGACACGATTAGAGGCTATGTTGTGGTTTCTTTTCGGAGACAATCTTGAACCATGCTCGTCTAAAATCTGTCGGAGACTATCCTGCGCCGTGCTCAGGCTTTTTTGACCAGCTTGAGGCTGTCTTGAAGCCTCCTTGAGCCATGCTCGGCCTCCTGAGACCATCTTGGGGGTAGGAGGACGAAGAGGAGGAGAAGGAGGAGGAGGACGAGGAGGAGGAGGAGGAGCAAGAAGAGGAAGAGGAAGAGGAGGAGGAGGAGGAGGAGGACGAGGAGGAGGAGGAGGGAAGGAACGGCCGATGACAAGGAGGATGAGAAGTCGGGTTTTAGAGATACGTTGTGGTGAGAGGTTTTTGAAGGACGTCTAGGGCCATCTAATGGGCTCTTTTGGGGTCCCCGCGGGGCCTCTTGGGGCACTCTTGGTGCCCTCTTGGGGCCCATTTTGGGGGTCATGGGGCCCTCTTGGGGCTCATTGGAGGTGGTCTGGGAGGCCGCCTGGGCCCCATGGCTCAAAAAAATGGGGTGCTGAAGTCAGGGGTCTCCCGTGAGGAGGCTCGAACCTGCCGTCTTGGAGCCTTCTTGGGCCGCTTTTGGAGCGCTCGTAGGCGCTCTTGGGGGCGTCTTGAACACCTCTTGGGCTCCTCTTGGGGCTCTCATGAGCCATCTTGGGGCAATCTTGCAGCTTCAGACCCGACCGGATGAGAACAGAATAGACGGCTAACACCTATGATTTTCTGTCGGTGCTTGAGAGATGTTGGCTTCTTGGGGGGTGCTTCGGACGGGGCGACTTGGAACCGTCTTGGGATTGTTTTAGGGTGTCGTGAATGCATGTGGGGTGTTATCTTGGGCCATGCTCGGCTGTCTAGAACCAGCTTGGAGGCCATCTGGGCCTTTATGTTTTCTGAGGCCCTCTTGGAGCCATCGTGGGCCCATCTTGGACGCTGTAGCTACCCGCGGGGCGACCCGTCCGCTCCCAGGGGAAGGTGTAGGGGGAGGGGTCAAGCTCCCGCGAGCCGTCCAGCTCACTCCCACCCGCCCTCCCAACACATAAGGAACACCCGAGCCTCAGCATGTTCAGCGGTCGTTTTTGGATGGACAGCGACTGGGAACCCAAACCGACCTGGGAACCCGAACCGACCAAATGTGCGCGACGCTGGGGCGAGGTGCGCCACGCGTGAGAGGCGCGCCACGCGCGCCAGGCACCCCTGGAGCCCAAGCGTGCCAGGGACGCCTGGTGCGCCAGATGCGCCACGTGCTCCGCATGCGCCAGGTGTGCCACATACTCCAGCCGCGCCAGGTGCGCCACGTTCGGGGCACGCGCAGAGTGAGTCAGGTGCGCCTGTGCAGGTGACAGCACACATCGGGAAACATGTCGGCCCCCACCACCCTTGTCGAACAGCAATGCCCTTCATTGTGTCTGGTGGGCCTGCGCACAGCAGGCCATGCGCCACCACCCCCGCCGTCCCTGTCAAAAACCACTTGACAGTGATCGCGGGGTGGCCGCGCATGATCCAGATTTTCCGCGAGGTACATGTTGTATTGATTTTGTTTGTTGGGGGTGGTAGCCTTCCGCACAACAAGCAATATACTGACACCCCGCCGTCCCCGCCGTCCTTATCGAAAACAATACAAGGTGCCCGCGGGCCTCACGAACAGGACTCAAGACTTGGCCCCAAAGTTTACTTTGTATTGTTGTTTGACAGGGATGGTGGGGGGGTGCCGCATCGGGTCGGCCGCGCAAGCTCCCGAATGTGGAGGCAAAGTGCGTTTTATATGGTTTTCTGACAGAGATAGTGGGGGGGTACCCGCACGGTTTCTGGTTGGCCGCCGGTCGCCCGGGGGAGGGGGTGTCAGTTAATATGGAACAGTGATAAAGACACCCTCCCCGCCCGCAAGCCGTCTCGCTCGCTCCCGCCCGCCCTCCCGACACATAAGTAGCACCCGCGCCGCAGCGTGTTCAGCGGTAGTCTTTGGACAGACGGCTAATGGGAACCAAGGCAGACCCCATGTGCGCAACGCGGGGGCGAGGCCCCAGATGCGCCAAATGATCCACGGGCGCCATGTGTGCCGCGTGCTCCAGCCGCGCTGGGTGCGCAACGGTCGGGGCACGCGCAGAGCGTACCAGGTGCTCCTGCGCACGTGGTGGTGCACATCGGGAAGCGTGGTGGCCCCAACCACCCTTGTCGAAAACAAGTGCGTAATAGTGGCGGGGTGGCCGTCATAGCGTCTGGATGGCCTGCACATCGCAGGCAATATGCCAGCGCACCCCCGCCGTCCCAGTCGAAAACACATGCACAGTGATCGCGGGGTGCCCGCGCATGATCCAGATTTTGCTTCGAAGTGCCGGTTTTATTGTTTTGGATAGGGATGCTGGCCCTGCGCATAGCAGGTAATGTGTGGGTACCCCCGCTGTCCCTGTCAACAAAACCAATAGGAAGTGCTCGCGCACCCCCTCCATCATGACCCAAGATTTTGCCCCAAAGTGGACTTCAATTTTTTTTGACAGGGATGGCAGGGGAGTGGTCTCATTGGTCCTGGTTGGCTGCCGGTCGCCTGGGGGAGGGGGTGTTTACTATAAGGAACAGTGGTAAACCCCTTCCCCGAGAAGGGGAAGGAGGGTTTGGGCGAAGATGGTAATACAACTCGTTACACCTACGCCCGAAGGGCTAGCGGGATTCCCAAGAAAGGAAAGGAGGCGGCCACCCTCAAATGCATTGACGCGAACAAAGGAGACCGCCACAACCCAGTATACAGATCCAGACGGGTCTTGAAAGATATCAAGAAAAAGGCGCGAAACCAAGTGGAGCTGTTCTCAGCCACGCCGCCGCTGGAGGTTTGCATCGCAATGGTCACCATCCTCGTGGGCAAGGCGAACGACGCCTGCCAAGACGGCGATAACGAGGTTACCATTCACAATGTTTACGATCTTTTTCGCGCCCATACCTACAGCGACGTCAACCGAGACGTATAGGCCGAGCTACCTGAGGAGGGTGGACCCGAACCACATTTGGCAAGACGATGACATAGACCTGACGACAGCAGACGGTTTCAAGAAGGGATTTTCAAACCTAGCCCAGTTATACCATGTTGAGCGGGCCATCTTAGCCGAGATGCACGGAGACGGCTTCGACGTAGTAAGGAAAATCCCAGGAGGGCGATTCGACGGCGGCGCGGCGTTGGCTAGGCGCGACCTTGAGGCAAACGGCCTCATGTCGACCAAGCCCCTGAGCGAAGAGAGCGTGGTCTACCTGAACCTCGCGCCGGCCTGGAACCCGCCCACCCGTCCACGTGATCGGCAGCCGTCGAGGCCGACGCGTGCCATGTGAAGGGAGCGTTGCGAGATCCGAGCTTGGACGCAGCCAACGAGGTCGCGACGCACGCGGTCTGGAGATCGTCTGCTGAAGTTCTGGAGAGCAGTCGTTCCTCCCTAGCCTTGCCAGAGGACCAGATCAAGACCTACTGGAGCGTGACGAGATGGATCATGAACCTCCGCATGGGCAGACCTGACATCCTCTACGCGGTCAGCATGCAGGCCAGACGCATAGAGGCCCCCAAGAGGTCCCACATGGAAGGCTTGAAGCGCATCGACCGCAACCTCATGCGCTGACCGGCCAGGCGCTTGCTACTTCTTGCCTAGAGGTTGCCCGAGAAGTTCAAGGTCGATTGCGACAGTCATTTCGCGGGCGGCCCTATCACGAGAACATCGGGCAGTGGAGTGGTCGCCAAGTTGAAGCGTAGCACTACGGTCCAGTCTACAGTGAGTTTGAGCAGCGGCGAAGCAGAATATTACGCGCTGCTGGGGGGAGCAGGCCATGCTAGCGGACCTTGAAATGGAGATCGACGCCGAATTTGCGGTGTGGATGTTCGGCGACAGCTCAGCCGTGCGCGGGATCGCGCGCAGGCATGGACTGGGCCGGCGCTGTTCGAAACATGGATGTGTGGTACTCTTGTCAGCAGGAGCGAGATCAGAACAAACGCATCACCATCAAGCTCGCCAGGGGCCAGAAGAATGCCAGCGGGTCTCTGCGCGAAAGCCATGGACCAGGAGATGATAGAACGGCTTCAGAAGACGATTGGGTTGAAGACGGTGACCGACAGCCGCGGTAAGCACCGCCGCCTGCGAGCAGCATCTTATCTTATGAATTCTTCGGGGTATCTCTCTGACCTTCCATACGCCAGCCGATCGCTTGGATCGATTCAAATCTTCTCCGCGCCCTCCCGCCGCTGACCCTTCGGCGCTGAAGGTCGAGGACGGGTGTTGATGGCAGAGGCTCGCATCTGCACATAGCACGTTTGGGTTTATCTGAATTTTGTTCAAAACGAAGGGCGACACGGATGCTATCCTCTTTGCGGCGCATCGTGCTTAAACATGCGAGTGACCTATAAGCACGGCGCGCGGGCACGGCGCGGCACACTTGCTTGCATTCTACAGCCGAGGCACGGCCCGGCACGGCAGAGCACGTTTGTCTTTTCCTGGACCCTGGACACCGCACACTGCGGCACGTTTCTCACGCTCCAGATTTCAGGCACGGCACGGCAAAAAAGCATGTGTCACGCTTTCGAACCCAGGCACGGCACGGCATGCGGGCACGGCACGGCACCTTGAAACGGCACGGCATGGCACATCCATCGCTCTCTAGAATTTGAGCGCGGCACGGCACCCGGGCACGGCATGGCACGACGTGGCGCTGTGGCGGCACATGTGTCGCATTTTGTGTCAGACAAGCGGGCTCTCTCACTGCAGCCCATACGATTTACAACATTCCTTATCTAGGATAATAGCGGAATATCGAGACTGACATGTCATATTGGCCGTAATTGTTGCACGCCCGCGTTGCCAGCAATGTAGGTTGAAAACGTGAGGGCGTTATGTCAGTTTCTGTTGCATGTGGATGGTAACATTTGTGCGATGTCTGGCGCGCTCGACTTGATTGTAGGGAATGCGTCAGCCTTGGTCGAAGCTCAAGTGCAGGACTAACTGTTGCATTTGGGCGGTGCTGGCGCAAGCGATGCCAACGAAACCATCGGATCAAATTTTATTTCAGATGCCGCGTGATGTGATCGTCTATTTTGTCGTGCACTCTTCGTGGTTGAGTCGTCCCGTGCTCTAAGTATTCGTTAATGTATGGTACATCGTGGATTGGGCTGGGGGACGTGTTCCGACTCGCAGGTCCATGTATACATCTAGTGTTAGGGTTATGCCACGAGCATCGATTTGCATTTTCAGTGTCATTTTGAATGCGCCAAGAATCTTACATGCCTTAGTTGGTTTTTAATCCCATTTGGTGTTATACTTGTTTGAATGGTATTGTGTCCGCCAGGGGGGTATGGGGGGC
This sequence comes from Prorocentrum cordatum, assembly GCA_963575745.1. Classification (NCBI taxonomy): domain Eukaryota; class Dinophyceae; order Prorocentrales; family Prorocentraceae; genus Prorocentrum; species Prorocentrum cordatum. Next base: position 1,446,663 of record CAUYUJ010018837.1, read on the forward strand.
GAGAAGTTACCATGAAGCGCGCGATTCACCGTCTACTCATATTTCCAGGAATTGTGTATGAGTCATGTTGATGTTGTCCTCGCCTGGACCGTGCACAGAGGATGCACTCAGATAGTTCTCCCACCCAGCATTAGCATTAAGATGATTTGAGATGTAATATCGCTGGTTTTCTAGAACGGGTTGCAGGTTTGTGGCTTTTCGGTCGTGCCGAATCGCCGATGCAGCGGCGATGCTGCACGATTTGGGATACGGTGTGCTTGTATCCCGACGTTGTCGATGCATCGGCGGTGCGGCGCGATTTGACTAACCCATTCGGTAGATCTGGTAGGCTTGCGCACCGCCGGTTCATTTTTTCAAATTCGCCGTGTCGCACAGCAAAACAGTTCGAACTGAAGGCTTGATGGTTGGAGGGCGAATGGTGTTCGATATAATGTCTGGGCGCATGTTAAGGAAGTCTTTCTTGTAACCCAAGATGGGTACTATAGCAGAGCGAATCTGTTAAGCATCTGGTGGCATTGAAGGTCGTCGCCGAGCATCACTTCACGACTCGTTGTACCGACGGGGAAGCTTTGATCGCAACGCATGGCGGCATGGCATAATCGTCAAATTTGGGTTCGAGATTGCAGCACACAGCGTCGTCCGCACCTATCGTCCATTCGATTATCTTCAGCATTGTTCTCTTGCTCTGTGGGCATTCTTCCTCGGCCTGGGCCGAGGGGGGGCCGCAGTAATTGGCGCGGGACTCACCCCTGATGTCCAGGCCGAACGCAAGAAGATGTTGGCAAACTTCAGCAGCCCTGCGTTCACCAAGACCGCAGTGGTCTCGAATCCTAGGGGGCGATTATCCAAGAGCGGGACTAGGGCCCTTGGCAGGAGAGGCGACAGAGCCAAGGAAAGACAGCCTGGCAGAGATTGCACTGTTGATGAGACGGTGGAAAGCGGAGGCAGATGAATTGCGGGAGCACTGCAGGAGGGCGGGAAGGGCAAGAGACCAGGGCAGGCGTGGACGTCAGCTGATCGTTCGAGCCAGCGTTGCGCGTACGTGCGTAAATTTATTTGGCGCCAGCCTGCCCAGTATTTCCAGGGTGGTCGTCTTTACAGCCGTGTCGGCCTCGTTGCGAGTCCGCGGTTGTGGGCTGCTCGGCCATGCCGGCAGTTTGCACCAATTAGTGGATCGATATGTGCAGCGAGACTTTGGTTGACCCCCGCCTGGGCCTGAAACAGTTGAAGCATCGAGGTGTCCATGGATCGAGTATCAAGTGGACACACGGAGCACAGCGGATTACATTTAGTAAGATTTGGTTAGAGCGAGGGATTGAGAGCGAAGTGAACGCATGCTGACAGATTTGGTCGACCTTTTGTCCTGGTCTGGCGAGTGGCGTGCCCATCCCATCCTGGTCGATTGCGGGCCTTTCTTCTTCATCAGAGCTCTCCCAGTGTGACACCCAGTCGATCTTCGACAGCGGTGCATTCAGTAGAGCGCGGGAGTTGCCCATCGGCAGCGAGCCGGCAACAAACAACATTGGTGAGCACGCAGTTCGGATTGTACCCGGACGCGGCCAATTCGGAGCAGGTATGTGTGCGATTGATCCGGCTGGAAAGGCGCATTCTCCAAGCAGCGTTTGCATTGTAGGGTCCTCGCTTGGCCTCCAATCACCGAGCGCGTTCCACCACTCGCAAAGTGCCTACTCGCCAACGTCCGAAACACAAAACACATGTTTGCCCCGATATAATGGATCGTAACCCTCCCACGGCGGATCTAGGCCATTTGCGAGTAGTTGCTTTGCGAAAAGTGGACCGCGCTTGTCTACCTAAGCATGCCAGTGCCGCCGATTTCTTTTACCGTCCATGGTCCCCGACTATCCCTGGCTCTGGTGCTGGCCTCCCTCGCCGCCGACGTCCGTCCTCGTCCCTGGACGCGACTGTCCTTGGCCCCAGCGTTTTAGCATGAAACGGGTCCTGTGGGAAACGGGCTTTGGACCCCCGGGGCCTCCCTGCAGGACTGGTTCTGCATCCGGAGTCGCTTTCTGACAGCCCCAGGGCCCGCGGAGGGCCCCAGGAGCACGAAAGCGGCGAAACACCTCAGGACCCGATTCCCACAGGGCCCGCTTCCTTCATGGCGAGGTGCTGCCCTCCAGCGCCGCCAGTCTCCCTCGCCGGCCTCATCCCCGACGGCGTCCTGTCTCGACGACGCGCGCAACGGGGGGGGCAGGGCGGAGGGGGCGGCCCCTGGTCCTTCCAACGTCTGTGCTTGCCGCCAGGCGACCTGCTGCGGTGTGCCTCATCCCTGCCTGCAGCCAGCCACTCGCAGAGGGGCGGGGGCATGGGGGGGAGAAGGGGGAAGGGGCTTCTTAGACAGAAGGGGCAGGCACTCTCTGCAGATCGAAGGCCCGCGCCTTCTGGGAAGCAGCCTCCTCCTAAGACGCCTTGCCCCCTCCCCCACACCCCCCTCTCCGCGCCGCCCATGCAGTCCCGAGGTCCTGATGGGAGAACCCTCCGAAGAGCACAAGGCGAGGGTCCAGGCCCGCGCGCCCCCAGCCGCGAGTGGTCGATGGCGGCTTCCAATCTCCAATGGGCTTCCAGTGAGAGCGGGGTGAATGGCTTGGCTGGCTGAGGGGAAGGGTGGAGGGCAAGCAGCACAGGCAGCAGCAGGAGCGCGAGGGGCTGTAGCCACAGCCATTGAACCTGCTGGCCGGAGCCCCGAAAAAACAATACGTCACAATCGCGCGTTGCGACGGTGCCAATCCCGCGGTGCACATCGGTGTGTGTGTGTGTGCTGATCTTGCGGCGAAAGAGACAGAAAAACGGCCGATTGGGATCGGCAGCGCAAGCGGCCATCGCAGAGGTGGCCTGAAGAAGGGGTGGCTAGCCAGCTCGACTCCGGTCTGCCTCAAGGTCAAAGACGTGGAGGGAGAGATGGCCTGCGAGAAGTCAGTTGCCCCTGAGGCTCGACCACGTCTGCGTTGGGCCAGAAGCAGGGATAACTACACTGCGCCCTCCCCACGCCACTCCCCCCTTGCCAGCGAGCCACGGAGTCAGACAGGAGGAGCAGCAGCAGCAGCAGAGCAGGCAGGAGGACAACTTGTCGCATTTCTCATACCAACACCATCATCAGTATCATGATCATCAGCAGCATCATCATCGTCATCGCCATAGTCATCGCGATCGTCATTGCCATCCCCATCATCACAAGCATCCTCATTGCTATCGTCATCCCCACAATCATCACCATCAGCATCCTTATCATCCTCATCATCAACATCACCATCAGCAGCAACATCATCATTATCCCTCCCTCCCTCCTCTTCGTTTACCCCCTCATTCACACCAGGGAATGCGCGAGGGAGTGATGCTGAAGGAGGAGGAGCAGCCGCGGCTGCATAAACACAGATACTTGGAGGTCTGCGCAGATCTCCAAGGTCGGCGCTGGACCCCCTTGCAGACACCCTTACGGTCGGACCGAGACATAAGAGCAAGGCCGGTTCGGGGAGGATGCCCTAATGTTCTCTGTGCCTGTTGGCACCGCCTGCTTCGTGGCGCGCCCCGCGCGCTGGGGAAGGGTCTGCTGGGCTTCCGGCAGCTTCTGGGGCTAAACGTCGTTGTGGCGTTCTCCAGCTTTCGTCCCGTCTCGGGCCTCGGGAGCCTCGCTCGAGAGAGCAATAGGTCATGATCATGAGAAGGTCCAAGATCTCCAGGATTCCCTAATATTCCCCACGAGCGGGTGTGGATTCCCATTCTTATGTTGGTCCTCTCTATCCTGTTGCAAATGCACGAGCCATCACATGTTTGTCGTCAGCTACCAGATGTGCGCGACCTGTACTGAAGATTTCACCCAGGCACGTTTCATTGTCCTTGGTCGCAGCCTGCTCCTTTGCGGGACCGCTCCTCCAGAGCTGGCGTGCAGGCTGTACCTGAACCCTCGCCCTGCGCGCTCCACTACTCGCAAAGTGCCTGCTCGCAAGCGTTTTCCTCGATGTAATGAATCGTACATCCTCGGCTGATCCCGGCCATTTGCGAGTAGTTCTTTTGCGAGTCGTAAAACGCGCAAGTGGGCTCCTATACCCACTGTGCCACATGAGCTGCAGAAGCGAGAGCCGCTAGATACCCTGGAAATCCTGGAGAGTACAGTCAACCCTCTTAGTAAGGATGGGCCATCTTCCCAATGGTGCCTTTGCATCCTTGCCTCCTCGGTTCGTCCTTGGCCAGGTTTGCTGGCCGCGCCCCGCCTGCGAAGTGTCGACATGGCCTGCCAAGGCCCTTGCATCCTTGTCGCGCGTCCTTCTGAAACGGATCGACTGTATCCTGAGCCAATCTGGTCATGAGGTCAGTCCCGTCTGGCACACAGATCGCACTTCACAGCAAGCCGAGGTCAACCGCCAGAGGCGCGACGACGAGCGCGCTCCGCGGCCTGGGCCAGAGATCTTCTCCAGGCTGAAGGCGTGGAGAGAACCGCGCGAAGCGCTAAGGTTCGGCCCGTGGAGGATGAAACCAGCTTAACCCAGATAACACGATGAGGACGTAGCCTCACTGAGGTCCCTGTCTTCGCATGAGGGATAATAATTCTGGGCGGTCTGGTTCGATACACCGTCAGACAAAGACCCCCTACCCCTAATGTTCCTGGCCCTCCTAACTTAGGTCCCCCCCCAGAAGGTTCGGGGCCATTTTTCGGTGGCGGGAAGGAAAGTGTTGGTCGAGTCGTCTTCAAGGCGCCACTGTTCTGTCGCGGCGTCGGGCGTCGGGTTGACCTCTCGAGCCGGGTAGAGGCCCGCAGCCGAGGCTCACGGGAGTGGGCGAAGGTCGGCGGTTGAGGCCTTGTGGGTTGGGCGCCGTTTGGAGGTGAGGAGTTCGTGATGGTTTTGCTGCGTTTCTTCATGGATCCACTCGCTCGATTTGGACCCGTGCAGGCCGATTTGTAGAGCTGCGAGGAGTGCGTCATCCTCTCCGATCACAGGACAAATTGCTCGCACACGGAAGCCCTGGTCCGAGCGACGGCAAGGGGGCCTCGGGAAGATTCTAGTCTTTGGGCAAGGGTTCTTCCACAGACTCGTCCTTGTCATTTTATCATCCGATTCCTCATTGTCCTCATTCGCCTCCTGCTTCTCCTCCTCCTCCTCCTTCTCAAGGTGTCCCTCCTACTTGTTCCTCCGTGCGTTCCACGTCATGCAGTCTAATATTTCTTCATACGTAGTCAGAAATCAACTCACAACTACCTCTTCTAGTGTCACATTCCCGCCACCACGTCTCCATTGCCTGTAGGCCCTGATCCTAGACGAGAAGCAGGCTGCCATAAACGCGGAACACAAGGCAAAAGTGATGGAGGCCACCCGGAAGAAGATGGTCGAGGATGGACCGCCGCGCGGAGGAGGAGGATTTGGAGGAGGAGGGGGAGGAGGAGGAGGAGGAGGGGGAGAAGGAGAAGGAGGACGCTGACGACGGCGACGACGACAAGGACCGGCCGCAGAGCAGCCCGTATGGCTTTGTGCCAGTGTTCCCCCATACAACAAGGGCCTCGCATCCGATACCCATCTGTCACTCGACTGGCGTAGATTCGCCGCGTCGCGCAGGGTCGTCGGGCGGAGGCTTTGGCTCTCGCCCCGCAGGGCAGCAAGAGCTGCGAGGCAGTCTCGCTTCTGGATCGCACTGGTAGTGCCCACCTCTCCTCCGCTCCCCCCTCGGCGGCGCGCCCGGGAGGAAAGCGAGAAGAGTCGGGCCTTCTCAGAAGGCTGGAAGGCCTCCGGACTCCTGAGCATTTTGCTGAGCCTTCCCCGAAGACACAGGAACCTTTCCAGACGGCCCGAGGGTTTCTGAGAAAGGCAGCCGCCTTCTGAGAAGGTTTTCTCCTTCTCACTTGTCCCCTGGCGCGCAGCCGATCCTCTGCCCAGCGAGGAGAGAAAGCGAAAGCTGGATGAGGCGAAGAAGGCCCGAGAAGCGGCCGCTCGCAAGGAGAAGGGCGAGGACGGCGCGGAGGGCGACGCCGAGGTGCCCCTCGCATGCCGTGGGGGGACGGAGCACTCACGAGAGAGCCAGTTGAGACATCGGCGGCCCTCCTCCGTCCGCCCCCCCCTTTTTCTCAGTTGTTGCTCCTCCCTCCCTCCCTCCTCCCTCCCTACTTCTCATTATCTTATCCTCCCTCCCTCCTCCTCCCCTCTCCTTATCCATCCTCCTTCTTCCTCCTACTCCCGTTCCCCCGCCTCGTCCTTCTGCTCCTCCTCGTCCTCCTCCTGTTCCTCCTCCCTCCTCATCCCTTTGGTATTATTGTCCTCCTCCTCCTTTTCATCCACCTCCTCCTTCTCCTCCTCCTCATCATCATCATCGTCCTCTCAAGTCGCACGGGTCCGAACTCCAAGTTCTACCCCCGTGTGATGGGCAATTTGTTCGAGTCCGCCCCTACCTTCCTTGAGGTGCTTGAGGGGCCCAGCGCCGTGCTGCCCGCTCGGTGGCTAAAGGGGACTTCTCACTTGTTCATTCTCAGTCATGGGAGCTTGTGGTAAGAAAGGAGGCGCTGGCGCCAATGGCAAGGGTAGCACACGGTGCCGTTGGACGCATTGCCAATCATGCGAGACTTTTGGGTGGAACGAATTGCCCGTCAAGCGCAACGGAAACTGTACCTGCGGAGTACGTTTGACTTTGCACTTGGTCGGCACAGAAAAAAACGTAGTGGGCCAGCCATTGGTGACAACTCGTTCCCTCTAGCACAACCTTCTGGTTCTATTTCGGCGACCAAAGAGGGAAAGTCGGTGGGGGCCGCGGGCCTTGTCACAGAAGATCTTCCACGCGAGGCTGCATTGCAGGCGCAGGTTAGCAAGTTGAAGTCAGAATTGGGTGGCGTCTTCAGCGAGGGCACAGTTTGTCCAGACGACGCAGTCAAACGAGCAGCGGGTGCAGTTCGGGATGCGACGCTAAAGCACGAACAGTCAGCGCAGGCTCTCTTCTAAGCTTGGTCCAATCTAGCCCGTGCAAAGTCGCGTTCGATACAATCGCGTTCGATGAACATGTCTTCCAACATCTTGACGGTATTGAGGGCATCACGGAACAGGAAACCAAGCAGTTCAAGGATATAGAGCACCGGTTCAAAGCAGTTAAGGGGCAGATTGACCCCAAGGGTACAGACGGTCAGGAGTGGCCCCAGATGAAACAGTCCATTCAGGCGCAGCTCAGGGAGAGTTTTGCGAAGAAGAGGAGGGCGCCAGACGGATCCGAGGCTGCGTCAGCGCCCCAGGCGGCGGCGGCGGCAGCCGGCGGGCCCGCGGCCTCGGGGCCATCCTCGGAAGTCCACTTGACGAGGAGCTGCAGCTAGAGGCCAAGCGCACCAGCAAGGCCAAGACCGCAGAGGCCGATAATGCAGCTAGAGCAGCGGACGTAGGAGGCTTTTTTCCTCCACTGGCCACTCGCTCGTTGCTAAGGCCGAAGAGTGGGACAGCTGGCCCACGCTCTAAATGAGAAAGGACCGCTGCAGGTGGGTGCAGGTCCCCAAGGGCGCCACACCACAGAGACTTGCTGAGGACGAAGTCAGTCCGAGTCCCCCGAGTCCCACTCCGCACCGCCGACAGGCGGGAAGTGTGGCGCACCGTCCACCTCCCTCGGAGAGGCTACGACAGCACGCAGCTGCTGCACCCCGTCACTTCGTGGGCTCGGGGCAGCACGCGGAGCGGGTAGGGGCGGCGGGAAAAACACTCTGCCGGCCATTATATTTCTCTGCAGGCGCTGTGCCTGCTGCGCCTCTGCTGTGTTGTACATCTGAGGCGCGGACATGCAAGAACTGCTCGTGGGGCGCTTGCCCTCCAAGAGACTACTGCGGATGTTGAGTTTGCCCCCGCCCCTTGGCTTGCCAGGGCAGCGCGCGGCCAGGCTCTGGACAACATACTGGCAATAGAATCCACATCTGAGAGAGAGGAAAAGATTGGCGCGTCTGGCATATCGGCCACCGCTATCTGGTGTGACGAGCGATTCTCGCGGACAACAGCTGTTTTGCATGACTTGGAAAAAGTGACGCAGGCCGAGCAGCGATAAGGAATGGGCCCGTCCAGCGCCTCCCACGAGTGCATAACACCGCAGGCCAGCGACGGCTCGTGCAGCATCTACTTTGTGCTGAAGCTCCTGCGTGGCTGTTGGATTGAACGATGGATGGCAGGCGCCAGCCTCCTTGGCAGTCGCGTCGGCTGCCTTGTTGACCTCTGCTGCTAGCTTGGCCTCTCCAGCCAGTGAGTCTACCTGTTGGTGGCTCTGAATCTTAAAGGCATGCTGCAGGTTGTGTATATTGTCTTGGGCTGTAGCAATATTGTCCAGCCCTGGGTACTTCGACTTACTGCTGAGGCGCCGGGGCAACGGTCGAGCTTGCTGCTCAAGGACCGCTTTGCAGTCCAACCACGTTCTCGATGGTTTGGTGAGGGCTTCCTGGAGCACCAGGTGCCCCCCAGCTCGCGACGTCCGGGGGAGATTAGCGGCAGCATCCCCAAAGAAGGAGGCCTCCGGGGCCCCGTCGGCGCTGTAAGCCACAACCGAAAAAGCCGCCTTGCTTAATTCCGTTAGGCCTGCCCTTGTGCATGACCCGTCAGTCCCCGCGAGCCCCCCGATGTCGCGCGCTGTGTCAGGCTGCCCGTCGCGCCTAACGAACTTGGCAACGGGGTTCTGGAGTGGCAGCGGGAAATCATCGCGCCGCTCGCTTGGGCGCTCGAAAACTTGCAAGGCGTTGTTCTCTGGCGCCTCCAGCGCAGCACGAAGCGCATCGGGCGGCAGGCATTCGGTCCTGCGGGCAGCTGTCTCTGGGCGCCGGCAGCAACGCAGGTGGCGATGGGGGTATCACCGAAGACCTTACAGAGGACACAGATTTTGCACGTCATACACTAGTCGGGAAAGTTCTCCCGCCCGCCACCCTTGAACCGCGAGAGTTCGGGGGGTCGCCTTGAACCTAGGCGCCAACTTCTTGCTTTGGGGGGGCGAGAAGGACCTGGCAACCTCGAAACAAACCTTGGTAAGAAGAGGTCGGGGTTGGGGAGGCCCTCAGCTGCTGAGACCCCCCACCCCCGATGACGCCCTTGCTGCAGCAGGTCGCCGAGCAGGGGGGGGGAGGGCATCAGTAAGTCTGATAGGTCTGCCGAAGTGATCTTGCAGAGTAATGGCTGCGGCACCTGCGGTGGCCTCAGGGCGAGGAGGCGCTGGCGCGGGTTCGACTGCGTCGGCGCGTTCCCTTATGAAACCCAAGGAGTCTGCGCGAGCTGGAGAACGCGGCCGCGGCGACCAATGTGCCTTGGACGGCCCGGGCCCCATCGGCTGCAGCTCCTTTGCCAGGCGCCTTGGATTTTCCCAGATGTGCACGGATTGCCCCCCCTGGTAGCTGCAGCCGAGTCGGGAGGTGCGAAGGGCAGTGCGAGGCGGCCAGTCATGGCGCATAAAGACGAGCTTCAAGCATCGCGAGATCTTCGATTTCAGCCCGAGTCTCAACCGCGCGTTTCGTCGGAGGGATCCGGAGCAACGAGGTCGATGTCTCTCCAGCTTCCAGGAAGCAGGGCGCCAGTCCATCCGCCTCGCCCGGAGTCGGCCCGAACGCGCGCGGCGCGCAGCAGGGGCGCGACGGCGAGGGCGTGGGCAGCGGCGGCCCGCGTCAGGCATTTGCACGGCAACATCGCTCAGTTGGGCCTCCAGGCTTCCGCGCTTTCGTCCGGGAGACCGATCCTGCTTGCGCATTTGGAGTCTCGCCGAAACCCGCGCTGACGATGCGTTTGCGGCCAAGTGGGCCGCGCAGACGCGTTCCCCGTCTCCTTTTCGCATCTTCCCTTTTCCAACCCCGCTCGGCCTTCTGGGAGAAAATAGTCGCAGGCCCAGGAGTCCAGGGCCAGCGATGGCGGCGAGGTGTTTTTTGTTTTTTGTGGTAGGCCATCGGCGGGCCCAGTCTGCAGGCAGCGCTCGGTCTCTTCTCGACCTCGCGGCCGCGTCGCGCAGTGCTCCGGGCGGTTCCCTTCCCATCGTTGTTCACGCGCAAGGGTGCTCGATTGCGTCAGTGTTGTTCTATGGGCTTCGCCCCCGAGGATTCTCCGGCGACGGCGCGGGGCGGCCCGCTCGTTCAGGGGCCTTCCTGTCCGCCCTGGCTCGTCCCCGGGTCGTTTCGGGAGATTTTTAAGTGCCCCTCAGAGCTCAATGGCAGCGAATTTCTCGCGTCGCTCGATGCAGGGCCTCGGCGGCCGACATCGAGGCCACACTTGTCACGGGCTCGGCGCGTCGCCGCATCGATTTCTCAGTTGCTAGCCATTCGGCCAGGTGTCGCATTCAGCTCGCGCGAGCAAGGCCCGTCGTTCCACGGGGCGCGCACACACTGCGAATTGATTCCATCGATAATGCGCCCAGGCCCGCGCTTGTTCACGCGAGCTCTTCAGGCCCCGCCTCAGCTCCCTCAGGTTGCCAGGACAGGGTATCTCTCCCAGCCCGGCAGCAAATTCAGCGAGTTCCATCGGCGGCCTTTCGAGGCCGGGCTGGAGGCCACACATGCTGCACCGCGCTGCGCGCGACGAATTTTTCTGTTGCCTATTAGGGGGTTAGAAGGGGTGGGAAAGGAGGAGCCGCGGCTGGTCCTGCCTCCGAAGCGCACGAACTTTAAGCCGACCCTTTGGACCGGAGTCCAGCTCCACGGAGTGGCGCGGGTGCGGGGCCTGTCGACCCGTGCGGCGGCCATGGCAATGATCGGCAATGGTTGGGAGAATGACTTCAGGAATTAGAGCGCCGAGCTTCCCCCCACTTTGGCGAGCCCCCCGCGGAGGCTGATAGAGCTTGTCCTAAGGCGAGTGCCGAACCTGTCGGCGTCCATCTCGATTCCTGATTCCACTTGGCTCTGCCATTCGTTTCATATAGGTTTTATCCGTGAAGCTCATGTGGTTCCATCATTATGGTGACGCATGCGCGGGGTCCGCATGCTCCAGAGCTCAGGAGCGGCGTTGCGTCTTGGGCCCTGGCGACAGAGCATTCGCTTTCCGCCCATCACTGCGCCGTCCCCCACGGAAATCAGTTCCGCGGTCGTTCTCGGGCCGATGACCCAGCTCCAACCCCGCAGCCCGTGCGACAGGCCAAGGCACATCGCGAGCTTCCGCCCTCCGACCGCGCGTCAATTTGGCGGGCCAGAGCGCCGGCCACCCCCTGGCGACTGGCGGCGTCGCGAGAGGGGGAATGGTAGCAAGCAGGTCGGTGAGCCCATTAGGTCGCGAGCCAACTTCCCCAGGATGTCCCCACGAAGGCGCGCGTGGTTCGGGAGGTCAATTTCTGGGGGCCGTTTCTGGTGGATGTTCGGGCGCGTTACTGAGGAGACTTTGGGGCGCTCGGCAAGGATTTTGCGAGCGAGCTGGTTTCTCGGGCCGAACGCATATCGGAAAGAGCTTATCGCTGGGCTATGTTGGCATTCCTGCGCAGATTCCAAGAATGGACGATGGGCGACGCTGCGCAAGGTCAAGTTTTCGCAGAGTGCGCAACGAGCCAACGCCAGATGGCGAGTTTTTTGCAGCGAGGACCTCGTCTTCTCGACCCCATTCATGCGATCGACGCCAAGGTCGAGAAAAATCACGCGATGTGGGCCGATCAGCCAGTATCTCACCAGCGCACCTGGGATTCATTTGTTCGCGTTCGGCCCGGGGCGTTCTCGGGCGTGTTGCCTGAGTCCGCGGCGGGTGATCTCCATTGCGCCACGCGCGCGATGCGGCCGAACGCAGGTCTCGGCGTCGATCAATTCACCCTTTTAGATAGGCTGCCAGACACAGCGCTGTAGTCGCTCCGTGATCTTTGCGCGGTATGCGAGCAGACGCGCGCGCGGTCGCGGCCGGTTCAGGCGGCGCCGGGAAGACCATTGGCCGAGATATCTGGCGGGGACAGGGCCATTGCATAAATGTTCACGGCGCGCCCTTAACGGCCCCTTGCTCGGGGCGCTTTCTCGATGCAGTGGGGCGATGTCACAGCGCCGGCTTGGGGCGCCGCGATTGCTGGTAATTTCGCATCGAGGAGGAATTTTTCGAAGGGTCCTGGATGACGAGTTGCGCGAGCGTCTTGGGATTCCCTTTGAGTCCGGCCATTTTGGATATCAGACTTTTGGTGCGATTCTATTAGCTGGGATATTTTTGGTTGGATCTGCATTGCGGCTAGGTTTCCCTCCATTCATGTGGGTTTGGAGATTCGGCTCTGCATGGCGCCTCGCATCCCTGGCCAGAGCGGGGCCAGCAGCAGAGCGCTCCAGCCCTGCAACTCCTTTGCCTAGGGATTGCGGAGTGGGGCCCGTTTTCGCAACCGGTTTTTTATTACATTTTGGAGCGCGTTTCTTCCATTCCGATTTCGGTCGGCGTCGCAGCGAATCCGGAGCGATGGTCTGATCTCACAGTCCATGGGTTCCAAACGTTTTGGCTGTCGATTCTGCGTTTGAAGTAGCAGACGCTGCGGCCAGTTCAATCCAGGAGCACGGCCCCAACTGGCGGACATGAGCGTTGTCTTCAGCCCGTCGCGCTCGCTTGCTAAGCTTATCGCGCATCGTTCTCTCGTCGTGGAGTCCAGATCACGGCGGCGCCCCGGGCCCCGCGCGTCGGAGATGACCAGGGTGGGGGTGGGGGGCTGGCGAGGAGGACAAGGGGGCAGAGGATTGTCAAGGGCGCGTTGCACAATCGCAAACTTCGAGGATTTGTTCGCACGGCTCGGGGACATTTGATTACCAGCGGAATTGCTCTGGCGGAACCGCAGGCATGTTCTAATTACGGTTTGGATATGTGCGGTGTCATGGGCCAGCAGGTCCAGCGTCTCCGGCAGCGATTAGGAGCAGTCTCTGGGTCAGTGAAGAAAGGCCAATGTCTGACGACTCCTTCGGATACTCGCGCGCCCAATCGAGGCGCGGGCATCGTGCATCCTGCGTCTTGCATGCGGACCTGGCCCGATTGCTCGAGTAGGTCCCCGTCTTCGCGCGCCAGTGCTTTTCGAGTCTGGGATGAGCTTCGGCAGGGGGTTGGATTGCATTGATTGCAATTGGCGCGCTAGGAATGTTCGGGGCGTATCTCGGCAGTCTGTTTCGGCGCGTCTGTTTCTTTCTGGCTGGGCCCCCGCGGCGCCCGACGACTTGAAAGGGCCCCGTGCGCTTGCAGGCGCTCGTGATTTCCAGCGGGCGCTTCCGCCCTACGCGGCAGCCTCGGTCGACGAAGCCCAAGGACTGATAGGGGGCGCGCAAGCAGCGCCCGCGGGCCGGCAGTGGACCTCAGCCGAATCTCACGCACGTGGATCTGGCATCGCAGACGGCGTTGATAACATTTCTCTTCGCTGCAACTTTGCGCCAGCTGGTCGGGTGCAAGCGCGGCGGGCAGTCAGTTGAGGTTATGTTTTGCATTGCCACATGGGGGGTTTTGGCTGGAGGATCGGAAGGTCCAGGCGGGGCTCTCCAACGTTAATGGGCTCCCGCGCTGCAAGCTCGCCAAAAGAGGGTCCACTCGCGAGATGGCGCTGCACAGGCGCTGGCCTTGCCCGATCAATCAGATTGTCCAGCGTTTGCCGACTCTTCCAGTCTGGCCCCCAGGGCCACGTGCAAAGGGGGCGCAGGAGCATGTTTCTGGCACTGGGGGCTGCCGCCGCGTAGTTGGTCGCGCGCGGGGCCGCCGCCGACTCGGGGACGTCGGCGCTCTGCGGATTTCTTGCTCAACGACCTCGGCCCGCAAGCTCTTGGAACGGGAGCGGCTGACAATTATGTCGTTGATGTTGGTGGCACTTCGGGGGGGAAGGAAGGAGGAGATGGGCGACTGCGCAGGTTTGGTCTTGCCGTGTGATCTCTCGCTTCTAAAGATCATTGTATTCTCGGTCCCGTTGTTTATGTTGCCCTTGATTAGGTGGCCGCCTTCAGTTTGTTCCTTGGGGAGGGCCCAGGAGCCTTGAGTTGGCCATGCGCCTCGCTCCAGGGGGGTTGGTTTACGTCGCGGGCAACGAGGAAGTTCCGAAGGGCTGGGCTCATCGCCTCTATGACAGGCCGACAGGGGCTCTAGCTGACATTTGGAGAGAGATCGGCGGGCCGTTGACGGCTCGCTGCGGTTCAGTCGTCGCGCTGCAAGTCATTTCCCGCGTCGAAGTTCCCGATCCCGTGTTCAGGCGTTTTTCTGAATTTGATGATCGCAGATAACGAGGCCGCCGATGTTGTGGCTACTGAAGCCGCTCGCGTTGTCAGATGCTTAGAGCTGGATAGTGCAAGGGCTATCGAGGCGAAGAATATGGCCAGCTTGGTTTGCAGGTGGGTTGGTGAGATCTACTCTGGCTGCGATGGAAGCTTCCGTCCCGGTCCGTAGGGCTGAGAAATCGGATGCGGCGCTCCCTGCTGCCGCTGTTGCTCCGCTTCCCTTTCCCCCCCCCCGCCCGCCGCGGCCGGGGTGCACCGGATGCCGCTGCTGCGCGTCGGCGGCCGCAGGGCTATCCAGGCTGGCCACCGACTGCGCGAAACTCGGGAAAGCGGGGGGGCAGGCGCTCAGGCCTCCGCGGAGGTGTAGAGTTCACGTGGGAAGAGGGTTCGCGCGCGATTCCCATATTTTTGTTTTTTCTGTTGTCACCGGTGCGTGGATTTTCGTGGATTGCGGATGTCATTGTGAGTTCGTTATCCGCGGGCTTTTCAAAGCCTGCGATCCCCTGCAGAAATCCAAGAAGCGGCGGGAGTTGTTGGACAGGTTTGATAGGGGGCTCAGGCCGAGGGCCTTGTCCATACCCGATTTGTTGTAGGACTACGTCATTGTCCAGGTTTCCATTGACATTCTCCCTCGTCCTCCTCGACTGTCTCATCCCCCTTCCTTCCGTCCTTCCTTCTCCCCCTCACCCCCCCCCCATTCGTTCTCCATCTCTGTTTTCTGCCTCTCGCAGAAAAAATCAGCGCCGCTGATCGTCAGGTTCCATCGAGCGGAAGAAGCTTGGAACGGCCTGCAACAGTCTTTCGGGCCTGCAGCCGCTATGGGGGCAGCCCCCCTGCCAACCTCCAAGCTTTCTTCGACGTTCACCGCGCGGCACGCCAGTGCCAGCCCCCCTCTCCCTTCACACGGACCGCGGACAAATTCGGACCCCTAGCCCCCCTTCCTTCTGGCCGCTGTGGGGGACGCTCCAAAGCGGCGCCTATAATTTGTCATGGTCGCCGGGGCGCGCGTGCCAAAGCGTGATAAAAGCCGGCGCCCCCCTCCTTCGTCACGTGGGTGCAGACGGGCCCAATAACGGCCCGATCACCGCCTCCCGTCCGTTTTTCTAGACGGGGCCCCTCTGACCGCGTCAGGGGCAGGTTAACCCACCACCCTTGTTACATATGCGTCGGCCCGAGGTGTTGCGATTTCTGTGTCCCTCCCCCCCTATCCCCCACCCAGCGGAGGGCCAGTTTAAACATTTGTGGCCCTCCTTTCTCTTCCTCCCCCTCCTGCTCATCAGCCGCCTCCTCATTATCATCAGCATCATCACCATCATCCTCATCATCACTATGATTATCATCACTATTATTGTCACCTTCGTCATCATTATGATCATTCTATTAGCATCACCATCATAGTCGTCGTCATCATCCACATTGTCATCGTCATCATAGTTCTCATCCTCCTCCTTTTGCCCCACTCCGGGACACCGCTTCTAAGTTTCTGACGTGAAGGGGGGCGATCGACAGGGCATGCACTAGCGATCAACCCACAGTCCGAGGCTACGAATTGGGATGCCCCGAGGCAGACGATGAACCCGACTGACAGCTCATACTTCAACCCCGAAGAACTTTAATGTGGCGGTCCGCTCATAGCCCTGGCATATTAGTGATCCCCCCTCCCTCCTTTTCCTCCCCCTCCATCTTCGGGAGGGCCGCCAATGCCTCACCTGGCCGTCCTCCGCAGCATGCTAGCACAAGCGAGCACTTCGGCTCATCCCTGCTGTGCTGACGGAGCACGCTGCTTTCGGTAAGAGTTGGGGTCTTTCTTTTGGGGGTCCGCGCTTCCTGGGACGCGCCGCATTCGGCAAGGTCTGGGGCCCCGGAGGGGCATCAAACCCCTTATAAGTAAACGCCTTTGTGTGTGTGTGTGTTTGTGTTAGTCGGTGTGTGTGTGTGTGTTCTCCGCCCTGTCGCTGCGCGCAGGGCCGCGACGCCAAACCAGTGTGTGAGTGTGTGCGTGTGCGTGTGCGTGCGCGTAAGAGAGAGAGGGAGAGAGAGAGCGTGTGTGTGTGTGTGTTTGAGAGAGAGAGAGAGAGAGAGAGAGAGCGAGAGAGCGTGTGTGTATATGTGTGTGTGTGTTTGTGTTTGTGTTCGTGTTTGTGTGTGTTTGTGTGTGGGGGTGTGTGAGTCAGAGAGAGAGAGAGAGCGCGTGTGTGTGTGTGTTCGTGTGCCCCATTGCCGCGGCCCCGAGCGCCGCCGACGTCGAGAGGTGGTTCCTTGTCACCCTCGGTGGAAGGGGGGGTGGTCGGTGGCTGCCGCTCTTCCTGGCTTCCAGGAGCGCAGCACCCCCCCAAGACCTCCAAGCACCTCCCCAAAACTCGGGATCCCACAAAAATGGGGTGTGCCCCAGGGTGTGTGTGTGTGTGTGTGTATGTGTGTGTGTGGGTGTGAGTTCGATCGGCTTTTGCACCGAACCGCCCAAAACAGATGCCCCCCAGCCGCCGGCAGCTCTCGATAGTTGCCGATAGATGGGGCATGCGGGGGGCATCTGTTTGCGGCAGTTCGGTGTACCAACGGATCGAATTCATGCCCCTTTTCAGGGTCACCCCCCTTTTCTGGCGGAACCCGACAAACTGCACCAGGTTCCTTCCCGTCCCAATATCCCCCAAGACCTCCGCCGGACATCCCCCGTCCTCCACTCCTTACATCCTCAAGGGGCTGGGCTGCCTGACTGCATTGGCGCCACCGCTGCCCGTGCGTCCAGGATCCATAGTGATCATCCTCCAGGTTCGTGCACCATGTATCCACGAATCTGATACCGCATAGACCACCCTTCGGGTGATAAGGAGGTGAGGGGGGGGGAGGGACCACCGTCGCACTCGATTGATACCACTATCGATCTCATTATCGATCTCATTATCGATCACACAGTCGATATGGCTATCGATCTCACAATCGATCTCACTATCGATCTCACATTCGGTCTCACTATCGATCTCACTATCGACACCACAACCGATCCCACAATCGATCGCACATTCGGTCTCACTATCGATCTCACTATCGATATCACTATCGATCACATTCGATCGATCTCACTATCGATTCCACTATCGATCTCACAATCGATCTCACATTCGGTCTCAGTATCGATCTTACTATCGATATCACAATCGATCTCACAATCGATATGACAATCGATATCACTATAGAACTCACTATCCAAGTCATTATCGATCTCTCGTTCGGTCTCACTATTGATATCACAATCAATCTCACAATCGATCTCACATTCGGTCTCACTATCGATCTCACTATCGAACTCATTACCGATCTCATTATCGATCTCACAATCGGTCTAACTATCGATATCACTATCGATATCACAATCGATAGTGAGATCATCATCGTTATCACCTCTCACCATCATCATCTCCATCATCATCGGGACACCATCATCATCATCATCATCATCATCATCATCATCATCATCATCATCATCATCATCATCATCATCATCATCATCATCATCATCATCGGGACACCGACGGGACACCGGCGGGACACCGCGGGCCCCCGGTTGCCCGGCAGGGAGACATTTGGTCCGGCCGCGCCTCAGCCACATGTGCACCAGCGGGACACCGGCGGGACACCGCGGGCCCCCGGCCGCCCGGAAGGGAGACATTTGGTCCGGCCGCGCCTCAGCCACACGGGACACCAGCGGGACACCGGCGGGACACCGCGGGCCCCCGGCCGCCCGGAAAGGAGACATTTGGTCCGGCCGCGCCTCAGCCACAGGAGATTTTCTTTCGCCCGCCCACACAGCTTCGCCTCGCCCGCACGCACGGCACGCACGAACACGAAACCGAAATCGATTTCCCGGTAGGGGGGCTCTCCGTTCCACTTCGATCTCACCCCCTCACCTCCGACAATCAGGAATGCCACTGCAGGCCGTTCCAACATGGACGTGCTTCCCAGGAAGGTCCAGCCAACCAGAGACAGTCGGGGACATACTTCTATTTGAAATTGTTTGCCAAATAACTGTATATTTGGAGGGCACGCCTTAAGAGCCTGGGAATGATGGAGCTGTTGATTGGAGAGTGCCATTAGGAAGAGGGACATGGTTACGCCAGTCTCATGATCTGCAAAGGCCCCATGTCTTGAGACATCCACTTGAGCTCGCCTCAAGAGGCCTGACACGGTGGAACTGTCGGCTGATGGGTATTATCAGGATTGCGGGTTTGGTCACACCAGTGCCATGGTCTGGACACACTGCATTGCTTTGAGACACCCCCGGGAGAGTCCCAGGAGTCTGGTTTCGCAAGAGCCCACTTCTCTTGACACCTGCTCATTTCCAATTGCTCCACTCAGCATTGCCCACTCGCTTGCCCGCGGGTCAGGGAGCACCGTGTGCGCAGCAGCCCTGGCAGCTGTTTGAGAGGTATTCTCACTCAGCGTCTGAGGCGTTAAGCAGATGGGCTGCTGGTTTGAAACGTCGCGTTTCGCCCGACCCGACCAGCGTCCAGCGTTGATCATTTTAGTCGTGCCGCTGAAGAAGGAACCCGTTTTGTTGGGGAGGGGCCCAGTGTTCCTTACATGTTTTGCAGTTGTTCTTAGGTTTTCCCTAGGTTTCCCATGGGGAATCGAAGTTGAAATCATGGAAGACAAGGGGCCTCGTTCCCGATTTAGGGTTCCGTCTGACGGCGTTTCGACTGTACTCTTTCTGCTCAGATTCCTCGGCGTCGCCGAGGAATGAGGGTGCCGCGCCCTATGGCCAGGTTCTCGACCGTGTTGCCCCCCCTCAGATCCACCTACACCCATGAGAAGCCTTAAGCTCAGGCATGGCTTGCCATGGGCTCCAGACTGCCCTTCAGAGAATCAAGAGTCTGGACTGGGCCCTGGGCGTTACCTTGGAGCTTCGCCTCTCTCGTAGAATGTTGGTAGATTTGGACCTGGACTACCGTTTGAGAAAACGCTTGGAGTGAAGTTTGTTTTCTTCGCCTGGCAGTTTCGCAACTCTAAGAGTAAGGGTGGATTCCTTCTACTGTCCCGCTCTGTGGTGCTGCTCCTGCTCCCCCCCCCTCTCCCCATCGCCCCACTCCGCTCCCGCATCCTCCCTCAGGAGGCGGCACCTGCGCCAGAGGAGGACCCGATGGACGTGGACCCTCCGGCAGCGGAGCTGACGGAGGAGGAGAAGAAGGCCACGCTGCCCCTGTCCTGGCCCTTTCGGGAGAGAGATGGGGGGTGGCAAGCTTCCCTCGGGGGCGTCCGCGTGGAGGGTGAGGAAAAGGAGGGTGTGGAGATCATGGCTAGGGCCATGACATCTCCCAGAGGTCCTGGACCTGTATCACTCACGCAGGCCACAAGATGTTCTTCTGGAGGCCCAGCTGACGACGACGGTAACGACGACGACGACGACGACGACGACGACGACGACGACCCACCGACCGATGCGCTGGCCGACCGACTGATCGACCGACCGACGACGACAGTCGACCAGGTGGCCGACCGACAGAGAGGCTTCCCCCCCCCTTGTCCGTGCGCATTCCTC
The DNA here is from genome assembly GCA_963575745.1 of Prorocentrum cordatum. Taxonomy (NCBI): domain Eukaryota; class Dinophyceae; order Prorocentrales; family Prorocentraceae; genus Prorocentrum; species Prorocentrum cordatum. Next base: position 1,466,306 of record CAUYUJ010018837.1, read on the forward strand.
GGGCCATGACGCGCTAAGCGCCCCTCTTCCTGGCCCCCCATTCTGGCGCACCTTCTCCCCGCAGGTTACTCCTGCCAGGATTGGTGGGGTGGGTAGCAGGGGAGGCTGGAACGAATGAGCCGCGCAGGTTTGAAGCCAGGATGGTAGCACGAGTTATTCAGACGATGAGGTGCCCACGAAAGCTGGAAAACATGTGTCTGGGTCGTTCCAACCTCCTCGTCCTCCTCGTGGAGCTCGTCTCTTCGATCTTCGCCCCCCTCCTCCTCCCTGTTATCTTCCCCTTTCGTCTCTCCTGCCCCATCCGTCTTCAACCCAGCCTGCCAGGCGACTGCCTCGGCGTCACTGCTGGGACCCAGGCCCTCTTAGTCGAGAGGTGTGATTACTACTCTTTTGTTTTTCTCTCTCTCTCTCTCTCTCTCTTTCTCTATCTCTCTCCCCCTCTCTCCCTATCTCGCTCGATGCAGAACTGTGTGAGGTGAGGAGGCCGTCCGTGGCGCTGTACGCAAACTAGTATAGAAAGTGCCTCGGCTCTGTGCGTATCCATTGCGCTTCGCGGCGCCACGTCCGGACAGGCTGGGGTTCAGCGGAGCAGCCGAAGTTATTTGAGTTCTCGTGGACCTACGAGGAGCCTCTGGGGAGTCTCTCGGAGGCAGTGTGGGGACTTGGGAGCCGTGTGGAGGCCTCTTGGGGCCTCTTTTTGAGCCTCTTGAGGATCTCTCCGGGAATCCTGGGGACTTCTTGGGGCACGCTGGCGGTCTCGGGGGTCTTCTTTGGGCGGAGGGCTCGACATGTCAGTTCAAGTTCCCCTCTAGGGCCCTCTCTGGAGGCCGTCTTGGGGGCCCTCGGGGCAGTCTTGGAGCCTTCTGGGGTGCCTCTTGGGGGTATCCTAGGCCGACTTGAAGCGATCGTGGGAGCCTCTTGGGCCGTCTTGCGCGCTGCTCGTATGCTAAAAAAGTACAGCTTCCCAATGGATTGGGCTGATGTTTACCTCTTGGGGGCCTCTTCAGGGACTTCTCGGGGCACTGTGTGGACTCATCGGGGACCTGCTGCGCAGTCTTGAGGCCATCCCCGGCCCTCTGGGGCCGTCCCCGGGGACCTCTTCTGGGCCGCCCTCGGGGGCCCTCTTCGGCCGTCGGGGCCGACAAGTGAGCCACCCGGGCCGCCTGGCACCCCGGCTGGAAAAGCTCAGCCCGGGGGAGGTGGGGGGGAGGGGGGGGGCGGGGTGCAGCTGGGCTCCAAGCCAGGGTGGGGGGGGGGTTCCAGGGGGGGGATTGCAAAGATAGGAAGTGAATCGTACTGGAGCCGCACGAACACGCTCGTCTCTCGGATGTGCTTCGCAGTCCAGGCGTGAGTCGAGGACGCCGGCAGCGCATCACCGACCGTCATGTTGGGGGCGTCCTGACCGTGCGTGGGACGTGGAAGAAGGCCTCTTTGGGATAGTTCGTGGAATTTCTTAGTGTCTCTTGGGAGGCCTCACAGGGGCCTCTTGAAGGGGCTTTTGGAGGCCCCTCGAGGCATCTTGGGGGCCTCTTACGGGTGTCTTGGGGGCCCCTTCGGGGCATGTTGAGGGTCTCGGCGGCAATGTTTTGGGGACAGGCTCCCACAGCATCGTCGCTTTCGCCTCTTGGGCCCCTCGTCGGCCTCTCTTGGGCCCTCTTGGGGATCTGTTGGGCACTCGTGGGGTCCTCCTGGGCTGCCTTGAGGCCCTCTTGGGCCGTTTTTGGCCCTGCATGGGGCCTTGGGTCGTCGTGGGGCGATCTCGGAGCCCTCCTGGGCTATCTTGGAGTGCTGAAAGCTCGAAACGACGAGAGCGCCAAAGCTCTCGAAGAACCTGAGGGAAATCTTTGATTTTGGGCTCTCAAGGCCCCAGCGGGAGGTGCACCCGGAGCGTTGCTGGGGCGTCTTGGGGGCTCCTGAGGCCGTCTTGAGGCTATCGTGGGCCGTCTTCGGACGCTCTTGAGCAATCTCGGGCCCCCTTGGGATGTCTGGGGGCCCTCTTTGCCCGTCTTGGGGCCCTCTTGGGCCGTCTCGGAGCCGTCTCAGGCCGCCAGCGCCCTTTGCGTGAGGGAGGTCCGCGAGGGACCGCCGGTAGAAGCGGGCCCCCTCGGAGGGAGTTTCAGGGAGGTCATTGCGCCCAACACTCTGACGGAGAGGTCTCGCACGGCCCAACTCGGTAGGTTGGTTGGTGTTCTCGCCAGCTGGCTGGCAACTCGGTTCAATAGGTTTGCTAGTCGAAACAGATGGTTCGCAGTTGGTTTGGGCTGTTTGCTGGTTGGCTGACTGCGCGCGTCTGTACCAACAGAAAAAGGGTTGTCGCCGCGGGAGAGCGCTTCCAGTGTCAATCACAAGGGTTCTTGGCTTAGGGAGCGCGCACCTCCAGGTTATTGAAACTGTGCATGGCCTCGGGCCCAAAGCCGAGTTGTCAGGAAACGACAGGGCGGCAACCGAGAAGCGTGCCTCGAACCGATATCCCAATACAGAAAATGGCTGGTTTTCTGCTCTCGAGAGGGGTTGGTGCTTTTGGGCAGCCTCCGCGGGTTGGGTTCGTGGTCTCGGGAACGCGACAGCGCCGTGATTTACAAAGGATTGGCTTCGGGAGCGCGAATCCACCATAACTTACGACGGATTGCGGCTTTGGGGGCGCGATTCGGTTGTAATGTGCGAGAGGTTGTGGCCTCGGGAACGCAAGCTTCCAATAAGTTAGAACAGGTTGTGACCTCGGGGCCGCGAGTATGTAGTATTTTTCGTGTTCAAGGGCGCCTGGATAAATTCAGGCAGCGTGATCTGGTTTTCGGGCCAGTATTGTCGTGCCGACTTCAACACTAACACCATTGGAACTCGTGAGTAGAACATATATCATTGTAACAATGGGAACTGGAATTGCTGCAGGGAACAGGAACACCTTCGCCTCGCAGCTTGTTGTCCTCCCAAGGAAGGCGGTGGAATATGTCCCTCCCTCCTCGCTGAGAAGCACTATTCTTAATTTTCGGGTCTTTCCATGATAACCTCTGACAAGGCTGTATGGTTTTAATTTTCTTCGCATAGGGAAGACATTGAAGCCTTACTTGCTGTTGCCATCATGTGTCTCCTATTGCTCTTCACGCTGATGCTTTCCTCAATACGCTAATTCCACACCGCCCACCGCGTAAATCCCTCATTCGTCGAGCACTCTTCTCTTCCACCCGTTGCTCATTCTCGTATTATGTTACCCGGCGCATGCAGCTTTTGGTTTTGAAACAGGTCTCGGTGAGGAAGAGCCTGCTTCCCGACCTGACCGATCAGGCTCTCCTTGACTACCGATGTAGTCGGCGATGCAGTTCTGCATTCGTTGTTCGTCGTCCTCCCATCTGCGCCAGATGTGGATTTGAGTGTACTCCATAGCGTAGTGCTTTTGCTGGATCGTGCGTCGATGCGAGAAGGCGTACGTGTTCCTATGATGTTCGTCAGGTCAACGGTGGAGGTACCTCTTGAGACAAATGCGCGGACCGCTCGGAAACACATGAACGGGGCAAAACGTCGGGGTTCAACATATTTGTAATGTCATTTTAGTGTAGGTCGGTTGCGAAGCCGCTTTGCACTTGGCCGAATAGCGACAGCCAGAGTCTCCAGACAGTGACTTCTGTTACAATGAGTTGTCTTAGAACTAGTACTTCTAATCCTATTTGGAGGGCGGGTTTCTTTGACGTTGCACGGCAAGCCAGCTCTGTGCGACCGACTTGAACTGAACAATTGTCGTGTCTTGCTCTGTCTGCTTCACGTGCTGCGTTCATCGTTTGTAGTGACTCTCTCGCTCTCTCTCTCTCTCTCTCTCTCCATTTCTCTCTCTCTCTCTCTCTTTCGCTCTATTGATTATCTCTCTCTCTCTCTCATGTTTCTCTCGCTCTCTCTCTCTCTCTCTCTCTCTCTCCCTCTCTCCCTCTCTCTCTATGTATATATATACATATCGACATACAAGTGTATGCATGTACTCTTTCTTTCTCGATGTCCCACTCGACCTGTGCCTCTCGCCGTACGCTGTAGACGTACGACCACGTCGATTTCGTTCACAAAGTTTCATGAAATCGTTGCCGTCACGACGAGCGTGGACATTGGTTGGAACAAGTTGCTGATGTGCAGTGTCAGCGTGAACTGCGCAGGGCAGACGCGAATCATGTATTCTTTGCTGGGTAACTCGTCATCCTCTCGTGTCTTCAACATTGGATGCCACGCCATTTGAACCTCCCACGAATATCTCAATCATCAACCATATGGGCAGCCTTAGTTGGTATGAGCTCACACCTGAAGTTTAGGTTTGATCATTGTCGCATGCATGTCTAGCGTCGTCATGTCATCGGTTGGTTCACTCTTGCTATCTGCCAACGTCGTGTGCTGTTTCCAAGTGTTGGTATGCAACCGTGCAAGCACCAGCGGCACGCCATGTGCAGTCGGACTGGCTCTTCTCTCGAGGATACCGCGCGGTACCAAGGGACCGCCCATCACTCAAGCCGTCGTCCATGTCGTCCTCCCTCTCTATCCTCCCTCCTCGCGCCTGCCTTCCGCCTCATCCCCCCCCTTTCTTCCTTGCATCCCTCCCGTCTCCACCCCCCCCTCTCGCCCTTCTTCACTGGTTCGGAGGAGCGCATCCCTCTGTCGGCCGTGCTGTCCAGTGCGCCCAGTACGTGGTGCGCCTTGCTGCTTCCCGTTTGCCCCTCTGGCCCCGCGCTGCTTTCTCACTGCAGCCCTTCTTCTGGCTGCCCGAGGCGTTGAAGTCGTCGTACAGCGATTTCTCGTTGCCTTCGACAGCGGAGGCGCCCTCGGCTCGCAGAGAGGAAGCAATGAGGAGGAGGAGGAGGCGGAGGAGGAGGAGGAGGCCCAGGGACGAGCAGGAGTGAGTCCGGGAGGAGGGCTGCTCCTGCCCAAGCCAGGCCACGGCGAAGAGCAAGAGGATGGCGATGATAAAAGTGGGGGGGAGGAGGAGCAGAGTAAGGGTGCTGCCATAAGGACCACTTTAGTTTCAGGAGGGGTTCGGGTTTTCGGGCAGTTCCTTAGGCCTAGGTTGGGGAACCTATTCGTGGACGATGCCCGCCGTGGCCAGGAAAGCCCTTTCGTTTCTTATTTGGCGTTCCTTCTGGCAGTGTCAGGATTGTAGAGGGAGGGGGGGAGGATGAAGAGAGGAGTGATAGTGCTGAACTTGGTGCGCAGGTGGTCATGATGACAACGATGGTCATGATTCTGACGGTGATGCCGAGGTGTGACGACATTGGGGGTCGCTGTCCGCACGCGAGTGCGCAAATATACATGTGCAAGTGCATGTGTGCGTTCTTTGTCCCTTCCTCCTCCGGTCGGGAACTTTCGAATAGCGTGTCGCTCCGCTGGTTTAGCCCCACCACGCGTCGGTGCGACACGCTATCCATTTCCCAGTCCCCAGGCTTCCACGTCCCGAGCTGTTCGGAGCTTCCCGTCCCGCGGAACGGAGCGATACACTATCCGCAGGCAGGGCGTAGCGTGTCGGCAGGGCCGCCGTGGCGACACGCTAACCAAAAGTTCCCGACCGCGGCAGTTTGACGACAGGGCCAGGCTGGTATGTTGTGTCGCTGCTGCCCTGGCCAGACCCCGCGGAGGCCATCCTCCCGCACGGGGTCGCTGTAACACGATCCCCATCAAATTCGGCTTGGCAGTCCACTCCCATGGTCATGTACGAACTTGGCGGCGCAGAATTGCATGAGGCAAGGGGTTCCCAGGGTCGGATTGTCCGTCTTCTGTGTGCTGGACCAGAAGAGTCTGTTTTGGACTAAACGTGAAGATCGGCAGTTTCTGATGCCGCACTTGCAGTGGGCGTCGACAGAGGGACGGGCTGTCCGCCCCCACAGGGCTTCGACCAGATCAAGTACGTTTGGCAGACGGAGGAGGATTGCGCCAGAATTCTCAGAGTCCGCGCCACAGTTGGCATTGCTCGCGTTTGCGTATTTGCTCATTTCCGCATTGCCCGCAAGAAAGCAGAGTGCGCGATATAGGTTCCAGTTTCAAAGGTTGTTTGACAGGCGGAAGTTTGGCAGAACATGTGATGGTCGCGCGATCAACGGCCAGGTCAGCAGCGATCAGAAAATTGGATCGTTGATCATCTGATTGGTCAATCACGCAGCCGTTTCGTCATCGCCGCTCTCGGTATCACGACCCAAGGTGCGCCCGGCAGTGCGGGGCCCAGGATATTCGGGAATTTGGCGACCACGCCAGTGATTTTGGGCTCTTGTTCAGGAGGAGGGGGTTCGAGAGCGGATGAGGACTTGACGCGAGAGCTGCGAGGGGCCAAGTTCGAGCCGCCGACAAGGGATCGAAATCAGACCCTGCCCGAGATGTTCGAAGGTGCCGACCCCCCCGAACAGTAGCACTCGCAGCGCTGGAACTAAACACTGTTTTGCTGGACTGTTTTGTTTTTCGTTGTGGCAGGGAGGTACAGGAAGACAGGTAGAGCAACACGAACAACAAAACGAAATCAAAAAGAAAAACAACGTTTAGGTCCAGCCCTGCGCACAGTGGTGGTCGCCATGTTGGCTAGCGCGGCGACCGCGAGCCTCGGCGGCGGCCAAGGAGTGGATCCTCGCCAAGAAGATGGTGCAAAGGTCAGCCGCGGGCAAAATGGTCCCAGCTTTCCAAGAACAGCCAAAACAACGTAAACATATGTTCTTAGTACAGTCGGGGCGTTGACCCAAGGAACCCTGAATAAGGAACAGGACCACTTTTTATCCAGAAGTTGAACTCTGGCTCCCCATCGAAAACCGCAGGAAAACCTTCGGCAAGCTGTGAAACAACTAAGGAACACCGAGCCCCTCCCCAGCGAAAAGGGGTTCCTTCTTCAGCGCCCCCACTGTAGGTCCAGAAGTGTATGTTTATGGCGCTTGAGTTGTTGCTGCAGTGTCAGGGGTGATCTGACTTCTGAGGGAGTTCCGTCCGCCTTCTGCTGCAGGGTGTTTGGGGCATGATTTTCAAGAGGCCGCTCTTTTCCAAGAGGCCATGGCCTCCTTCTTACGTAGAGTTTGGCCCGTGGGCCTTCTCCTCTGCGTCCTCTTTCCCAGACCCCCGACACCGACATGCTTCCACGATGTCCTTGCCTGGAGCTCCCTGCCCCGTCCCCGGGACCGGTCTTCCGTCGTGGGTCGTGCTGTGTAAGTGCCCCGGGGTGTGAGGACGACCGCCAGAGGCCCAAACAAACGCGAAGGAATGCCCGCGAGGTCTGCGCCCCTGCCTCACGTCTGGCATCCCTCGGACGTGTGCGGGGCTCCTCCGGCGAGGACCATCGAGGAGAATGTTGGACCGTTGGCGAAACAACACGCACGAAACCGAAAAAGGTAGGGAATAAACGTCCGAGCGATGGCGAGTCCATATGTGTGCTTTAAGTCGGGCATGTCCCTCTACAGGAGAAATAATCAAGCATCGAAAAATGACATCACACATTAATCAAGCATCCCTCTACAGGTGACGATCGTTCGTGCTCGTTTGAAGTTTTGCTTTGATTATGTACTTGACTATTTCCCCACATGCTTCGTGGGGTTCTGGTTTTCTTCCTTGCCGCGCCGCACCCGCGACACTCACACCTCACCTCTCTCTCCTTCTCACACAGCGCAGCACAGCACAGCACAGCATAGCACAGCTCAACGCAGCACAGCACAGCACAGCGCAGCACAGCACAGCACAGCACAGCACAGCACAGCTCAGCTCAGCACAGCACAGCACAGCGCAGCACAGCACAGCACAGCACAGCTCAGCTCAGCACAGCACAGCACAGCGCAGCACAGCACAGCACAGCTCAGCTCAGCTCAGCTCAGCTCAGCTCGGCACCGCACAGCACATCACAGCACAGCTCAGCACAGCATAGCACACAGGGCAGGCGCGCAGGGCACGGCACGGCAGAGCGTGGCAGGGGTGGCATTCTCTCGACACCAGAGAGGGTGCGCAGGGGGTGGTCCCTCAGCGCGGTCTCTATGCGTGCCAAGGTCGGAGAGCGTGGCAGGGGTGGCACTTTCTCGACACCAGAGAGGGTGCACATCCTCGACACCACAGGTGGGCGAGCTCGGGGTGGGGTCGCTACCCGTTTCGGGCTCGCAAAGCGTGGCAGGCGTGGCACATCCTTGACACCACAGGGGGCGCGCTGGGGGTGGGGTCGCTATCCGTTTCGGGCTCGCAAAGCGTGGCAGGCGTGGCACATCCTCGACACCACAGGGGGCGCGCTGGGGTGGGGTCGCTATCCGTTTCGGGCTCGCAAAGCGTGGCAGGCGTGGCACATCCTCGACACCACAGGGGGCGCGCTCGGGGTGGGGTCGCTATCCGTTTCGGGCTCGCAAAGCGTGGCAGGCGTGGCACATCCTCGACACCACAGGGGGCGCGCTCGGGGTGGGGTCGCTATCCGTTTCGGGCTCGCAAAGCGTGGCAGGCGTGGCACATCCTCGACACCACAGGGGGCGCGGGGGGGTGGGGTCGCTATCCGTTTCGGGCTCGCAAAGCGTGGCAGGCGTGGCATCCTCGACACCGCGCTGGGGGTGGGGTCGCTATCCGGGGCTCGCAAAGCGTGGCAGGCGTGGCAGGCATCCTCGACACCACAGGGGGCGCGCTGGGGGTGGGGTCGCTATCCGTTTCGGGCTCGCAAAGCGTGGCAGGCGTGGCACATCCTCGACACCACAGGGGGCGCGCTCGGGGTGGGGTCGCTATCCGTTTCGGGCTCGCAAAGCGTGGCAGGCGTGGCACATCCTCGACACCACAGGGGGGCGCGCTGGGGTGGGGTCGCTATCCGTTTCGGGCTCGCAAAGCGTGGCAGGCGTGGCACATCCTCGACACCACAGGGGGCGCGCTGGGGGTGGGGTCGCTATCCGTTTCGGGCTCGCAAAGCGTGGCAGGCGTGGCACATCCTCGACACCACAGGGGGCGCGCTGGGGTGGGGTCGCTATCCGTTTCGGGCTCGCAAAGCGTGGCAGGCGTGGCACATCCTCGACACCACAGGGGGCGCGCTGGGGGTGGGGTCGCTATCCGTTTCGGGCTCGCAAAGCGTGGCAGGCGTGGCACATCCTCGAATCCACATGGGGCGCGCTGGGGGTGGGGTCGCTATCCGTTTCGGGCTCGCAAAGCGTGGCAGGCGCTGCACATCCTCGACACCACAGGAAGCGCCCGTGCGTGAGCGCGTACCCAAGAACGCAGGATTGCGCATCTATGATAATGAAAAGCAAACGCATAACATTTAAATTAAGTATGTGGGGTTCCTCGGTAGCGTAATTTTAGGTTTCTTCCGAAACCCGCTTGTAGGAGGTCATGCCCGACCTAATGTTTGCTCCCCGGCAGCGAGGGTCGACGGCCTGCAGCCGGGCGCCGAGTTCAGGGCGGCGTGGGCAGATTGGCAGAAGGAGCTCACCAAGCTGAAGGCGTCCCCTGTGCCGTGTGCTCCGCAGCTTGCCTTGCGCAGGCGTCGAAATTCCTTGGCATCGCTCGGACGTGCGCATGTTTCCCTCGGCGAGGATCATTGGGGACAAGTCCGGTTCATTCGCGGAAAACTACACGCACGAAACCGAATAGTGCACGGGGAATGGACGTCCGAGCGATGGCGAGAGTCATGCACAAGCATTTGAGGCTCCTGTCTTTGCTTGCCTGCATGCCCGTCGCAGTCCACCGCGCAGCAGCTCAATAGATGCATCGTGTGCACCAATATGTTATTGGGACCGGGTGGCAACGTACAACACATTCCGAGGGTCTGAGGAACCCGGGCTATACTATAACATATAGTACATCGAATCGTGGAGCATGCATGATGACGTCTATATGGGATGCGTTGGGGACCCCAGACATGCAACCGCCTGAGTGTATCAAGTACGGTGTGCAGTCGATGCGAGCACCCACCTCGCGCGTGCCGTATGCACGTTGCAGTACGACTTGGTCATGCAAAGCACGCACTTCTGTATTACCTGAAAGCCCATGTTATCATTGCCAAGTGGTGCGCACCTGAGGTTTATAGTGCTTGTCTGGAGCGTCCACGGACTTCGTTAGTTTGTTCGTCCCAACGTTGTTGGTTATCTTCTTGTGACTCCACTGGACCTGTGGCACACTGCGTAGTGTCATCGGTATTTGGTCATATTCGCTTCGCCATCAAACCGCTTGCTGATAGTATCTTTCAAATGTAGGATTCCTCATTCGATCTCTCCCATTTCACAATGCCTCTAGCTCATAATTGCCTTGTGGGCCACGTGCTGCTTCGAGTCACGTGGAGGCCCTAGTGGCGCATGACAATGTCTTGCGTGTTGAGGCACGGCGGGAGGAGGAAGTTGCATTGGGCAGGTTCTTGTATATGTAAGCAGGCAAGCATTGGACATGCTGACGAAGCTGCTCTCCGAAAAATAAAGAGCATTATACGCCGCTATCAGGCGAAGCAGATAGAATGGAAGGACCACGCCAAGGTGGAGAACGTTGAGATGTCAAGGGGGTTGTTGTGAAATTGGGCATGCCATGCAAATAGGGTAGAGATGCATTAGATCCACGTTTGACGTTCGCCATCAGGTGCCCCCCCTTTAGAATTTGATGCTACAGAGGATGTTCCAAAGTGTTCGGCCAGGCGACCTGCTCAGCAGCACGCAACAGCGCTACATAATCAAATACCGAAAGAGTTGCTATGACTTGTCCGCGCAGGTTCCGTCCTTCATGGGTTTTGTTTGTGTGGCAGCCGATGGCAGCGCATTGGCCATCCAGTGGGCGTGCAATGCCGATTTGGGCTAAGGAGTGCGCATGGCATTTCGGTTGAAGTCTGCACGAGCTTTGGCGAGGACCCTGCGAAGAGGAAAGCAGCGCTGGCCAAGAAAAAGGAGGAGGCCAAGAAGGCGGCGGATGAGGCCGGGGAGTCTGCAGAGACGGCTGCGGAGGAAGCAGCGCCGCAGGAAATAGATTCGTAGAGCTTTGCTCAATCCGGGCCGTCGCACCGCGAGCAGAGGAGGCTTCTTGGAGTCATGAGGGGCTATAGTTGGACGCACGCGTTCGGCGGCCCGTTGACTGCAGAGTGTGGTTGCAATGGGAGTTTGTCGCAGTTCGGTGCTGGGTGGGGGATGATCGCCACAAGCTCCCCCCATCCCAAACATAGCAGCAACATGATCGGAGGTTGGGGGTGTGACCCGAAGTAACCCCAACCGAGAAATCGGCTTCGGTTTCGGTTTGTGTCGTGCGTGAGGGTGAGGCGAAGCTGCGCGAATTCTTGCACTGGTAGAGGCCATATGGAGCCCAAAGGGCCGCCCCCCCGGGCGGGTGCGTGTCCCGTGGTTGTCCCGCGGTTGTCCCGTGGTTGTCCCGCGGTTGTCCCGTGGTTGTCCCGTGGTTGTAACGTTGTTGTCCCGGCGGTTGTCCCGCGGTTGTCCCGTGGTTGTCCCGATGGTTGTCTTGATGGTTGTCCCGACGGTTGTCCTCATGGTTGTCCCCATGGTTGTCCCGATGGTTGTCCCGATGATTGTCCCGATGGTTGTCCCGATGGTTGTCTCGATGGATAGTGGCTGTCCCGATGGTTGTCCCGATGGTTGTCCCGATGGCTGTCCCGTTGGTTGTCCCGATGATTGTCCCAGTGGTTGTCCCGATGGTTGTCCCGATGGTTGTCCCGATGGTTGTTCCGATGGTTGTCCCGATGTTTGTCCCGATGATAGTCCCGATTTGCCCGCGCACTCTTTGGTGGCGGCATGTGGGAGTCATCGCACATCGACCGCCTCCCCCATTCCCCCACCAACCTCCTTTCACCCGTATGGTGGTCCTATCGGTAGATCTGGTCGAGCGAGTGAACGTAACCCTGAATTGCGATAGATGGTTCTCCCAAGATGCCAATCATGGCTCTCTGCTTTCTGGGTCAAGGGAGGGATCGCTCCTCGTTACCCTCCTGGCACACCCGACCCGCTCTCCTAGCGCCTCGAGCCAATTGGTTGCCCCAAGCAGGCATGCGCGCAATGAACAGAGCTAGGGCCACCAGATCCCTCTGTCGCCATGGCCGTCCATAGGACGAGCAAGCTCCGTCGACTGGTTCTCGGGCGACGCTAAGTCCGTTTGGAGAAAGTCGGGCTGGAGCCAAGGCGTTCCATGTGTTAGGCATTCAAAAGATGTAAAGTAATGTCGCAAGCCACTCCACAACTAGGGCACACACTGTTGGTGAGCTACCCCGCGATCTGAAGCGCAACTCCCGCAACTTGGTAACAGCAGCATCTCCATCTAAATTGTTGGGCTGCCTTGCTAAAGTACATTCGAGAAATAGTCCACCGCACGGCTGCGGTGAGGTGCAACCATAAATCCTCAGCTTCCAAATTCTAGATGGTAAGGCCAGGGCGTCGGTGATGTCAAAGCCCATTCGAGATCCAGACGGGTGCAGATGGTGGCCGACAACAGACCAGAGACAGTACACCATCGACGATTGGGTTCCAGCATTGTGAGTCGATCTCGGTGCTGAGCCAACCCTTGTCGCACTCCTGAGCCAAAGCTCGTTGCACTCCTAGCCGTTTACGTGGTGTTCCCGACGCAGCCAATACGCAGGACCATCATTATAAGATGCCTTCATTCCCAGAACAATAGTGGTACATTAACTTGATGCCCAATATCCTGAACACTTCGCAGACTGCGATCGGAAGCTCTGCAGATCGGCGGGCGAGAGCCCGAGAACCAAGTGTCTCCACGACCCGACGCTAAGCACCCCGGGCTTACAGATCTTACGCGAGCGACCGCATATGCGGGAGAGATAAACCAGCTTGCGAGAGCGCTTGAAGGTCTTCATCTGGCGAAGCTTGACCTGCCACGTGCACCTCCTCCTCCTCCGCCTCCTCCGCCCTGCAGCCGTCATAACTTCATGACCTTGAACATCCCCTTGAAAACAGTCCTTTCCTGCCTCCTCCAACCGATCGTTCAGCTCCTTAGCCACATGCGTACAGGCGGCAACAGCAGCAGGCTCAGACGAGATGTTGCAGCACAGGGGTTTGATGTCTCCACAGAAATTGGCCGCTGCACCGAGGCCGAGGAGGGCCGATAATGTGTTTATGAGTGCCTTGCGAGTGCTGGGCAATGTCGCCGATACGGGAACAAATGGGCACCATGGGTATGCGGGCGTGAGCGCGCTTGAGAACCACGTGCAAGTACACCGTGACCCAGGGAGCCGACTGGGAACAGTCCGCAAGAATCGAAAGACCCGTTGGGATCATACTCGAGACCGTCCCCTCCACCTGCAAAATCCTAGGACACTGTGCATTACGATGCCCACATCGCGTAAGCATGGGAGGAATGAAGAGGAGGAACGGAACGGAACGGCAGGATTGCGATATTTAGGAGGAGGAGGAGAAGGAGAAAGAGGAGCGCATGACGAACAATGTTTTCGATCTAGTAGATTCCGGCTGGTTCCCAGCTGAGGATAGACGGCCCACTCATGTGGCACCAGCGCGAATGTTGCAAAATTACTGTTTTACTTCAAGTTCTACCATCGATTGCGGAAGCAGTTGGCTCAACGAAATGGCACGGCTCAACAATTTACCACTAATCATATCGCAGGATTATGTTGACGATGCTACTTTCATGTGGCATTCAGATGGCAGCACGCGCCGCAAATCCTGCTCAGCAGCGGCATGGGTCATCGAAGTTGTCGACGTTAGGGGTGTTAGTCGGCATAGTTTCCTGGTCGCTTTCCAGGAGGTCTGTTTCGAGAAGTTCGCTGTTCCCATCATTGCAGAGACCGTTGCATTCGACGATTGCATCGCACATCTCACCAATCAGCTTCGCTCATCCAACTCTGCCGAACGCGCTTCGTTGACTTCGCAGGATGAGTTCTAGGTGTGCTATAGTAAGGCTTCGGACAGAGAAGTCGGAGGAGGACGGAGGAGGAGGAGGAGGAGGAGGCGGCGGAGGGGGGGTCGATGGTTGGTGCCACCCAGGACCCTCTCTTTTCGAGGCTGCCCCGCCCCCCCCTAGCTTCCCATTTTCGGAACCCTGGAGGGGTGAACGCCGCGCCAGTTGACGCCTGGGACCCCCTGGGCGCTTTGAGAGGAACCAAGGGGCCATCAGAGGCTTTACTTTAACGCTGCGTGTCGTTTCCCTGTCATTTCCCGATAGCGTGCGCTCGTGGGGGTCCCGTCGGATCATTTGCGAGAAGCCTTGTCCATTGCCCGGCTTGTGCCCATTTTCGCGCGTCTTCAGCACATTCCCAGATTGTGAGGCCCAGGACAGGGGCGGCAGCGGATTTGGATGAGGTCGACCTCGCGTCAGTGGAAGATATCATGGACATTGGCAATGGGCAGCCAATTTTTGCCAAGTTCGAGTTCGAGGATTGGACGATGTTGAGTACTCGTTTCGAGCTCCACCTGCTGCTGTACTCATTCAAAAGAGACCTGAATGACCCAGACAGGCGTGTCATCCCCCTCTCCTTGTCCTCCTCGTGCTCTTCTTCCTCCTCCTCCTCCTCCTCCTCCTCCTCCTCTTCCTCCCCTCCTCCTCGCCCTCCTCCTGGTAGAAGAGTATTGAGCGACCCAGACAGGCCTGGATTCGCCGAGGCGCACCTCGCTTTTTACTACCAGAAATACTATTCCCAAGATTCTCTGCCGCCGACGCCCCCCCGGCTAGGTGCACGGGGACAGCCCAGGATCCCCAGGAGGTGGAGGGTGTGATGCTGTCGTCGCCGTCGGAGGAGGATGCGGAGGAGAAGGCGGGAGGAGACGCGGAGGAGAAGCAGGAGGGAGCTGAGGCGGAAGAGGAGCAGGCTGAGGAGGAGGGAGGAGTGGCGAAGGTGGAGGGGCAGGATGAGACGGGGGAGGAGGGGTAGAATGAGGACAATCATGTAGGAGGAGGATGTAGAAGATGAGATGGCCGAGGTGGAGGAGGACGAAGAGTGAGCGGAGCCAATAGAAAAAGTTCGTGCCCCTGATCGAGAACGAAGAGGAGTAGCAGGTCGAGGCGGGAGAGTGGAGGCAGGAGGAGGAGGAGCGCAAGCAATTAGGAATGTGAGGCAGAAGAGCAGATGGTCGAGTCGGAGGAGAGCAAGAGGTGAGGAGGAGTCCATGCCGATCTGCAAGGGCAGAATGTGTGTGTGTGTAGAAGCGTGCCCTTGATTGTACCTGTCGTCGTTTTTGTCGCTGCGTCTCTCCTGTAGTATCATGTGCGCATCCTCCGCCCTGCGAAGTAAGAGGGGAGTGAGCGTGACTCGCCAAGTTGACAGTTGCAACTAGAAGCCAGTATGATCCCTGGCGGTGGCTGCCGCGAGGCTTTTAGCCCACACAGTGCTGTTGTGGACGTGGAGGAGGCGAGGTGGTGGAGGATTCCGGTTCGGCATCGCGCATTTTTATCTTGCGTCGATTTGCAAACCAGTGGGCTTGCTTGGGGAGGCTTGCGGATAGAAAGACCTTCAGTACGCAACATTACAACTACGACAGCTTTCCCAAGGCATGCGTGCTTGCTGCAGGATGATACCGAGCAAGGGCGTTATTTCTGCGCGTCGTTTGTTCCATGCGCGGTCACTCCATTGTCTGCTGTTTGATAGCAGAGGGAACCGTTGCGGTTGGTTGGCAATACATTGTAGTCTCCATGGGGCGTTACGTGAAGCCAGAGACTGTAGATTAGATTCCCAGGATCTCGAATTCCGAGGTGTCTCATTGTGTGGAATCTGTTCGCGAAGCTGCATCACCGTCAGTAGATGTGTGAGCTCACAACAATGCACTGCCTCAAAATAGTATGGCGTCGCAAGTTTGTGGAGCAGCTGTTGGAGGGCACGCTGACCATTAACGAGAAGACTGGCTTCCTGGAGCCGCTGCTCGCAGAGGACGTGCCCCCAAGCAAAATTCCGCCGGCTCAGCTCGTTCTCGTTGTCGTTCCCGCCTTGTGGATCGCCCCTTGTACCCTCACTCCCTCTGGATATGGATGTCGCGCGAGAGAATCGAAATCATCACGGGAGTTTACGCCCGGTTTCGGGGATCGGGGCCCTCACATGGTTTTTCGAGCTCGAGAACGGCCAGATCTCGAGATCCCGTGGTCGCCGCCACGCCAAGGGGCGTCTTTTCCACGCTCTGCTCGTGCCTGGCTGGCCCTGGTCTCCTCTGGCTGCTCCTGCGCCCCGTGCTTTCAAGCATCGGGCATGGCTTCCCCCCCGCGCCTGGGAAGAGCTTTGACCCGGCGATTGGCTGAAGGAGTCGACCTGGGGTTCAGGGGCAGCCGACTTTGGACGCGTACGGCGGGGATCCAAGGTGGGCCCGCAAGGTGCAGATGTCTGCCCCGGCTTTTCAAGAGAAGGAGGAGGAGAAATAGTGTAAACCCAAGAGTCATCAACGATGTTGGAATCACCCCCCCTCCAAGCTCCCTCTTTATAAGCCCCTGCAACGGTTCATTTCCACAGAGGGAACTGCCTCGTTGGAAGACGACCGTTTGAAGACCCTGAAGCATGCCAAAACATTGCTCGGGATTCCAACGCCACGGATAATCTTGGCTGTTGCGTTTTGACGATCCAGAATCGCACCAGACAGCCATTCCTGGGACTTAAACGCCGCGAATCAACTTAACCGCTGCGCCTTCAAGATCTGAACCCTTCCAAAACACAATTCCTGGTACGCTGATCACGGGAATCCGTGACATTCTCGCAAATCTAAACACGAATGTGCGTGGCGCTAAGGACGGAGCCACACTTTGAAAACGGGTCGCCTTCAATCCGTGGAATTCTTGCTAATTTTGAAACCAAATGCGCGCGTCGCTAAGGCGAGAGCCACATTTTGAAAGCGGGTCGCCCTCAATCGGTTGGACTCTTGTGCGCGGCGCTCAGGCGAGAGCCACATTTTGAAAATGAGTCCCCCTCAATCCGTGGAGCCCTTGCAAGTTCCTAAAACGAATGTGCGCGGCGCTCAGGCGAGAGCCACATTTTGAAAGCGGGTCGCTTTCAATCCGTGGAAGTCTTCCAAATTTTAATACGAGTGTGCGCGGCTCTAAGACGGTAGCTACACTTTTGAAACGGGGTGTCCTCAATTCGTGGAGCTCCTGCATTTTTTAGAAAACAAGCGCGCGCGGCGCTAAGGCGAGAGTCGCAGCTTGAAAACCACCCGCCCTTCATGTGTGGAACTGTTGCCACTGTTCAAACTTCAGGGACATATATGGTGAGGAAGTCTCAGGCGAAACGCCCGGCCCGTCATTTCGACCGGCCTTGGGGTTCGACAGGGACAAATTATGTATGAGGAAAAGGAAAGGAGGAGGAGGAGGAGGAGGAGGAAGAGGAGGAGGAGGAGGAGGAAGAAGACGAGAAGGAGCAGGAGGAGGAGGAGGAGCAGGAGGAACAGCAGGAGGAAAAGAAGGAGGAGGAGGAGGAGGAGAGAGAGGGGTCGGAGGAGGACCATCACTTGGCTAATGGGGAGGCTAAGGGTTGGCCGACCCGACCCTAACCCGAAACCTCGTGGCACTGGGCCACCAGTTGTTCTCCACAGCGGCCATGGGTGCCGCTGAGACGGCAGTGCGCTGCCGACGCTGAAGGCGGTGCTGGGACCTGGCGTGGCCTTGCACACCAGGCCACAGCAGCACCGTACCGCCACCGCCCACTAACGTGTGGGCGGGGCAGTGGGGCAGAGCCACTGTCGGGGCGGACTGGCAACCCAAGTCCCCCCCCGTGCTCAGAGGCCCCCGTGGGGTTGACGCGTGGCTGAAGGAACCCCAGAACTCGGGTTCTAGGGCTGGCTGCGTAACCAGGCACCGTCAGTCCAGGAAAGACGCACTGACCCTAGGAAAGAGATGTGGGCTGAGGCGAAGCTGCAGCCTTGTGCCGAAAAGAGTGTGCAGCGCTCCTTCCCCCTGAGGCGGGGTGCCTGACACGCGTGCAGGACACACACGCACGCACACACGCACAGCACACAGTTGGGCCCAGATGTGGCGTTGCACACCTGGCCACAATCCCGTTCCTCCGCCTGTGGCGGGGAGGTGGGAAGGTAGATCTGGGCAGCAGTCAGGGTGGGCAAGGGGGCCTAAACTCCACCCCCGTGCCCAGCAACGAGGTGACGCCAAAACAGCGCTCTGCAGTGAAAAGGACGGCATGCCTCGACTGGCTGGCGTGCCCCAAAGCTCGGGTACTAGGGCTGGCTGCGGGACACCAGTACAGCCAGACGGAACGAGGAACAAAACCCCAGATCGAACTTGCATCGGGCCAAGGCGGATCTGCGGCCAGTGCCGCAGGAAGACGACATGAGCGCTCCTTCCCCCTGAGTCGGGGTGTCTGACACGCGTGCGGGGGGCGCGCTCGCACACGCGCACAAATGTACAGAGAGAGAGGCGACGCCAGGGCGACTCGGCACTGCCCACCCCTGGTGTAGAGAACGCCAGGACGGCGGGCAAGCCTCATCCCTGGTGTGGGCTTGTCTGCGCCTGGGCTTGATCTGCCTCTCTGGGCAGCTGCTCCAGCTGCGCGGGGGCGGCGCGCGCAGCTTCGATGGCTCTTCGATAAAATTGCTCGAGTGGCGCCGGAGGCGAATAAACAGGAGCGGATTCCCTTCCACTCTTCGGGTGCCTTAGCTCCAGAGCGCGGGCTAACTGGCTTCTCGCGTTGCTCGACGTCGGTTCCCGCGGGCACCCTTGGAACAAACGACCGCGGGTGCCCGTTTCCGAGTAGGGCCCGCAGGAAGGACGAATAATCATCGTGCTCGAGTTGAGCACGTGCTCGAAACTCAAGAGCAAGCGGCCTCTGGGGCTTTGTGCAAGCGAGGAGGGGCCCGCGCAATACCCTGGGCAGTTTTCGTCGAGGCGCTTGAGATGCTGGTCCTGGGACATGGCCCTGGCGCGGCAGAGGGCGCAAATGAACGCGCCGCGAACTGATTCCCATCGGTGGAGCTCGCCTTCAGGCCCTGGGGGGCTCGGGGGGCGGAGGCGAGGAGGCCTCGGGGGCGGGGGGGGGGGGCAGGGTCCCATGCACTGTGTGCCGAGGCTGCTCTCCGATGGGCGGGTTCTTACTTATTGGGCGGCTCAGGGACTTCCCCCCCGCTTTCGCGGCCAGCGCTGGCCACTCAGGGAGGTCCCGAGCAACGTGGAACAGGAAACGTCGCAGCAGGCTTTGGTCGAAACTTCTCTGCTCCAGTTCCGACTGGGATGGCTGACAAAGATTTGCTGCAACTCGCCTGGCTGCTTTATCCGCTGCATCGTTTCCCAACGCATGGTCATTATCATCATTGCCGTTAAACTCCCGGACTAGATTCTGGTGGGCTTCCATCCTCACAAGACAAGACGCGACAGCTCTGCCCGCCAGAACTTTCAACCCTGCGTGCTGATTCTTCCTGGGGTATCCAGGAGACTGAAAAAAAATCTATCGCACCTCTGTAGTCCGTGTGTACTTGGGTAACCAGGGGCGAAATGGAGCAAGCAGCCACGATTGCAAGCATCTCCGCCGCACCCGAGCTCTGGGCGCACAGGTCGCCGACCTGGCCTGACAAAATCGCGAAAGGAGCCTCGGCTCTCATGCTAGCTACCGCCCATCCAGCCGACTGGAAAGCTGGGTGGATCCAATTGTCGCAGTTGCCATCCACGTAGACTGGCCCCGAGAGAGCCCCCCTTTAGGCTACGTCTGGATCGTCGCACCAGAATCGGCAATTCGTCAGACCTGTTCCGCTCGGGGGGCACACGTTGAAGCCAAGCCTGATCTGGAAACCGAATTTAAGCGGCGGGCCTTGTCCTTGGAGGATGAGATCCTGCTCGCCTGGCGATAGTGCTGTATCCCGCTCCTCCTGCGAGATGGGGCACTGTAATAAACGATGATGCAGTGGGCCCCCGGGGGCCCCGCATTCGCACTGGGTGTCGATTTCGTGCCCCGCATCTTTGGCCCTGGGCTTTGTCCAGATGCCGTGCGCACGGAAGGTTAGAAGACTGCCCCGCTCTTGCTCGGTGAAAGTGGGGCTGGCGAGGACTCTCGTGGCAACTTGGGCATCCACCTGGGAGCCTGCGTGTCCTAGCTTGCTGGCAGCCCGCCCTCTAAGCTGCCGCTGCCAGGCCTGCTGCGTTTTCTGATGCACAAAGGCGGGCGAGAAACACGTTAGAGGATAATGCTGCCCCCCCGAGGCTTGGAAAGCAAAAGGGGGGGCCTCGGCCCAGCCCGCGCGAAGCAAGAGTAGCATTGAAGCGGCGAAGGGGCCCCGAACACTGCCCCAGCGCGAGGGGGCCTGGCCCATCAGGGCCTCTCCCTTCGCACGGAGGGAAGGTAGGAGCGCGAGACCTTGGGCTGGACTGGCGGTGGCCGTCCACACTATTAAATGCCAAACTAGAGCGGGGCCTAGGGCCAGTGGCCACGCGGGGTCACCAGAAGGAGGCTCAGGCATCTCCTTCTCGCGACACATTCGGGACCTGCTATGTTTAAGTACTGCTGCTGGGCGATGGCCAGCTTGCTGTTGTTGAGGCCTGTGACCTCGTGGCCGAATGAGGCTGCCGCAAAAATGCCCGTGTTGTAGATCTCACGCGTGCCCCGATCCAGCTCTCCTGATGGCTCCAAGTCTCCTCGTCCTCTTGTTGGTTTTGCCCAGTCTGGCTTTGGCTACTCTATCCTTCCTCCACCTGCGCTGGGGGGCCCCTGCTGCGGTCTCGCAGCCGAGGTTGGGGCCCGAAATGTCCGTTGCTCTGCCGGCTCGGGCTTGCAGTCTGCGCTGCACTTGGCGGCTCACTTGGTCCGAAGATGCGAAGAACTGAGTCTTGGCGGGAGCGATCTTGCTGCCAAGGGTGCTATCTAGCAAGATCTGGGTGCCGCGGTTCAGGCGGCTGGCGATGCGGCAGATCATGTCATCATGAGTCTTTAAGAGGGTACCGTCTATGAACATGTAGAGGTCTACTTCGGGGTTCTGCTGGGTCCAGGAGTCCAGGGGGTCTGTAAACCAAGAGTCCAGCTGTGTCTGCTTCGGGGGTTCTGCTGGGCCCAGGGGGTCTACTTCGGGGTTCTGCTGGGTCCAGGGGGTTCTGCTGGGTCCAGGAGTCCAAGTGTACATCTGTATTAGGTATGTTGCAGACCCACACCCCGCTGCTATGCCATGTCGTGTGTGACCCGAAAACATCACCAGGTCCTGGAGGCCCACATATCTGGGGCTCGCATATATGCCCAAGATGATCCTGAGCAGGGTGGCGGGGAAACCATTACGAATAGCTCGGGTAGCAAGCCTGCTGCGATTAATATGTTCATAGTAGTTGCTGAGGTCGTAGAGGACCATGGCAGAGTGTAGTTGTTCATTACGCTTGGAGTAGCACTCGCAATCTAGGCTCTGCTTGAATACTAGCTCAACTAGGGAATGCCCTCCCTGCTTGGTGAGCGAGGAGTGGACGCCTGTGGTTCCGTTCCCACTCTCTCGCTGCTGACTGCCTTACTCTAGCCCAAGCACGATACAGGCCTGACATCATTCCAATCGATCCCATTGCTGGTTTCGTTGCCTGCGGGTATGGTTTCTTGTGCTTCGTGATGAGAACTGAGATTATTGCTTGTATCTGCGAGGGCATGAAGCCTAGGCTCTCGATGAGCAGCATCAGCTGCGCGACTATGTCGGCCTGCTGCTCGGTGATGAGCGCGAGATGCCTCGGGTGGACTCCGTCCCGCGTTGAGGCTGTCGTCATTGAAAAACTCCTAGCTGCTTCCTGAAGGGTCTTGCCGTCCATCGGTCCCAGGGCTATTCTGTCGTCGATGTCCTTTGAAACTGGATTATTTTGTGGCTTGACCGAGTTGTCCCAGATGCTGGCAAGTCGACCGGCTTCCCCTTCCAGAATGCTGCTTGGGCGGCCTGACCATCGTCCCTTGACAAGGGTTGATGCTGGCTTCCAGGCTTCAAGGCTCCTCGTCCATCTGTGGGCCCAGCCGACTCCTCCCTGGAGGGAACTTTGGACCCACGAGACCCAGGCCTTGGCGGATTCGGAGTGTTGCTGTTTCCGTTCGCTGTCTATGGCCCGGTCCAGGTCCTGGAGGATGGCGTTTATCGCATGGTCGGCTGTGCCCGCGGATAGTACTCCAGCGGCTACGTGTGCAAGGAGAAGTTCTCCGAGCTGCGATGCTGTCGCCAACAGCCATTTTTAATATTCTACCGAAGTGAACTCCCCTGGCGAGTCCTGCAGGCCCGCCACCAAATACTCTAACTGGTTAGTGCCCACCTTCGAAACGACGAAATTGATGTCGACGAGACGGTTTCGGAGCCATCGAAGCGGGTCCTTAACCACCATGAAATAGCAGTAATCCAAGATGGCCTGGTGCTGTGGAAATCCGAGAGGCGTAGCCGCATCATGAAGCACAGCATTGGCATAACTAATCACACTTTCACTTTGGGTCCAGCTGGTTGGCCTTTGAGACGGGCCGAGCGGTTGGTTTGAAGGAAGTCGCTGAGGTTTCTTCAGGACTGGCACAAGAAACTAT
This sequence comes from Prorocentrum cordatum, assembly GCA_963575745.1. Lineage (NCBI taxonomy): Eukaryota > Dinophyceae > Prorocentrales > Prorocentraceae > Prorocentrum > Prorocentrum cordatum. The sequence goes on from CAUYUJ010018837.1 coordinate 1,488,639, forward strand.
CATCGCCTTGAATGTTTAGACAAACTGGCCTGTGAGGAAAAGGCGGGTACCTGGTCCAAGTCTGAACTTTCTCCGTCCACTCGCCCAGTGTTTCGCTGGCCAGGAAGAAGTCCAGAACGTTGCTCGATTTGGCTTTCCGACACGTTGGGCCCTCTGGGGCCACGACCTTCATGGAGGCCCTGTTCAAAAGATCCGTGGATTCGATCTTCGCGGGGGTCAGGTTGAAATCCCCCGCCACTATGATGGGTAGACGGAGTCTGTCCTGTTGAACCGCAATGTCTGCTAGCAGGCCCAGGTTGGTCTTACCTGAGCCTATCGGAGGCGAGGAAATACGCGCCCATGAGGCCTACCTTCGGCAGGCCTGGGGCCTCCACGCAGACTCCTGCGAGGCGACTCTTGTCTACGTGGCTCTCGGCATGCATCGGCTCGCCCCAGGTCTAGCCCGTCGCGGACGAAGATGGCCACCCAGTTGACGCGCTCCCCGTTGTCGTTGAAACTGGCTGGCGGGATGTAAGCCAGCCACCCCTTCTGCTGGCACCGCTGGGTCTTCTGAGCAATGATGCCCCCATCGCATAGCCTGTGTTCCTGGACACAGATCAGCGTCACATCATTCGCCCACTGCGGCTCAACGAACTGTTCGAAGGTGGGCCAGCAGCTGCCGTTGAAGGTTACCAGCTTGATGACGTCAAAGAGGCGACTTATCATCTCCAGGCTGGCCAGCGGTGGGCGTGGCCTCACGGGGGCGCTTGGCCGCCTCCTCGTCGTTGTTCTGCCCCGTGAGATTCGCGACCTCTTCCAGGGCGTGCTTGTCGCCGCTGCCCCAGCCCACGAAGGCCATGGCCTCGTCCTCCTCCTCTGAGTCTGGGCCCACTGGTTTGACCATGCCGCCATGCAGACTCTCTGGCGTTGGCGCCGAGAAAGGCGGCGGGGGCTGGGTGGGCGCTGGCAGCGGCGGGGTCGGTTTCGACGATGCGCTGTCCGCCACGGCACGCTCGTGCTGTCGCTTGAGCTGGTCGAAGGTGTTGGCCAGGTCCTGCACCTTGGCCTGGAGCACTGGCGGGACGACTCCTCCTGGCGGAATCTTAGCCTGCAGCGCTGCGTAGACCATCTCGGACATGTTCGTCATCTCGGAGGCCTGTTGCGCCGCCGCGTGGGCCGCCATGGCCCGCTGCGCTTCAGCTGCTGCAGCTCGTCCTTCGTGCCCGCGAGCTCCTTGGAGCGCATCTTGTATTGGGCGGCCAGGGTCGAGATCTGCGTCGCGATGTCGACGAGCTCGTGCTGGTGGCCCTCCACTCTCTGCTTGGCAATCTGCACCTGGTCGTGCAGCGACTGGGTCTGCTGGTCCAGGCTCTTGCCGCGCAGCGCTTCCATCTTCGCATGCATGAGTACCTCCAAGGCGTCGGAGTACTCTTTGCCCCGCACGCCGACCCACTTCTTCCAGAAGGTGATTTGGGCCTGCGCCAAGGCCACTGGGTCTGGCCTGCTGTCATCGGCCTCCGCGGCGGGGCCCTCCTGAAGGGCGGGGTCCCTGACGGAGGGGTCGAACTGGACACGCTGGTGCTCGCGGCCAGCAGCACCTTTACCTCCTGCTCCTCGGGGGGGGGGCGGCTACCTCTGGAGAGCGGGCGGCGTTGGTGGTGCTGTTGGATTCCGTCGTGCTTGGCGAACTTGGTGCCACATCGCGAGCACGCTGCTGCCCCCTTGCCATCCCCAGCCGCGGCATCCAGTCTTGGCACAGACCAGGTAGCGGCGAGACATGCTGAGACGACTAGGGAGCGGGCGATACGGAGAGGCCAGCCGGCGAGAATGATGCCTAACGCGCTGAGCCTGGGCCCCGAAAGCCACTCGAGCCTTGGCCACGGATGCAGCCAAAGCTAATCGCTGATTCTCGGGCGTCTATAGCCCTTCACAACGTTTAGCCTTGAGCCAAAATGGCTGCGGGGGGTCGGAGGAGGAGGAGGGGGAGGAGGAGGAGGAGGAGGAGGAGGAGGAGGAGGAGGAGGAGGAGGAGGAGGGGAGGAGGAGAAGGAGGAGGAGGAAGAGGAGGAGGAGGAGGAGGGAGGAGAAGGAGGAGGGGAATGGGAGAAAGAGCAGCAGCAGCAGCAGCAGCAGCAGCAGCAGCAGCAGGAGCAGCAGCAGGAGCAACAGCAGCAGCAGAGGGCATACGAAAAATCGTGGGGCGCAGCAGCTACAGCTGATTGGACAGAGTCCGACCAGGGGGATGGGGGTGGGTGGAGGGGGCTCAGGGCTGGATTTGGGCCAGGCGGTGGCGCACCGGCCCAGAACTGCGGGCCGACCGCCACATCCGGCGTCACAGGCCCAGACTATCCGCAGGGGCGCGAGGGTCCTCCCTCTTCGCGGCCCGGGCCTCAGAGACGTTCTGCATCCACGGGGCCCGATGCTCATCGGTGAGCCGAGCCCCCCCCCAGCATTCCCCCCTGAAACTCCGTTGACTCCCAAACTCCTTCTGGAGCCCTGAACGCTCTCGAAAGCCCTCCGAGGCTCCCGCCGCTGCGCACCAGCCACAGTGGTGAGACGTGTTGGTCGTTGCCGCCCCCTGTTCCAGGCACCTGGACACCACCGTGCCAGGCCGCCCACTTTGGCTCTGGCTCATCCGTCTGGATGAACGCGCCGGGGGTTCGCCACGGCAGGATTCGCCAAGATTCGCCCCTTCCACCATGCCAGGCCAGGGCCGTCCTGGGCCCCAGGATGGGTGGCCGCGCGAGAGCGCGACGGCAATGGCCTTTTCCTCGAGGGACAGCAGGCCGCACAGGCGCAAAATGGTCGGAGGTCAATGGGAAGTCTTCGGGCGGGGACAGGACGGGGGCAGATCGCTCCAGGGCGTTCCGGAACGCTCTCAGAGCGTTCCGGAACGCCTTCGAAGGAGGAGAAGGAGGAGGAGGAGGAGGAGGAGGACGAGGAGGAGGAGGAGGAGGAGGGAGGAGGAGGAACGAGCAGCAGCAGCAGCAGCAGCAGCAGCAGCAGCAGCAGCAGCAGCAGCAGCAGCAGGACAGGGACAGATCGTTCCAGGGCGTCCCGGAACGCACTCAGAGCGTGCGGGAACGCTTCCAGGACGCCGCGGCCCGATGCATCCTGCAGGAGAGGCGGATCTCAGAGATCCCCCAGTAATTGTCCCGATCCGTTTGTTCTTTGTCGTGGCGCCGTCTTGTGTTTAGGTCGTCACGGGGCCCCCCTGGCGGCGCCTCTGGCACCGCCGCCGACCGCCAGAAAATGTCGCTGATCTCCAGAAGTTGGGATCTGTGCAACCTTTGTCAGTCTATCTTCGCGCAGCGCGAAGCGCGAAGCCGGGTGACTTGGAGAGCTCGCCCAACCAAGGGAGCGGCTGTTTTGCGCCCGCCGGTGACGGGTCGCCGCTGCTGGGTCACCACTTTGCACGCCCCGCAGCTCCTCCGAGGGAGGGAGAAAGGGATACGGTGGGGGCGTTCGTTAAGAGCTGTGCCCAGGAGACTTCAGACCCTACAGGAGTTCTTGGCTGATGAGGGCGGCGGTGGTATACACGGCCAAGCCTCAGCTGGTGTTCAACGGGCTTCCAGACCCTGGGTTCCTTATCGAAGGGCTCCCTATCCAATACCCTCGCCGTACAGTCACTCCGCAGAGTCAGGATGCGCAGTTTTCCGAGGCCTCCCTTGCAGCGACTTTCGCTGGCCAACCTCGTTCGAAAAACGTTGACATGTCCCTCCAAGGCCCTTGCATCCTTACCGCGAATCCTTATCATACACGTCGACTGTAAGGAGAGGGAAAAGGAGGGGAAGGAGCGGAGAGAAGGGGAGGGAACTCCTCGGCCGCCTCTCCCCCCCTCCTCCTGCCGCCCCTCCCCTCCCCTCCCTAGGTTCACACCTCCCTCCCTCCCTCCTTTGATGCATAACTACCTCCCGCCCTCCCTCCCCAGATAAATACCTCCCTAAATACATATCTCCCTCCCTCCCTAGATACGTACCTCCTTCCTTCCCCTCGTCCGTGGCCATCTGGGCCCACGCCATCCACCAGCGGATGAACCCCCTGTTGCTCAAGCTCCCTCCCGCATGCCTTGCGATAGCGGCGGCGGGAGGTTGTCTGGCGCGGAGGTGGCTGCAGGAGGTGCCCATGCCCGTGGCGCTCGATTTTCATCACGTGCCTTGCGGAGATCTCGGGCGCATCTGTTTGCTGATCGTCTCGTGCAACGGCTGGCGAGGTGGACCAGCCACCGCACAGCTGCAGCTGGCCGAAGTGGCGCTATCGCTCATCGTGGGGAGCTCGGCGATGGGTCACGGCTTCGGGCGGTGGGCCTCGCAAATCTTGGCACTCGTCAGCCAGGTGGAGCAGACGTGGCTCGACGCGCTCCCCAGGAACGTGGCGTTGCATTCCGAGGCGGGGGACATCGACGTGGAGCGCGTGTCGGCTGCCCAGATTCGTCGTGGGCAGCACGCGGCTAGGCTGGAGACGAGGAGGCGGTCCTCGTCTAGTGCTGGCCAGGCCTCCCGTTTGCGCGCCGATGCGGTCGAGTTCGTCTCGAGCCGCGTCGACCATGAGGTCGGGAGCAGGTGCACCTGCGGTTACGTGCTGTTCTCGTCGTGCCGCTGGACCGCAGGCCGAGCACCGCAGCACCGTGGACCAGTCAACATTCACCGGTGTTGCGCGTGGCGCTGCTGCCGACGGAGGGCCCTTCGCTGGTCCCGCCCATCTTCGCGAGGATCGCACTCCCGTCGACGCGAATGGGCACCGTGATGAGCGTCTCGAGTGTCTTCTTCCCAAGGCTGCTGTTGGCGCCGCCTCCGCGGCGGCGGATTGGCCTCCCACCAGCGGGCCCCCCCCCCGCCTCCCCATGGTGGATGGCTCCGCGTGGGCGGGCGTGAAAGCGCCTTGGAGTACCAATTGCACGAGTGCCAGGTGGTGGGGTTCAGGGAGTCCATCGCCTCCCTGGACAGCTGGTTTGCCATCCTGACGTTTCTCGTATCGCTGCTGCTGATATTGATGCCAGTCGTCCAGCTGGCGGAGTCGGGGCCGAATGTTGTGTCGTTTCTGTTCGTCTTATTTGGGAGTCGCGGGGGCTGCCGCCTAACCCTAGCGAGGGCGTTCTTTTCGTTCGAAGTCGGCGTGCCGCTTATATTCAACATCATGTTTTTCTTATTGAATCGCTTCGCTCATTCCGCCGGCCCGTATTGTGCCATCGCGGGGTTTTGGGGGGTCTTGGGAGCCCTTGGAAGCTTCGTGGGAGCTTCTTGGGAACTTTGGGAGGCCTCGTGGATGGCTCTGGGTGGGCCCTCTTGGTGGTCTCTTGGGGGGGTCTGCCTGGCCTCTTGGGGGCCTCCTGGGAGCTTCCTGGGGGTCTCTTGGGGGCCTCTTGGGGCTTTCTTGCGGCCTGTTGGGGGCCTCTTGGGGCTCTCTTGGGGGCTTCGTGGGGCTACTTGGGGGCTTGTAGGGGCATTTCGGGGGCGTGTTTGGGCGGGAGGCTCAAAATTTCCGTTCAGGTTGCCCCTGTGGACCTCAATCATGGGGCCGTCTTGGGGCCTCTTGGACCGTCTTGAGGGTTTCTTGGGCCTTCTTGGAGCGCTCTTGGGCCGTCTTTGAGCGGTCTAGAGGGTCTCTCGGGCCGTCTTGGGGTGATCTTGGGGGCCTCTTGGACCGCCTTGAAAGGTGTGAAAGACGAAGAGGCGGATATGTTAAAAATGCACGCTTTCCTAAGGGAATGGGACGATTTTTGCTAGTGGGAGCCCTCTTGGGGCGCCGCTTAGGGACCTCTTGGGGCGTCTTGAAGGCCTGTTGGGCCGTCTTGAGGCCATCGTAGGCGTTTGGGAGTGATATTTCGGCGTCTCCTGGCTCTCTTGGACCGTCTGGAGGGCTTCTCGGGCCCCTCTCGGACCGATTTGGAGCCCTCCTGGGCTCCGAAAAAGAGTTCTTCAGGGTTTCTTGGGCCTTCTTGGAGCGCTCTTGGGCCGTCTTTGAGCGGTCTTAAGGGTCTCTCGGGCCGTCTTGGGGTGATCTTGGGGGCCTCTTGGACCGCCTTGAAAGGTGTGAAAGACGAAGTGGCGGATATGTTAAAAATGCACGTTTTCCTAAGGGAATGGGACGATTTTTGCTAGTGGGAGCCCTCTTGGGACGCCGCTTAGGGACCTCTTAGGGACCTCTTGGGGCGTCTTGAAGGCCTGTTGGGCCGTCTTGAGGCCATCGCAGGCGTTTGGGAGTGATATTTCGGCGTCTCCCGGCTCTCTTGGACCGTCTGGAGGGCTTCTCGGGCCCCTCTTGGACCGAAAAAAAGAGTTCTTCAGGGTTTCTTGGGCCGTCTTGGAGCGCTCTTGGGCCGTCTTTGAGCGGTCTTGAGGGTCTCTCGGGCCGTCTTGGGGTGATCTTGGGGGCCTCTTGGACCGCCTTGAAAGGTGTGAAAGACGAAGAGGCGGATATGTTAAAAATGCACGTTTTCCTAAGGGAATGGGACGATTTTTGCTTGTGGGAGCCCTCTTGGGGCGCCGCTTAGGGACCTCTTGGGGCGTCTTGAAGGCCTGTTGGGCCGTCTTGAGGCCATCGCAGGCGTTTGGGAGTGATATTTCGGCGTCTCCCGGCTCTCTTGGACCGTCTGGAGGGCTTCTCGGGCTTCTCTTGGACCGTTTGGAGCCCTCCTGGGCTCCGAAAAGGGACCTTGCCAGGAGTCTGCCGGGAGTCTGCCGGGACCTTGCCGGGACCTTGCCGGGGTATTTTTCGTCCGGGGACCCCCAGGGCCCGCCCCGCGCGCGCGAACTAGAAATATTGTTGAGCAGTTACGGGAGATCTTAGCACGCCTCTGGCCCCTTGGGCCGGCGAATTCGTGTGGTTGGACTTCGGAGGTTCTGACCTTCCCTTTATCTTGGGCATGGATCGCGCTCACGCCGTATGCGTTGTAGGTGGCATCCTGGATGGGTTCAATGTGGCGTCCTTGCGTATCACAGGCATGGAACTGTTCGCCTCCATGATCGTGTTTTTGAATTTTATCGTCGTGGGAGGGAATGTGTCGCTCAACTTGTTCCCGTTCGTGGTGCCGTTGTTCCTGGGTTTCTTCATCGCGCTCCTTGTCCCTGCTTGCGGTTTGTGTTGTTGCTGTTGTTAATGGTATGTTATCCCGGCAAAGCAACCTAACAGCGATGTGTATAAGCATATCTGGAAGCATTTCCCTTAAGATTCAGGTGATAATCCAGTTGTAGATTTCTGCTGTTCTCGCAGTCGCAGTCGCATTCGCAATGACAGTCGCAGTGGCAACGGCCTTAGGATCCAATGGAATCCTAAGGATTCCTATGGATTCCTAAGGCATCCTTAGGATTCCCTAGGAATCCTTAGGAAACCTGAGGAATCCTTAGGAATCCTGATTCCTACGGATTCCTAGGGATTCCTAAGGATTCCTAGGGATTCCTAAGGATTCCGAAGGATTCGCCTGCCTCGGCCTCAGCCTCAGCCTGCCTCAGCCTCAGCCTGCCTCAGCCTCAGCCTCAGCCTGTCTCAGCCTCAGCCTGCCTCAGCATCAGCCTCAGCCTCAGCCTCAGCCTGCTTGCCTCGGCTGCCTCGGCCTCAGCCTCAGCCCTCGGCCTCAGCCTCAGCCTCAGCCTCAGCCTCAAGCCTGCCTCAGCCTCAGCCTCAGCCAGCCTCAGCCTCAGCCTCAGCAGCCTCAGCCTCAGCCTCAGCCTCAGCCTGCCTCAGCCTTCAGCCTCAGCCTCAGCCTCAGCCTGCAGCCTCAGCCTCAGCCTCAGCCTCAGCCTCAGCCTCAGCAGCCAGCCTCAGCCTCAGCCTCAGCCTCAGCCTGCAGCCTCAGCCTCAGCCTGCCTCAGCCTCAGCCTGCAGCCTCAGCCTCAGCCTGCCTCAGCCTGCCTCAGCATCAGCCTGCCTCAGCCTCAGCCTCAGCCTGCCTCAGCCTCAGCCTCAGCCTGCTTCAGCCTCAGCCTCAGTCTGCCTTCAGCCTCGGCCTCAGCCTCAGCCTGCCTCAGCCTCAGCCTGCATCAGCCTCAGCCTCAGCCTCAGCCTGCCTCAGCATCAGCCTGCCTCAGCCTCAGCCTCAGCCTGCCTCAGCCTCAGCCTCAGCCTGCTTCAGCCTCAGCCTCAGCTGCCTCAGGCCTCAGCCTGCGTCAGCCTCAGCCTCAGCCTCAGCCAGCCTGCAGCCTCAGCCTGCCTCAGCCTCAGCCTCAGCCTGCCTCGGCGAGCCTCAGCCTCAGCCTCAGCCTGCCTCGGCCTCAGCCTGCCTCGGCCTCAGCCTGCCTCAGCTCGGGCATTCAATATATGGCACAGGACTGGTGTTCTGGGAACAGATCACGAAGTGGCCCACAGTTGGCTCCGGGCAATCAAAATATGGTACAGGAGTGGTATTCTGGGAAGACGAAGAACACGAAGTGGCCTACAGTTGGCTCCGGGCATTGAAAATTTGGCTTGGGAATGGTGTTCTGGGAAGACGAAGAACACGAAATGGCCTGCAGCTGGCTCCTGGCATTCAAAATGTGGCCTGGGAATGGTGTTCTGGGAAGACGAAGAAGACGAAGAGGCTTACAGTTGGCTCCGGGCATTCAAAACGTGGCCTGGGAATGATGTTCTGGGAACACGAGGAACACGAAGTGGCCTACAGTTGGCTCCGGGCATTCAAAATGTGGCCTGGGAATGGTGTTCTGGGAGTGGATTCCAAAGAATTCCTAAGGATTCCTAAGGATTCCTGGGGCTGACCCTTTTGTCCGTTTTTGTCCGGATCCCGCCCAGACCCCCTTGGGGCGTCAAGATGCTTTCTCTTGACCCCACTAGAAACGTATCAGTCTTCGCTGTTAGGTAAAAAACTCCCCCCCTTCTTTTCAGAACCCCGACATCGTACTTTGTTCCGCGACGTTGACTGCTGGAGGTCAGGGCCACTTCCCAGAGACCGACTTTTCATGCTGAGTCGTTTTTTGACTGCCCTGGAGCTCGGCCAGAGCCACCAGAGGCTGAAATCTGGTATCCAAAGTCTGATATCTGTTTTGCGACGCGAGGGGATATGGGTCTCCCCCCTTTCCTCCTCCTCCTCATCCTCCTCCTCCTTTCCCTCCTCGATTCCCTTCGGGGGCCACCTATTAAAGTTGTTGGAACAACACAGGGACGATTAGCACGGCCCTTCGCGAGGATGACACGCACACATCGAGAAGTGTTAACCTTGTTTCCCTATTAACCTCGTCTCCTCCTCCTCCTCCTCCTCCTCCTTCTCCTGCTCCTCCTCATCCTTCTCCCTCCACTCGGTGGGCGGAGAGGCCACCAAGCGGCGCCAGCTTTGCAAGGTTTTCGCCTCGATCGCTGCAGATTTGGAACAGACGGGCCTGCCTTGTAACAAACTCGGCCTCTCATCCTCGTCCAAGGAGTTGGCGGCAGGAGTGTTTGAATTCTGCGAGATGTCAGCTGATATGAAGTGTCAGGTTCGCCATGACCTATTGGGGGTGATGCCACCGACGAAAGTCGACGTCGGGCCACCACTCATCAGGACAGGTTTTTCGACGCTGAGAGGAAGGTTTCGAAGGTGGTGGCGCTCAGGGACGTTGGTGCCCAGGTGGGTAATGTTTTCAAGGCTGGAGTTCAGGCCAAGGCCCTGTGAGGGGCCAGCGTCTACGGTTTGCCCAACGCTAAGTTCAAGAGTCTTCGAGCTTCTGCGTTGCACGCCAAAGGCCGCTTGCCCAGAGGTTGCTCCTTGGAGCTGGCGTCCATGTGCTCGGTAAGGGGCTGGGCTAGGGACCTTTTAGTGCTTCCCACGGCTGACGCCATCAGGACAGATGCGCAGATCCTCCAAGATAGCTTTCTCTGGGCCACTGTTTTGCAGACCCTTTGTGAGGCAGGATCTCCCACGGCGGCCCAACCCAGGCCCTGGCCCCATGTCTAGGACCCCGTGGCTGCTCTGATCCTCACCTTTGCCCGCGCAGGATGTAAGTTGCTGGGCCCGTGGAGGGTGGGGGTGGGGGGGCGTCGGGAGAGTCAGGGACCGTGACGGAAGTTTCTCCTGCCAGGTTGGCCCGACGCGCCAGGTTTGCAGCCAGACGTCTCTTTGATTCGGTTGGGCTAGCCAGAGGCGGCAGAGGGACTGCCTGGCTTGGCGACATCGTATGGTTTCCGCTTAGCGAACTTCTGCACCTCCAGGTTGTTGCTGAATAAGAAGGGATGAACTTGGGGCGGGCACGGGGGAGGGCGCGGGGTTTCAGGGGGCAGCGAACCTTGAGAGGTCTGGCTATCGGGTCTCATTGGTGCCAGTATCGGCTCAGACAGCACGGCCGCCAGCTATCTGACGAGGGCATGCTCTGTGGCGAACAGGGTACCCCTTTCCATAGGCACTTCCGCTGTCCAGCTCGAGCAGAGTGGCGGCGGGGCACTTGCCCGCTTGATGTCCAGGCTGCGGCTCAGCGCTGTTCGCATTGTTCGGTTCAACTCCAAGGGCGTTTCGCCCGAGGCATCATCCCTGACATGTGCCAGCTGATCTCGAGTCGCCCGCGGGACCCAACGTGGGAGTTCAGGGATGACGGGCAGGTTGCGCCGCTGACGCCCCAAGGGGGCAACTTTTTTTCTGCGACGGCTCAGGGATGGACGGTTTGTTCCCCTCGCTTCGTTCGGTTGGATGAGTGATTACCGCCTATGACCAAGAGCGACGTTGTGTTGCGGGGTGGTAAGGGTCGGTACTGCCCACCACGTGCTCAGACCAGGTCGCCCGAGACGGCGATGACTTTGATGTATGCGCTGCCTCCAGGTTCCTACACGCTCCAGTGTGTGAAGGATCGGCGTTTCGCTTGCTGCTCGAGTACTGTGCGGGTTCACCAGTGGCGCGAGTTTGTTTTCTTCCGCAGGGCCCGCTTGAGTACATTGAGTGGGACAAAGTGTTGGCTCACTCGTCTGTGGAGGACGTCGGGCAACTCTCAGGCCGACAAATCAGCGACATCTGGTGCCACCCTCAGCCGTCACGAGTCAACAGGCACGTTGCTCGCTAAGGGCATGCCGTCGTTGGTCCGCCAGCTGATCAGGTCTATCGCGCGTGCCGAGGTTTTCTATCCAGGAGAAGGCCGATATGACAGCATAGGTGCGCAGGGCCTCACGTCGGTTTCCCTGGATGGGGGCCCTGACTGGGGGAGAGACGTGGGGGAGGCGAGGAGAGCGGATGAGGATGTGGTTGTTGCCGTTGTTGTTGTTGATGTTGTTGTTGTTGTTGTTGTTGTTGTTGTTGTTGTTGTTGTTGTTGTTGTTGTTGTTGTTGTTGTGGTTGTGGTTGTGGTTGTGGTTGTGGTTGTGGTTGTGGTTGTGGTTGTGGTTGTTGTTGTTGTTGTTGTTGTTGTTGTTGCCCCCGTTCCGCTCACTCTTGGTAGCCCTTCCCAGCCCCCCCCCCAAGTCCCTGGAGCCCCAGCTGGTCTCTCTTGCGGCAGATCCCTCCCAGGCCACGTGGGCCCAACGGTTGCACCACCTCTTGCAGTTTCCTGCGCTCGCAGAGGATCAGGCCCCGCTTCTGTTTTGCTCCTCCTGCGGAGCGTATACGACCATTTCCCCCAGGGGCGAGGCCTGCGGGCCGCCTGCCAGGGGTCCCAAGTCGCCCTCGTGGTCCAAGGGGAGCAAAACAAGGGGGCTTTCTGCAGGGGGACGGACCCCAATCGCCTTCACAGGCTGGGCCGGCCCCTGGGTGTCTCCTGGCGTGCTTGGGCGGGAGCTTTTCTCGAGGGCCTTCGTGGAGCCAGGGGCCCGGCCAGGAGATGAGCGGAGGGTAGATGCCCCGAAGTTCCGAAGTGGTCGGGGACCGTGCACGGCCGAGTGCCTCTCGGCGTTCGGCCTGAACGAGGCTGAAGCCCGATCCCTCGGCGCGGAGCTGCGGCAGAACGAAGCTGAGGAGTTCGACCCCGCAGAAGGAGGCAGTCTTTTTGTCCTGGGGGGTCCCGTCGATGGCCCGCGGGTGGCCTGTCAAAACCATCCGCGGTGACAAAAGGGTCCTCTCCGATGACCCCCCCTAGGTTTTTCTAGCGTGCGGATCCTCAGTGGCGTGCGATCTTCGTCCTCCTCCTCCTCCTCATCCTCTTCCTCCTCCTCCTTCTCCTCCTCCTGCTCCTCCTCCTCCTCCTCCTCCTCTTCCTCCTCCTCCTCTTCCTCCTCCTCCTCCTCCTCCTCCTCCTCCTCGTATTGCTCACCTTTCGATTCCCCCGAGGCCTTCCCCCAACAGGGGGGAAGCACTCGGTTGCCGCGGTTGGCCCGGCTGGGCCAGAGGACTCGGCATCGCTCGGGCGTGTGCATCTTTTCGACTCGGCGAGGACCGTCGAGAAGCATTTTGGGTCATCTTCCGAAACAAATTATCTTGGCGAAGGACCCAACCATATGCAGTTGTGAGTAACGCGTTATGGCCGCTTTCGGTGGAGACCCTTATGGGGCCACGAAGCGCGTGAGGGATGTGCCGTAATGGGTGGGGGGGACGCATGCGGGCGGTGCCATTGGGGCCTTCGGTGGAGCTCCCTATGGGGCCACGAAACGCTGTATTGGGTAGTGGCTGATGCATGCAGGCGGTGCTCCTCGCTGGAGCTCCCGATGAGGCCACGAAGCGCTGCACTGGTTGGGGGAAACGCGCGCGGGCCGTCGGTAGAGCTCCCTATGTGGCCACGAAGCGTTTGCTGGGTGGTGGCCGACACATGCGGGCGATACCAGTGGGGGCTGCGGTGGAGCCCCCATATGGGGCCACGAAGCGCTGTACTGGGAAGGGGGGACGCATTCGGGCAGTGCCACTGGGACCTTCGGTGGAGCTCCCTACGGGGCCACGAAATGCTGTACTGGGTGGTGGCTGACGCATGCGGGCGGTCCCACTGGGACCCGTCGGTGGAGCTCCTTATGGGACCACGAAGCGCTGTACTGGGTGGTGGCTGACGCATGCGGGCGGTGCCACTGGGGCCGTCGGTGGGGTCCTTGCGGGGCCACGAGGTGTTGTAATGGGTGGTGGCTGACGCATGCGGGCGGTCCCACTGGGACCTTCGGTGGAGCTCCCCGTGGGGCCACGAACCGCTGGACTGGGTAGTGGCTGACGCATGCGGGCGGTGCCACTGGGGCCTTCGGTGGAGCCCTTATTGGGCCACGAAGCGCGTGAGGGATGTGCCGTAATGGGTGGGGGAGACGCATGCGGGCGGTACCATTGGGGCCTTCGGTGGAGCTCCCTATGGGGCCACGAAATGCTGTATTGGGTGGGTGAAACGCAGGGAGGAGGGGGAGGAGGAGGAGAAGGAAGGAGGAGGAAGGAAGGAGGGAGGGAAGGAGGGAGGGAGGGAGGGAACGCGGGGACCGTCTCTTCAAAACGAGGACCCAAGAGCACAGGATGGTTGGGAAGAAAACACGGCGCCGACGAATGCACGGGGAGCGGACGTCTTAGCGATGGCCCGAGGACGCCCCTGTGGCGGAGTTCGTGAAGCAGGTGGAGGACCACAGGAGGGAGCGACAGGACGGCGCCCGAGCTGCCCCCCGGGGGGGCGCAGTTTAGAGGCCCGTTTCTCGTCGGAGAGGTGCAGAACCCCTCCCTCGAGTGATCAAAGCGATTCCCCCGATTCGATGCGATTTCGATGGCTTCCGGTTCCGATTCGATTCGACTTCGAATTCCGATGTGGATTCCGATTTCTCAGCGGAGGCCTACTGGCTTGCCGATTTCCGCCGATTCGACTTCTCGCGACTCGGCTGCCGATTTGTGCCGATCCGACTCGCTTCGATCGCCGATCCGACTTATCGAGTCGATTATGGGCTCTCATGCTTTCGAATGGTCAAGGGGGGATTCAGAAGCTGCTGTCTCTTCTTCTGTGGAGGGCTGGCGGGAGGCGGCTGGAGCAAAACGGGCGGGATTCGTAGGCGGAAGCCGGCGAGGGCAACACATGATACCCCGGGGGATGGCAACAGCGTTGTGTGTCGAGTCGTACGTATCTTGATGTGCGCCTTACCTGCAGCAGCGATGCCATATTTGCGACGTCCTGCAATTGCGCGATAGTTGCCGCTATGACGATCGGGCCCGCGCGAACGAGTGCGATGCGCGTAACCAGTCAGGAGCCCCGAAACTTGTACAATTGTTTTAAGAACAGTAGTGGGCGTACTCAGAAGGGCTGAAACAAGATAAACAAGCAGGGCTTATATTTCCATCGGGACGGGCAGTGAGTTCCGACGAAAGAAACATAATTGTGAGTTCCAGTCGTTCTACAATTACGCTACCGAGGAACCCCACATACTTATATTATGGCTGGAGTGATGCTAAGCATGTGAGAATAATGTTGCTGGCCGTTGTCCCGCCGATACCGTTGGTGACGCCAGTCAAGAGGAGAGGAGGGAGGAAACTGGAGAGGAGAAACGCCGCGCCCGCCACACTTTGCGAGGCAAAGCTGATTTCGACCGCACCCCCAACGCACCCCCTGTGGCGTCCAGAAAGTGCTACGCCTGCTGGGCTTTGCGACAGTGTCGTGGATAGCGGCCGCGCTGAGAGACTACCCCCTGCGCACCCCCAATGGTGTCCAGAAAGTGCCACGCCTGTTAGGCTTTGCGACAGTGTCGTGGATAGCGGCCGCGCTGAGAAACCACTCCCTGCGCACCCCCCTATGGTGTCCAAAAAGCGCCACGCCTGCTAGGCTTTGCGACAGTGTAGTGGATAGCAGCCGCGCTGATGGACCACCCCCCCGCGCACCCCCTATGGCGTCAAGAAAGTGCCACGCCTGCTAGGCTTTGCGACAGTGTCGTGGGTAGCGGCCGCGCTGAGAGACCGCACCCCCTATGGTGTCCAGAAAGTGCCACGCCTGCTAGGCTTTGCGACAGTGTCGTGGATAGCGGCCGCGCTGAGAGACCACCCCCTGCGCACCCCCCTATGGTTTCCAGAAAGTGCCACGCCTGCTACACTTTGCGACAGTGTCGTGGATAGCGGCCGCGCTGAGAGACCACCCCCTGCGCACCCCCTATGGTGTCAAGAAAGTGCCACGCCTGCTAGGCCTTGCGACAGTGTCGTGGATAGCGGCCGCGCTCAGAGACCACCTACTGCGCACCCCCTATGGTGTCCAGAGGTGCTGGTGCTGTGCTGTGCTGAGGTGCTGTGCTGAGATGGGCTGTGCGGAGGTGAGGAGGAGAGGGCGTGACTGAGGAGCGCGGGTGACGCGGGTGAGAAGAAGACCATAAACCTACGAAACATGTGG